>JAWDJE010000001.1:53986145-54508645 GCA_035047345.1 Bradypodion ventrale
TAACACCTGGGGAAAGGTATCTCCTCTTACTTCACTTAGTCCCATCTCCTTGCTGAGTTTTTCTTTCTTTGTGTGTAGAAAGACCTGATCAACAAGGTACCGCTCTCTTATCCCGTTCACATTTCCAATACGGAACACAACTGGTGGGGAAAAGGATCTCAATAGAATTTCTAGCCTTGGTCTGGAAACAACAGTGAGATTCCTCCCCCAACTCTCCAATATAACAACGGCTATAAGAAATAAGATGTTGGTAAGGAAACGAGTAAAACAAAACTCAGCAAGGAAATGTTACAGGAAGTCCAACACTTAGCATTTGGAATCATTTAATTTCTCAACCTTGGGTCCCAAGGCGTTCTTGGACTTCAATTCCCAGAAGCCCAGGTGAGCACACCTGCTAATAATAGAAATTATTGTCAGAAATTATTCTGGGTTGAAATGATTTTTGTGGGAGAAACTCCACTCAGGGAATGCCCAAATGAGGCTCTTTTCATGTCCCCAAGAGCTGGGACAGTGATGGGTGCTCAATCCATCATGTAGTACCTGGGTTTCGAACTGCCGACTTGCCATTCTTCCAGCTAACAAGGCAAGTTATAACCACTGAGCCACCACAGCCCCTGATGATTGGGGCTTATGGGAATTGAAGTCCAAGAACATCTGGGGGGGGGGGCCAAGGTTGAGAAACACTATTGTGCTCAACTTTCTAAATCTGGTTCATGTGTTGAAAACTCTTTTATGAGCAAGGTTGGGAAACCCTTATAATCATCAACAACAAAAGCCTACTGGAAGTTTAACTTGAGTTATTTAAATCCAACAATCGAGACCTATCAAATAGCGTTAGGTACCAGTTCTTTGCTGTTCCAGTAACTAAACCAGGGACACCCAAACTATGGCCCGTGGGCCCAATTAGGCCTGTGCATATCATTAATGCGGCCCGCAGTGAGTACCCGGGCTCACCGCGGACCGCCCCTCCACCCGCCCCCACTGCCTGATGTCAGCGGCGGCTATCACGCTTTGTTCTGACTGCTCCGGGCAGCCACTGGCTCAGTCCCATCCCCTCTCTGCAGCCTTTGCCAAAGCCGACTGCCGCGTTGGGGAAATTTTGGGAGCCTCCTCTGTTTCAAAACCCACGGCACTAGGAGACTCCCCTGGCGCCCGGGATGACGTCAACGTAGCGCACCAGGTTTACCCTTCCAGCACCACAGATTTTGAAACAGAGGAAGCTCCGGAAATTTTCCCAACGCGGTGATCAGCTTTGACAAAGGCTGCAGAGGGGATGGGACCAAGCCAGAGGCTGCTCGAAGCAGCCGGGACAAAGCGTGATTGCCGCTACCACTGCCGCAATGGTCAGCAGTGGGAGCAGCCTGCCTCCGGCCCCCGCAGCTGTGTGTCGGGGGCGGGACCGGCCCGTGAAAAAAGTTTGGGCACCACTGAACTAAACACATACATACCTGTATTACAGAAATATGCTGTGTAATTTATTACCATTAAGGTGTATACTAGTCTGCTTTAAGGAGGAATAAGTGGTTGTTTTTATAAAGATTTTGCAAAAAAAATCTAAGGAAATTTTTTAATGCTAGGCAGACTATTTCATCCTGTAGTTGCACACCAGGGATGACTAAACTACAGCCTGCAGGTCGCATACAGCCCAAAGTGCCAAATCATGACTCGCGACACCCTTGCCACTACCAGAAGTGGATGCACCCAGCGCATGCACAAACACACCCATGTCAGCATAAACGTATGGGCAAACCCTACCCTAAATTTATTTAATTTTTATTTATATACCGCCTTCCTTGCCTTGGGGCGACTCAAGGTGGTTTATATGTTTATGATAGCCACAGATGCATTTTACGGCAGCGTTTGCACAGGTGCATTTTACTTCCGCTTGTGGCAGGAAGAACCATGTGACCAGCCCGACCAGCTGTCCGGGGGCATGGTCAGGCCCACAATGCAAACAAGTTTGGCCACCTCTGTTGTACATGCTGAAAGACCAATTGTCTCCTCTCTCTTTCTTTCAGTCAGTAGCTACTGGTGACTACGGATACAGTACATGTATTCCTTCCCATGCCAAAATGTGTGCGGAGAAAAGCATATAATGTGGCATGAAGCCTCTTAAACATGTATAAATAAATAACATAAACAATGAAGGAAAGTATCAAAGCAAGTGAGAATGTGTCTCAACTTCTCTCTGTGCCTTTTCTTCTTGGTTCACAGTAACAGAGCACAACTCATAGCTTTCCTCTTCTTTCTCTTCTTCTGTCTTTACTGGGACTTTCAACCTAAGTCAACACTCTACCAATGGACTGTGCTGGCAGCTCGCCTTGTTAGCTGGATGGCTAACAAGTCAGCAGTTCAAGACCCGGATACTCCATGACGGATTGAGCGCCCATCTCTGTCCCAGCTCTTGGGGACATGAAAGGAGCCTCAATTGGGCATTCCCTGAGTGGAGTTTCTCCAGCAAAAATCCTATCAACCCAGAATAATTTCTGACACGAAATTATTATTATAACACTCTACCATCTACACTACTTGTTGCCTGTTGTCTATTTTAGCACTGAAGACTCAAATATAAATCTTCTGTTGATGGAAATGTTAGGAAACATCCCTTAAGAATGAATCAACAATCTCATATATTTCAAATAACTGGCCATGTACAGAGCTTTTGATATCTCCTGCATGAAACAGGAGAAATAATATTTCTACAGTGTAACTTAAGATTTTTAAATATAAAATCAGTTTAACAAATGTATGAAAATAATTACACTTGCTAAAAATACCCCCTTGCACGCCTGAGTGTAATTAGTAGCTGCTTTTTAATATAAATTAGTATTTTCCCATCACAATAAATAAGACCTTTGAGATGATAGTTATTTTAACATGAATCTGCTTACTTTGGCAAAAACAGCTGCATTAAAAAGCAAAAATAGATTCTTCAGTTAACACAAATGAAAACAGCATACAACCTTGCACACAACTGACTTGACAGTGTTCCTGAGAAAGTATCCAGGTTCAACATACTGAAGCTCAACGTACTGAACGTTCAATGTACTGAAGCTTAACTTTCTCCTCACCAAACTCAAGATTTCCTTCAAGAACTTGAATTGAACCACCGTATCATCCTTTTTAAAACTTGGGTTAATAGCATAACAACAGATGACTTAAATGCATGACTTAAGACAAAACTTGCATTTTTCTAGTATCTACTGAGCAATTTGATACATGTCAATCCACAAGTAAGACATGCTGATTTTAAAATGGCTTATTCTAAAGTATGCACAACACTGTAGCCTTAGATAGATGCATTAAGCAGCAATGCTCGTTGTATATGTTTGGGGGGGGGGGAACTATCCCACTTACACTGAATCTATCTTTTTGATGGGCTTTGTTTGGATCCTAATTAAAAGGGCTCCTAGAATAAAGAGACATGTCCTTATTAGATATATGAATTATTTTCACTCCCAGGCATGCTCAGTCAGCCAAGAGAATATGTCATCACTGGAATTCAGTGATTAGTGAAACCAAAATGGCAATCATCACAGCACACCCTAGGAGCCTTTAACTTTTTTAAAACTTAGAAGCATGCGTTTTTTAGTCTTATCAGCATAAATTTAAATAACATGTATACAAAACTAGCTCATGGGTATCCTTAATACAATGGACATTTATATCCAAGTATCTGGGCCCCAAGCATGACAGGGCTGAAGCAGGGATGGCAATAATGACAGTAATCTTGAAATCTTAAGTGAGTTTTCAGAAATTACACTTTCTAGGACACAACCAACTATCTGTTAGCCTTTAAAGTGGTAGAGCATATTTGGATTTGTTTGCTGTTTTAGTTTGGTTACTTTATCAGTTTACTTTCATGTCTGATTTTGGTACCTATATTGTGGATTTGGTTACGCTGCAGTTTTTAATCTTTGTTAACCACCCAAAGTGACCGATGGACTTGATGAGTAGAACAGAAATCTAATAAAAATACATCTAATAAAAATACATACTGAAGCAAACCAACACAGCTACCTCATTGGAAGAAACTAACATGTATAAACTACTGTTTAGGCTCACTCACCTGTGTATAAAAACATATCACATTTTAAAAAAAAATGTACTTGCCATTTTTACTCGATACCCATTATCATTTCCGTTATAAAAAGGAACACTTAAAAATAAGAGACTTCAAACCTCACCTTTGTTACAGCCATTTCTGTTTTAAGTGTCAGTGTCTTCTGAATGTCTCTTATTAGGCACTGATGAGGTTCTGTAGTATTCAAAGACTATAACAAGGAAAGATAAAAATACAGATGTGTCAATGGCTTTCCAAATCATAATAAATTTCAGTCAGGCTATTAGAGTAGCTCTGGTTGTAGGATATCACTAAGAATAAGACATGTTCAGATCATGGATCAACCAGGGCTAAGCACAATTCCTAGATTATAAAAACCTTATGCATAAGAGGCATTCAGATCATTGATTCAGCATGGCCAAAGTATGATTCCATCTAGAAATCACTAAATGTACTTTGAAGTGAAGCTGGAAGATCAAGGAATAATCAAGTAAAACCAGGGCAACTGGGATACAGGAGAATTATTCTGTAAATGTAGAAGAATTCAATCAATATACAGCATTTCTGTGGATGCAATTTATGCCCTAAGACAGTGGTGGACAACCTATGGCACACTCAGAGCCCTCTCTGTGGGCACACACGCTGTTGCCCCAGCACAGATTTCGCCAGAGTTTGTTACTAGAAAGCCAGAGGGATGCAGGGCCAGGATGCTCGCCTCCCCCTCTCCATGCACATCTGAGGCCATTTCTCACATTACCCGCCCTTCTGCCCAGCAGCCCAATGGGAGTGCTTCCTTCCTTCCGTCTGGGGTAAGGCGACAGGCTCACATGCGGCCTGAGGGTGCCGTGCGGATGGCAGTCTGTTGAGTATGTGGCAAAGGTGATTGTATCATTGAAAGCTCTATGACTGTGTTTTTCTTTTAAGACAAAAGATGTCAATGTATGAGTTGTTTTTTTTTTTAAAACTAAAACCTCAGTATTCAGATTAAATTGTCATGTTAGCACTTTGCAATAAATAAGTGGGTTTGTGGTTGCAGTTTGGGCACTCAGTCTCTAAAAGGTTCACCATCACTGCCCTAAGACATGTACAAAATATGATCTAATAAAAGGCTGAGATAATTCCCTTGAAATAAGCCACTTCTGGTTCTTATAAACTAATGGTGCAATGCTCTGATAGGAGCAAAGAAAGAATCTTATGCATATAGAAAAATCTGGTTTGGAATTCTATTAAGTGCAATCATGCTATCAAAGGGATACATGAAATGCTAGATATCCGTCCTAGAGCTATTAAACATTACACACATACCCTGTTTCCCCGAATATAGGACCTCCTCCCATAATAGGACACACACCCCTTTTTTTCCCTGCCTTTGAAATATAAGGCCCCATCCAAAAATAAGACCTCCTTACCTCCTGGCTGTAAGGCGGCCGGCGTGGCCCATAAGAAAGCCTGCCGCATCGGAGTCTCGATTGCCTCCCCGCTCACAACCAAGGGAAGTTTCCCCTGGTGAGAGCGGGATCGAGACTCCGACGTGGCAGGCCTTCTTATGGGCCACGCCGGCCGCCTCACAGCTGAGGCCAGTCTCGATCGCGCTTCCCCACTCACAAACAAGTGACGCTTCCCTTGGTTGTGAGTGGGGAAGCGCAATCGAGACTGATATTCTTCTTCATGGAAAAATAAGACATCCCCTGAAAATAAAACCTTGTGCTAATTTTGGAGTTTTTAAAAATATAAGACAGTGTCTTATATTCGGGGAAACACAGTAGCTAATAAAATACAGCATGTAACTGTAGCCACATCAGTTAATTTTTAGATTCCAGTTTTAGATACATTTTGTATTTCAGAAGGATTTCACATACCACTTTCTCAAGGACAGGTTGTAAGGAGTTCCCGTACACAAGCAGCAATGATTCCTTATCTGAACAAAATGCAGCTGCTAGAATAGGGACTGGCTTTGGTGTGGAATCGCCTCCCTCTCCAGGTGTTGCTATCTGTATTGTACATTTTGATGTCAAGGGCTTTTTGCAGTATCTGCAAACAAAAATATATATATTTTTTAAAAAACACACATTGGCATCTTGTATACTTGCCTCCCTCACTTGTAAATCACTTTGTAACCAAACACCAAATAACTCTTCATATCACATAGAAATTACTGCTTTCACAGTTGCTTCCCAGGAGCACCTGCCACATAACCACTACAAATTCAGTCACAGACTAGATTGTGACTGTTATTATTCACAATTATATTCAAAAGCAATATGTTCCATTGTAAGGTCATCTAATACTACTGCAGCCATTACTTACCTTGCTGTTCCTCTACTGCAGGGGTTCCCAACCTTTTTCTGCCAGGGGCCTGACCACGCCCCCTCAAGTCAGCTGAGGGGGCTGGTCACATGGTTCTTCCCACCGGCGGTGGTACGTGCATTTGTGGTGTGTTTCCGGGGAATTTTTCTCACCTCCACCGCTTCCCTTAGAGGAGTGAGCAAGGGAGGAACATTTTCGCACCATTTTTTATTTTTTCCATCGTGTTTTCACAGTGTTTTGACACGAAAACACTGTGATTTCGGCACTTCCAGTGTCGTTGGGGCACTTCCGGCATTGGCGGCAATTCGGCCTGGAGAGCAGAGGAATTCATCCCGGGGCCCGGATCCAGCCAGCGGGTCATAGGTTGGGAACCCCTGATCTACAGACTACTAAAAATACAGAATTCAAACAAAAGTAGATTGATACTTAAGTGATAACTTACCCATTCAAGACTTGCTCAAATAAGTGCAATTGTCCATCTCTGCTTACAACTGCTATTTTGACCGGCTGAAAACAATGAATTTATTATCAGCTCAGACTTTTAATAAACAGGGTAGCAAAATTTGACATAAAGAGAAATTATTTAAAATGAGACAATTTCTACACTAAGTTTCTCATTCTAAAATTAACACCACCTGGGAAAAATCACACACTGAGCAAACAGCTGCACATGTGAACATACTAAGAAAAATCATCTCTAAGGCTTCTGTAAACATAGCTGATTCCTACACACATCACACTAGACAAAGCAGACACACTTTTCATTTAAATAGGAATCGGATAAAGCTATAAAAACTGTGCATATCCTTCAAATACCAAGAGCCAGTAGTCAATAAACAAAACAGTAATTCCCCCTTGAAATGCAAATTAGATGTCCACACTGTCTGTTTTGTGGCTATACTGAAATCAAACTGCTTGTCCCAACATAGCCATGGCTCCACTACAGCTGGGATACATATAGACGAATCCATCATTCAGGAAGCAAACAGGATGATATGAATGAAAGCAGCTCCCAACGTACAGTGTTATGGATCCAAGCCCTTTTCCAGATATAAAGAGGACAGCATTTTCTGTTAATGTGTTTGATCATATGCTAATTCCCCAAATACACTAGGATGAAAGATCATAATAACATTTACCAATTGATATGTGATACCGCCTGTATTTTTTAAACCCATGCTTTATTTTTACATAAAAATATAAGGCTTTAACTGGATGGGTATGGAGAGAAAAAGCCACTCTTTAACAGATTAAGGCTGTGGTTCCCAACATGGGGCACACACCCCACAGGGGGGCAATTTGATTTTTAAGGAGGGAAATTTGAAGCTTGTTTAGACTAAGTTAATGGCCTTTTAGGCTTCCTCCATATTAATAGTTCACTTTTTGAATAGGAATTATATGTCACCAGGGGAGTGGGGGGGGGGGGGGGAGGAATCAGGATTTTAGAGATGCTTATGTGGGCCATGGCCAAAAAAAATTAATGGTTGGGAATCACTGGATTAAGGTCTCCGCTTCTACTAAAGTCTTATTTGCTTTCAAACTACATTTAGGCTGATTTTAACTTACCCTCATAGCTACCATAAAACAGATTAGATGAGCCATAATAGTTTCCATCTTATTATACATTAAAATCAATACTGAGAACCTAAGCCATATCCCTTACCTCCTCTTTTGTTTCAGATACTGTCAGGTCAATATGGATGGGTTCATCTGTAACTGTAAAATTTATCACTGCATTCTTCTCTTTCCTGTCAGTTCTTACTTGCCTTAAGAAAGAAAAAAGATATATATTATAAAACACAATTCTAAGAATAAGTGATTTTTTTCACTGAGAAAAATGATTGCTTACAGAAAATTGTAAGGACAGTGCCATGAACACCACACCACTGTCAGCAGGCCGTCTTGCCTCCTCTCAGGACCTGAATAAATTTAGATCAGTAGTTCCCCACATGGGACCCACGCCCCACAGGGAGAATTCAATTCCCAGAAGCCTAAGTCAATACATTGGCTGATCAGGGCTTTGGGAAATTGAAGTCCAAAAACCAATGGTTGGGAAACACTGATTTAGATGGTAACCTTCCCAATAGATTTAGGGGAAGGAGGCCATTTCGAGGGTGCCCTGAAAGGTGGAAATAAGGGATTTAAACAGAGGCTCTGTTGGGAGAAACAGAGGACAACCCCAGCCCCAGAGAGTGACCTCTGGAGAGAAAAAGGGGAACCCTGGATCTCAGATAATATAAGGAGGCCTCTGAAGAAGACTGGGAAAGGAGAGGAAGATGTTTGAGGATGAGGCCTGAGTAGGGGAAGACCAGCTAGATACAGTGATAGAGGTGGAGGACAAGAACAAAGGGTCTTTGGGGGGATCCCTTGGAAAATCCCACTGAGGACTGTCAAGCTAAGGAGAAACTCTGAAATCCTGAGCCTTCGCGAGACTGGAAGTACATCTATAAAGAAGACCCCTCAAAGTGGATTCTGTTGCAGCTTTTGGTTTCTCAATACAAAGCAGTTCTGCACCTCAATCCTCATTTACCCCCTCACCACTTAATGCGGGAAGAAAAATTGTAGGGAGAGGCGGCGCAGGAAGGCGAATCTCAAGATCCAAGAGCAATCCAGCAGAGATGCTGGTGGAGGCAACAGCAAAAGGCAAGGGAGAGCCAGAGACAAGCCAGGCAAAGATAAGTAAAGCTGAGGCTTCCTCCCCGCTATTCTCATTGTGGACATCGTATCATCCATCCCTAGCATGGGACCCCACTTCAGGGCTGCAAGGCACATTGGCATTAAAGAGAGAACCTGAATCCCTTCCAGTGAATTTAATTGGGAAGGAGAAAAATGGACAGTGGACTCTCAAAGGGACAACCAGACAATGAAAGGAAATGGCCTAAACACTCTAGGGTACTGTTTAATTGTTGTTCCCTATCCCATTGCAATAAATCCATTTAGGGTTTAATCTGCCATGCTGATTTCCATGACTTACAAAAAAAAAATTCACAAAAATATGACAAGCACATACTTATTACAAAGGATAAAAAGATCACAGCATATTATTCACACAATACATTCAAAAGAGCCCTGGGTTATCACTGGAATTGCCAAGTTATAAGTATAACTATTTTCTGCAACAGCCCCAAACCCTGTGGGATTTTTGTATTTCTTGATCAAAACTGATTCCTAAAACTGATAATAATTAGAAGGGAAAACATACCACACACTCAGTAATCGGTCATGTACTGCTCCAGATAAGAAATAAAGCCCTGTAATTCCATCAAAGGGTTGGTTTTCACTGAATGGCCGTTCTGTGATGAACATGAGCGTTGAAACTGCTGTAGCATGTCCTGTGAAATGCTAAAGAAGAAACTTCACTTGAGATTGATCGTGAAAACCTACACAGAAACACTTAATGCTTAACCTGGAATGAAGAAGTGAAAGCTACAAGATCTAATTTCCAACATTTGTTCTTAGAATAAATTTACAATCTCAAAGTAAAGCTCAAATATTAAAGATAATTACTTTAAAATAAAATTGCAATGAATTTTTACATCAAAGTTAGAAGTTCAAATCTTGTTTGAATCAAATGAAGAGGTAAATAATGAATTTTCTACTAATGGGAAAGAAATGTAATTATGCATGTGTACTTCAGCAAGTAGTTTTAAGAAACTATTCTGATACATTTGGTCTTACTCAACAAAATTACTTTAGATACGCCAGTCTTCCAATATGTCCAAGGAGTTTCCAAGGAAAATAAAAATAGCAAAGTTCAACCATCAGGCAGGCTCTGAGCATGACTGGAAATCTACTAGAAATTATTTCCACTGTGTTTTTAAACCTTGGGTAAGAGAGACTTCTTGCCACATTTCTATATTCCTATGAAGGATATCCCAAGTATGTGTACTCCAGAACAAAAAAGCTGGATAGGTCAATGCTGCAGCTATGTATCTCAGTGGGATCAAAGTTCTAAACCTAGGGACACGTCACATTTGTGTTTCTGTCTAAAGTCTGTTTTTTTTAAAACTGAGATATCTACTTCAATGGAATGTAACTGAAATACAGACCAATTAAAACTTAACACTTTTGCGTTAGAGGCCTGATCATGCTGTAGTGACATGTGACTGAATTCCTCTGGAGGAGGGTACAGAAAAGAAATCTGTTTGAGTTTTTAAGATTTAGTAGATTTTGGGGTAGAGAGAGATCTGATAGAGGAAATGACAAATTTTACACATTCTGTCGGAATTCAGGTGGGTAAATTACACAGCACCCCACCATCCCTTTCATTCACTAAAAACTGCATGAACATGTCAAATGATTTGTAATTATACTGTTGTTCTAAGATTAAGACACAAATAAAACATGTATTTGATTCCACATGTGTGGCCTGCATCCAATAACAAGAAACTGTACATTTTCAATCACAGCAAAGGAAGCATCCAGTGTAGTTGCATGTGTGAGCTGTGTACTGTTGTAGAACTTCTTGCACAAATGTGTAAACCAGCACAACTGGCAGAGATTTTCAGTCTGATAATGTTCTTTAAACTTTGGCTGGATGTTTGTGCTTTATGTTCACTGTTAAACCTTTGTCTAAACTGATCTAAGATTGTTCAATGATCTTTTCTATTTCTTCTAAGCACTTATATTCAAGAAATAGATACATCAATAAGACATCTCAGCATGGCGAACACTCCAAAGGATGAGAGTCAAGGGAAAGGCGTGGTAAAGTGGTGGAGTTGCATATTTAAGTGGAATGTTGTTAATCAAAAATAGATTTTACACTAAAATGACGCAGTGGTTAAGCTGGTGCCTACAACCAAAAGGTTGTGAGTTCAATCCTGACCAGGTTGGCTCAGCCTTCCAAGGTCGATAAAAAAAGGACGCAGCATGTTTGGGGGGGGGGATTCTAATTAACTTGTGAATCGCCCAGAGCATGTACTAAGTGCTATGGGGTGGTATATAACTCTAATTGCATCTAGTGGCCCAAAATACATCTAAAATATTATATCAATTTTATCTAATATTAGAGGACCTCAAAACACACCAAAATTGCCTCCTGAAGGACACAATGGGACATTCTGAGTAGTAAAAAAGTGTGTCCCACCACCCTAAAAATTGGATTCAACATTTTTAGAGGTGTAGAAGTGGTATAAAATCTCACTGGAGGACCAAATATGATCCATGGATCACAAGTTGCATAGCCAGTAAGAATGAAAACAACCACATGAAGCAGCAATGAATAGATCAAATTCAGTGAGTACTCACACAAATGTCAATGCTTCAGAATTATAAAGTCTTTACGACTCGTTCTATTATCCTCTCCCATTTAATAGATTTAAGCACCAAAACAGCATACACCAAATATCGGAGTACTGTACTGCATGTTTTGTTCAACCCAGGGTAAATTTAACAAACAGAAGCTACTGCCATTGCTCAGACACAGCCAAGGAACTTCCTTGTCCTCATTCAAATGTCAGCCTGTCGAAACCACATTTTAGAGTATCATCACAGCAATCTTTCAAGTAGCCTCTGCCCAAAGAAATAATAATATTAAAAAAGATAAAAGGCGGCAACTCATTTTACATTCAGAAATGGTTATCTCTCTTATATTTCCCCTTCAAATGGATACATACTCTATACACTTCTTTGGTCTCTAAGTCCCACAATTTGATTGATCGACCAGCTGAAAGAAGCATCTTGCCATCAGGACTGATGCACAGAGAATTCACACTACTGTTATCTCCTTTCCATTTGCTGAAAAAAAATTGAGAGGAATGAGAATAAACAGTTAGTAAGTTTTATTTAAAGAGTCTAGGCAAGAAAATAGAATGGTTTAGGAATCAAAACATTTGATTTAAGCACATTGAAGAAAAACTGATGGCCTTAGAACTCCATCCATTCTAGGAAATGTGGGCAACTACAGTTCCTAGACTATGTCATTGAAGAAGAGAGAGAAAAATTCTCATGTTGTTCTGTATGATATAGGATTCTTGTCTGCAAGTAAAAAATGGAATAGAACATGCATTCTTTTCATTTTAAATTGTTAAAAATAAGCAATTACACAACACGCAGGATAACTTCAAAGCAACAAAATACAGTAAAACCCCTACTTACAAAAAAAGTCCGTTCAGTAGGTTTTTGCTTAAATCGGTTTTTATGTAACTCGAAGCAAACCCATAGGAAAAATGAAATTTGTATGTAAATCGAAGCAAACCCATAGGGAAATGAATTTTTACGTAACTCAAAGCAAACCCATAGGAAAAAGAATCTTTATGTAACTCGAAGCAAACCCATAGGAAATCATGCAAATTGGGACATGGTTTTAGCACAAAATCATTATGGAAGTTGAACAGTAACTCCAGGCATATGTAAGTCGGGGTTTTACTGTACTCTAAAACCCAGGTAATTATAACAGAGCACCTATTAAGGCAGATATTAACATAACAAGATGGTTTTAAAAAGGAGTGTTCCAAGTTCTGGTCCGGGAAAACAAAACCCAGATTACTATTTTTTTAAATCACCAAACTTTAGATGAACTTGCAAATGGGAAAGGTAGCAATAGGGTGGGGGTTAGTAAGTGGAGTAACGTGAACCATAATCTGAAAGAATGCCAAGCCCCAGAAATCCTACTTAGATCTGATCCACTGAATATACCGTATTTTTCGGCGTATAAGACAACTTAACCCCGAAAAATCTGTGCCAAAGTCGGGGGGTCGTCTTATACACCGGGTACTAAGGAGCCAGGGGCCGCCCGGCAGGGAAAGCCATCTGCCGCTGCCGCCGCGAGGCCTTCGGAGCAAGGGGCAGCATGGATATCACCACCCTCAGCCTGGTGGCGGAGGCGGGTGTCTTTCCCCGCCGGTCAGCTGCTGCTCCTCCTCACACACACACCCAGGTGGTGAGGCGAAGGACCAGCTAATTGGCGGGGAAAGCCATCCGCCACAGCTGCTGCGAGGCTAAGGGTGGTGATATCCGGGTGGCCCCTTGCTCCGGAGACCTCACGGCGGTGGTGGGGGCGGGTGGCTTTCTCCGCCGGTCAGCTGCTGCGAGGTCTCCGGAGCAAGGGGCCGCCCGGATATCACCACCCTCAGCCTCGCGGCTGCGGCGGATTTCCCCACCGGTCAGCTGCTGCTGCTGCTCCTCTTCACCCCCCCAGGTGGTGAGGTGGAGGACCAGCTGACCGGCGGGGAAAGCCATCCGCCACCGCTGCTGCGAGGCTGAGAGTGGTGATATCCGGGCGGCCCCTTGCTCCGGACACCTTTCCGTCATGCCTCCTCCTCCTCACTCCCCCGGCTAGGGTGCAGTGCTCATCACTGTTTCAAAGCCGAAAGAGTCATCGCTGCGTCTGCTTCTGCAGACATTTCCGTGGTCATGTGCACAGAACGCTGTTACCTTCCCACCGAAGTGGCCCCTATTTAGTAAAGGTTTTCCCTTCCCTTGCTCGAAAGCTAGTCGTAGCCAACTCTAGCGTGCAGGGAGGGAGGGAGGGAGGGAAGCGACACCCTCGCCCAAGCTTTGCTGCTGCTTTCTCATGCACTTAAAACGACTACTAAGTCTGCCCTGACGTCTCCGAGTTTCCCCGCTGAGGCGAGAAGAGGAGGAGGAGGATGGGGAAAAAGGCGGGTCTCGTCGTGCTCAGAGGGCAGGAGGGAGTCCAGACTCCCCCCCACCCCGCCACTGACCCGGGTCGAGAGACGTCTATCTGGTTTACTTACAGGTCAAACTCGGAAAATTAGAATATCGTGCAAATGTTCATTCATTTCACTTAAAAGGTGAAACAAATATATGAGATTGACTCATTGCATGCATAGTGAGATGGTTCAAGCCTTACTTTAATATTGATGCTCATGGTTTAAAAGTAAAGGTAGTCGTCTCGAAAGCCAGTCGTCTCTGACTCTAGGGTGCAGTGCTCATCTCTGTTTCAAAGCCAAAGAGCCAGCGCTGTCTGCTTCTGCAGACGTTTTCCATGGACATGTGGCAGGCATGAAATTTTGTGAGAGCTGATGTAAAAAGTGGCAGATAGCACCGTAGGACATGAAACGATCTGTTGCCTTCAGAACACAGGAGTGCACGGAATGCTGTTACCTTCCCACCAAAGTAGTCCCTGTTTATCTACTTGCAATTTCTTGCTTTCATGATAATAATAATAGGTGACTCTATGGTGCAGTGGTCATCTCTGTTTCAAAGCTGAAGAGCCAGCACTGTCTGCTGCTGCAGACCTTTCCGTGGTCATGTGGCAGGCATGACTATAGACACCAAAGCAAACGGAACGCTGTTACCTTCTCTATTTATCTACTTGCAATTTCTTGCTTTCGAACTGCTAGGTTGGCAGGAGCTGGGACAAAGATGGGAGCTCATTCCATCCTGCAGTCCTCTGGAATCGAACTGCTGACCTTCCGCCTCCCAGTCAGCGTCTTAGCCACTTGATAATTACCGGTAGTTATTTCTAAGCTTTAGAATAAAAGCTTGGCCCCAGCGGCCCACGGCCCTTTATCCCTCCTGGTAGGAGCAGGGAGGGAGAGGCAGGACCCCTTGCAGCTGTGGCGGCGCTCCTACCGGGAGGAATAAAGGGCCGTGGGCCGCCTTAAAGGGGCGGTGTAGGCAGGCACTGGCTGTCTGCCAGAGTTGGAAGAGGGGTTGTCTTATAGGGTGAGTATATTCCAAACTCTATATTTTAACTTGAAAAGTTGGGGGTCGTCTTATACGCCCAGTCGTCTTAAACGCAGGAAAATACGGTATATTCTTTATTTTCTGAAAACACATTTCAGTATAATGTAAAAAGCCACAAACAGATATCCCTTGCTTCTCTACAAGAAATACTATACAGTACTTGTCTATGAGATATACTAAACCTAAGTTTTCTGAATCTATAAAATATATGCAGTTATGAGAATATTATGGTACAAATTGCTAATAGCTGATTGAAAAATAAGAGTTCCAGTCTTTTTTCCTAAACAACTTTTGTTGTTGTTTAGTCGCAGTCGATTCCAACCCTTTGCAACCCCATGGACCATTGCTCTCCAGGCACCTCTGTCCTCCACCATCCTCCTGAACCCGCCCAGCTCTGTGCCCATTGCGTCTACAATACCATCCAGCCATCTCATTTTTTGGCCGCCCTCTTCTTCTTTTGTCCTCCACCTTTCCCAGCATCAAGGCTTTCTCAAGTGAATCCTCTCTTCTCATTTGATGTCCAAAGTATTTTAGCTTCATCTTTACTATTTGACCTTCTAAGGAGCAGTTAGGGTTGACATATACAGCTATTTATACATGTATGTTAGCTGATGAAGACCCTATTTGTTACTACTGTATCTCATTTTATAAATTCCTGAAGGTAGATGGAATATCTGATTTTGCATATCTCCATTATTTTAGCAAATGTAATACAAAAATCATAACATACTGATTAACTACATCCTTAAATATTTCCATAATTTAATGGTACTGCATATCAACATAGATTTCAGCGTTTTCAATAATTTCTTCCTTCTGCTATCCATTTTGAGACAGTCTAGAGACGGAATCAAATACATTTAACTAAAATGGTTCTCTTTGCTGTTATAATAAAATATACAGCAATTTGGATAACTCGATGAGTTAGTTAATGGCTCCAGAGCCAGAGGCTTGATCACCACTGTGCTGCCAAGGAGAAGAGCAGCCTATGTAGCCTCAAGCAAGTTAGTACAAAATCTTGAAGTGCCACAAGAAAGAGACTGGTAAACTACTTCTGAGAATTTCACATATAGGAAAGCCTGGCAATAATGGCACATCATTACTATAAGAAAATGTATTTTATGGGCCAGTGAGCAAAATGCAGTCCTCCACACGTTGATGAGATTGTAACATTTATGAGCCCTCGTGGCACAGTGGTAAAACAGTAGTATTGCAACCAAAACTGCTCACATTGTGAATTCAATCCTGACAGGTTTATAATTGACTTAGCCTTTCATACTTCCAAGGTCAGTAAAATGAGAACCCAGCATGTTGGAGGCAAAAAATTCTTATACTGTGAACCACAGAGTGATTTAAGCACTATTGGGCAGTACTGTGTATAAGTGCTTGCTGCTTATTTCCTAACATACTTCCTTCTTAGAACGGTCACTGGCGAGTAATGGTGACATGAGTTGTAATCTACCAACATCTGGAAGTCTGCCTGTCCCTTCCGTAGAGAATCACTTCTCCATTTCAAGGAATATTGTGGTGCATCATTTGCTAGCTTACTTCCCATTCTACACACTAGGTGTAAGTACCTAATTCTAAATTCAATACCAATGCATCACCGTCATCACCTGCTCCTCATATCCAAGTATACATTTTTCTTGAAAGTCATTTCCACAGTTGATGGATGTGTCAGGAAAAATGCCATTGCCCTGAATTTGTTTAAGGTGGATACCAGCTTGCCATGAAGTGACCCGCACACTATGTTCTCAGAGCCAGCTCCTGTGGCACGTATGAAATAAGGCATGCAGGGTTTAACTGCAATCCTCCTTGAGGATATTATCAAGGTGCGCTTTCACAGCCAGTCCATCTGGCATGGCCTCCTCCACCTTCATGACTATTGGGAAACAAAATAGTGAAGTGGTTCCTCCTCCATTTATTTTGCCATTGGGCCCAATATGATGGTTTCCAGTGGCATTTCTTCCACTGAGGGGGCCATCACCCCACCTAAAGGGGCTCATCCGCCCGTAGCCGTTGGCCCCTTTAGGGAGTCAGGTTATTTACTGCCACCCAACACTCGCTGTTGAATCGCTGGCAGTACGGTCTACTCCATTAGTGTAGTGGGATGTCTGGCCAGACATGCAATAGCACCAGCCACCACTAAGGACCTCCTAGAAAGGGGCTGATCTCTGGACAACAGAGCAGGGAACACATTTAGGTCTTAATACTGGCACAGGTAAAATTTTAAAGGCTGCAATTCTAATCCCCTACCTAGAAGGAAGTTCCACTGAACTGCGGTTTCTTCAGATGTTAATGCTCTAATTTTAATTGTTATCTGTTAACAACTGCTTCATTCTTTTTCTTATTTATGAACCAAAAATCAGCACAGAAGTGTTTTTTATAAAGCCACATAAATTACTTCTGAAAAACTTAAGATTACTCTCTGCATAAACTGCCTGTTACCACCCTCAACTATTCCATCCAACCACTCTACATTTAAAGCAATGGCACATTAAAAAGTGTTGTTTAATTTTCATACCACTCTAACTCAAATATCATAATACCTGGACAACTCTAGTTCCTACCTGGCAGGTTTAAATTTTCAGCTAAGCCTGCTCAGACAGCCAAGAGAAAATTGTCCTCACTACTTATCAGAAGTGAGCGAAACCTCATGGACATCATCATAGCAGTACATTCGTCTTAACAAGTACTTGGGGGCTGCGGTGGCTCAGTGGTTAAGAAGCTCACCTTGCTAGCTGGAAGGCTGGCAAGTCAGCAGTTCGAGACCTGGGTACTGCATGACAGTTTGAGCACCCATCTCTGTCCCAGCTCCTGCCAACCTAGCAGTTTGAAAGCAAGAAATTGCAAGCAGATAAATCGGTGAGGAAAGATCTTGGGGACACAAAAGGAGCCTCATTCGGGCATCCCGAGTGGAGTTTCTCCAGCAAAAAACCTTTCGACCCAGAATAATTTCTGACTCAATATTGTTTTTATTAACAAGTATTTGGCAATTATACTTAACAATTTAAGAATAAAATGTGTTCATTTTGCATAGCAATGCCTCATTCAAGCTAGCAGTTAAAAACTAGTTTCTAAACCAAGGGTCCTCAACCTTTTTAAGCCATGGCCCAGACCACACACCCTCAGACTTTTGGCAGGCCGGACACACACACACACACACACACACCCTGCTGCCACTACTGGCGGGACCACTCAAAGCCCTCCCACACTGTTTCCCTTCTTACCAGCATGGAGAAGCTGCATGGAGGTGTCCAGGCTGTCCTTCTCACCCACACTTGGCCAGAGCAGTCCCCAGGAATGACATGGGCAGCCGTGTGTGTCCACCGCTTTCAGCTCAATCCTTTTCTCCTCCAATTGGCATGGCATGTCCCTAACGGCAATCCAGTTAAGTGGAGGGGTAAAGGATTGAGGAGGAAGAGGCAGCGGGAGCGTGGGCCACATGAGATGGTGCTGCAGGCCGGATCCAGCCCACAGGCTGTAGGTTTAGAACCCTTGTTCTAAACAAAACGATTCCACTCATAAGGGACAGAGCTCCATCAATCACTAGAATATTTACACAGTAGAGCAGACATATACCTCACACTCCATAGTCTACTGCAGCATTTCCCAAACTATGTTCTGCAGAATACTGGTGGACTTCTAATTCCCAGAAGCCTTAGTCAGTACTGTGGGGGATTGATTTAGGCTTTTTGGAATTAAAAGTCCAAACCGAAATTTGGGAAATGCTCATCTACTGTGACCAGCAATAATGTAACTTAATTACCGGTACATTAGCGTGAAGGATGTAAGCTAGAGGCCAGAAACTGCTGATCATTAAATTGGGTGCAGCTCAAAAAAATAAACCCCTGGCCTTCCAGACCCAGCAGCAGTCAAAGTTAAGAAAAAGGGTTCCATTTACAAAAACAGGTATTTATATATTTTTTTTGAAAAATCTAATTGGCTAGTGGGAGACGGACAGTGAAAGCAACAAGAGAATGGGCATGAAATGGGTAGCCCATTTCATGCTGTTGCCTACTTTAGCTTCAAGACTTGCACCATCAACTCTGGCCTCAGACAGAGATTTTAATGTAGGGATATGGCCATTGATGTACAAAAGTTCCCCACTGCTACTCTAAACTTCCCAAATGCACTGAAAGCCTCCATGGCACACTGGTTAAGCTGCAGTCAAAACTCTGCTCACAATCTAAGTTTGATCCTGATGGGTTTAAGGTTGATTCAGTCTCCATCCTTCCGAGACCTATAAAATGAGTACCCTGTTTGTAAGGAGCAAAATGCTAATTATCTTGTGAACTGCCCAGAGAACACTATAATACAGCAGTATAATTGCTATTTTTCCCCACTAGAAATCACTAGATAATCTTTTAACAAACTTTTGAATATCTTGTCATGCCCAGCCTTGGAGAAAATAATAGTGCCTCTCTGCTCATTCTAGACCTTGCATTCCAAAGGTAGGCAACAGGATACCCTTTAGGTGATGTGAACTACAACTCCCAGAAGCTCCCGAAGTTCCCTCCCTTGGAAGCTCAGCCAATGATGAGGGATTATGGGAAGCTGCAACTGGCAGATATCTGGCAGGTAATGGATCACCATTTAGTTTAGATGAATGACAATACAAAGATTTCCACCTAAAATAATGTGACAATGGATAATAATAGGGGAAAATAACTTTCTCTTCTAAATACAAAGCCAGGCTCACCACTTCACTTTGCACGTCTGCGTGTTCCATTCCACAATTTGTTTGTCATCTGAACAGCTATATAAACAACCGTTGTCCTGGTGCCACCGTACACAGTTAATTTTACTGTCATGGCCACTCTATTGAAAAAGAAATTGTATTAGCAGGCAGGATCAAACACTATAGCACCATTCTGTGGTTAAGACATTTCTTAACTAGATAAGCCAGAGGTAAGTACAGGTATTTTATTGCACAATTCACTCATCAAATCAAGCATAGAGGAGCAAGATGTTTTTAAAATAAAAGGTGACCTTTCTGAGTATTGGCTATCCTCATGGTGATCAACTATGAAGATTGTCTTGAGAATCATATAAATGCAGTGACCTTCTATTTGCCTTCTGCATCGCAACACCTGTACCACTGATCTAGTTCCGCCAGTCTCTTTCTGGTACTGAGCCAGTATTGACCAAGTTGCTGCCCTTCATCAAGATGGGTTCAAGCAGGATTTAATCCACTTGGGGACCATCACCTTCCCCTGTGGACTGTGCCATCCAAGGCTGTTAGTCCTCAGGGTGGTCAGGTTCCACCTGATGATGAGTCACTGGTATTATGGTCTACTCCATTACTATAGCAAGATAAACTGGTCAGAATGTAAAAGGTCACCATAGATGGCAATTATGCCTTTACTTGCTGCTTATCTTTCTCTCTACCTTTCTCTTCATATAAAGGACATATAACTGACTAAGGAAAAAACTGTGAATTGGAAACGTGAACTTCTGGCAGTTCAAGAGTTTGGCATACCTAATGGTGTATCTCCACTGCCTCCTCATCCCAGTAGGCAGTTTAGGTATAATACTTTTACCTTTATCAGTGAATCATTAGCTTGCAATTTCCATCTCTAGACCAAATTGAATAGCTACAACATCTGGTCAAATTTTTGTACTTCCTTGCTTCTTCTTCTTTTTTTGCTCTTTAATATTTGTACAAGCTTGCTCAATTAACAATTCAAAAAACGTAAAACACCCTCCATGTTTTGTTTGTATAATATATGTTCTCATTGATCAGTGAGCTACATTTTTTGTCATATTAATTGTATCACATTTGTTTGCTTACAAACAGTTACACTTGTTTTCAGATTAACTATACAGTGCCACTTTCCACCAAAGATAGAGAAACTAAGGTTTCTACAATATTATTAGAGTTACTATAAAATTCATTTCCAGCTATACCACAATGTCAAGAAAAATGGCAAGAAATACTTACTAATTTATTCTGTAATTCTCCTTTGATTGTGCTATATAATAAAATGCTGCCATCTGCAGTACCAATAGCTAAAAGATCTAACTGTCCACTTGCTCCCACAACTTCAGATTTCCTCTTCTTTCTCTGAGGGCCTTCCTGTAAAAATGCAATAAATATGAGAACAGCTATATTTAGTCGTAAGATGAAACAAACCTTGTTCACAATTTAATGTGCATTAATTCAAAACCTTCTTCATGTTTCTGAATATAGTAAAACCCCGTATAACAATTTTAATTTGTTCTACAGGTCTGTTCGCTACGCAATTTTTTCGTTGTACAATTTTTTTCGCTAAGTGGTTTTTCCCACTGAATATTTGTTGTACATTTTTTTCCATAGGAAAAATCATTATGCAGGGCACCATTTTAAAAAAATGCAATTTTTTCGCTATAGGGCCATTTGTTATACGAGGTTCCACTGTACTTTAAAAAAGAACAAGACAAAGTCAACCAACTGGTTTAGCACTTTAATTTGTTCCAAAGAGTCTATACCCAAACACAATGCTGCTGCCTGCCTTTACTTCAATAAGGTCTGAATAATACACTGAATTTCCACTTCCAATCTTTAAATTCAAAATCACTAAGAATTAACTGATGAACTCAATACCACAAGAAGAATCAATATGAGTAGGTATTATTGTTTTAGATGCCACCTTCCTAATAAGAGTAAAAGCAAATCAATCATTGTTATGATTATTATATCAGCACTAATTCCAGAGTCTTTTTAACAGCAAAGAAGAAATTTCAGTTACTGTATTTTCATTCCATTATTGCATTGCTTTGCATTATTGGCTACATTCCTTTCATTCTCAGTATTCCTTTCTTCCCTCCCTTTTCTGACTTTCTCCATTAAGCTCTCTAGTGTTCTCCTTCTGTGCTGTCTTCAAGGTCTGCATTTTCAGTGTGCCATCAATGTAAACAATCAATTTTCCTGTTTTCTGGTCCACCTGACCAAGCAACCCTAATTTTCAGCTTCTGTTTAAAATTAAAATATTTCTCTTTCTCCTCCTTACCACTAGTATTGCTATATCTGACCATGGATTCTCCTTTCTGTTTGCTACCTCCCTTGTCCCACCAGTTCTCCAACTTCTTAAGTTTCCAGGTTTGCCTACTTCATAGCCATTTTATAATCTTTACCCTGTGTTCTCTAAATGTTTTGCCTCTGCTCCTTCCTTCAGGCTAACATTTTCCAGAACATATTTTACATGGTTCACACTCCAACTCAGCAGAGAGGAGAAGTATATGTAAAGCTATAAAGAAGGGATGAGAAAAACCTATGCTCACCATGCATGAACTAGAAAAATAAAAGTACTCTGAAAGTAAACAAAAAGAATACTACTTTCAGTTTCACAATGATTATCAACTCCACAAAGGTATGAAAAATATTTAGGAATGTATACCTGCATTTCTCTGGCCTGACGATTTCACATAATCTCCCACATTCTTATGACAAATTTTAAGCTATTTATTCCTTTCCATACAGTAGTAAGTATTTTAGTTCTGCAGTGTTTAGCACAAAAATGACTAACTAATGTCTCACTGGAAACAAAGATGAAGTAGTTGTCCATAACCTGGTTTACTGTTTTGTATCTAACTCAAGTGCAGAATTCAACTGTATTGTCCACTGTCACACAGATAGTAACAGAGGTTCAATAACAGTGTTAGGTAGCTTAGAAAAGGAAAGATAAAGAAATTCTCATTAAGTGCAACACAGCTGTACAGGGGCGTAGCCAGGGGGGGCAAAAATCCTCCTGAGCTAACATCCCCCCAACCCACCCGGGATACCAATGTTATATATGTGAATGTGACATTGTTGCTCCTCCTGAATTTTTTTTTTTGCCCACCCAAATCTAGAATCCTGGCTACGGCCCTGAAGCTGTAGTTACTTTCATGTCATCTTTTCAAATATCAGATTAGCTCAAAGAAATACCATTACTTATTTTCCTATAAAGAACAATGCCGTGTAATTAAATAATGAAATGTGGTAAAATTACTTTAATCCTTCTTAAATTTATTTAAAAGTCAGATGAAAGATCAAATAATAAAATAGGAGAAAAAGACTACAATCCTATATATCTTTACCTGGGCCCTTCACTACACTTGAAGGGACTTTGAATAAATATGCGTAAGACTATACTGTAATATAACAATATGTTCTTCCATGTCAACAGAGGAAACCTACAGAGGCATGCTCAAAATTAATTTAGGAAGCGAAGACATTTGTTTTATGCCTACAGACTCAACAATAAACTTTAAAAAGAGTAAAAGCTAAGACTATAATTGACAAGTAGCACAGCAATATGAAGGCACAAGGAGTGTCATTTATAAACTACAGATTATAATCTCTGGGGTATACATCCAACACTATACATGTTATTGGAACGAAAAAAATTCTAATGCACATATTTTGCTCTTATTTAACAATGTTAAGAGTTCTTTTAAAACTCTGGCCCTACAGAATTGCACTTTCAAGTGTATAGCAGTATACATATACAAAGAATCTCATTGTCTGTACAAATATTCTTCCCTTCTACACAAAATAAGCACAAGACTAAGTAGAAGTCATGCAAAATATACATTAATTTCAATAAACACATATAACAAAAGCATTGATTTGTTGTCCTAATATTAGCCACACATCAATGCAATGAGGAAGAATGAAGAGAGTGGGACTTTCCCCCAAAGAGAGAGGAAAATGATAACTAATTAATTGGAGCAAGGGCAGAAGGAAGTAGATAAAACTAGGCAGATTTGGTAAGCAAACACTGCCCTTAAATCTATTTAGCGGACTACAAAGAATTAGAAATACACTAAGGGACAAATTTGGGCTGGAGGGATCCAAACTCCTGAATGACATCTGGCTTTAGTCTTTAAAAATAAAGCTTACTCCTGCTACTATTAAGAGTAGCTATAATATATCCAATACAGTACCTTATACTTCATAGAAAGCAAGGCATTTCCTACTTGTAGAAAGCTTCCAATCCAGCTGGCAAATGCCACTGGGGGAAATGAGTTGAGGTGATCTGAGCTGATTCCTCATTTAAAGCTGCTATCTCCCCAGGAACCATACTCTGTAACATATGTAACAGAGCACACAGTGAGACAGCAAAGAGGACTGATGGCAGCCCATCAAAGACCACCTCTCCCCTTTGGCTGTCCAGAGCACTCTAAGCAAATCTTCCTTCAGGTAATACTCCATCCCTAGGTGTTAGTAAAAAAATAATTTAATGAATAAAATTGAAAGCACCCCAATACTTTGAACGGGTCGTGTGGTACTATGCAGGAGCACACAAAAGGGGCCACAGTGGTTTAGTGGTTACGACTCTGAGCTTGACAACAGGAAGATCGGCAGGTCAGCAGCTTGAAACCTGACTGCTGCATGATAGAGTGAGCAGCTGTCTCTGTGCCAGCTCCTGCCAACCTAGCAGTTTGAAAGCAAGAAACTGGGAGTAAATAAATAGATACTGCTTCAGCGGGAAAGGTAACAGCATTCCGTGTCTAGTCATGCCCTGCCATATATGCACTGGATTTTCGACTGCAAACTGAGATGAGCACCAGCCCCTAGTTTTGAATATGACAAGCTTTAACACCAAGGGAGACTTTTTAACCTTTGTGCAGAAGTGCACACACACATTTTTTTTCCTGTCCTGATCCTAGCCCAGATGACAAGATTCAGAGGATGGGCTTTACCATGACAAGAGAAACTATCTAAAGATCTAACCTAAAGATCTAACTCATGGGTGCCCAAACTTGAGCCAGTCGTGTGGTTTACCAGGGCCGGTCACGTGGTCCCTCCCACCGGAAGCAGAAGTAGCAAAACGTGCCTTGCTGTCTGTTTTGAAACAGGAGGAGTTAGAATTTCTAGGCTGCCCATTTCCTCTGCGTAAAACAGAGGTGGCTAAACTACAGCCCGTGGGCCAAATCCGGCCCCCCTGTTGCCAATCCATCCAGCCCGCGCCACCCTTGCCGCTCCCAGAAGCGGAAGTAAAACACGCCCGTACGGGCGTGTTTTACTTCCGCTTCTGGGAGCGGCAAGGGTGGCGCGGGCTGGATGGATTGGCAACAGGGGGGCCGGATTTGGCCCACGGGCCGTAGCTTGAGCACCCCTGATCTAACTCAGCACAATGTAAGGCACCTTTCTGTGTGCCCCTAACTTTTGATTTCACACTGAAGAAGGAACGAAGGAGCCTCTGGACTAGGGGCAGCCACATGCAGCCCACAGGAAAGAGTCCTAGCTGGCCCTGTGGCAGCAGCAGCAGCAGCAGCAGCAGCGCACGTGGGTCCAAGGTGCCAAGAAGAGGCCTTCCTCCTCCTCCTCTTCCACTTTAGCCCGGCCGGGGCGGAGCCAAAGAAGGGCAACACGCGGGTCGCCGACACGGCCCAAGAGAGCCTGGAGGGGGGGGGAGGGAAAGGCTGAAGCCCCATCGGGAGAGCAAGCAACATCCAACGAGAGAGAGGGGGGGCGAATCCCCCTTTTTTCTCCACACGCATTCCCTCGCTTCAACCCCCAAAAGGTTGAGGGCCACATGGACAGGCCCGTTCACGTGGAGGCCCATTCACACGTGCCAAGGGGGAAAGCAGGCACGGGAGGCCGCTTTCCCCAACCCCCTCAGGGCCCTGCAGGGTGAGGGGCCAGGCCCAAGGTGTGAGGAGAGTAAAGGAGAGAGAGAAAGGGCCTCCTTCCTTTCCCCCGACCCGCAGCCCCACCAGAGCGGAGGCCCCGCGGCTCTGAACCACCACCACCACCCCCAGCCCGGCGGTCCTCGTCCTACCTTGGCGCGTCCTCCTCCTCCGCTGCTGCTGCCAGGAGGCGCCCAGGCCAGGCAAGTACAGGCGGCGCTGAGGTGGGCCGAGGGCACGTACTCGTGGTGAAGGCGGCTGCTGGCCGTCTCCCACACGCGGAGCCTCCCGTCCGGCCCTGAGAGGGCCAGGAACCGCCGCTCCTGAGGGGAGAAAGCGCAAGGGCTCCCCGACACGAACACCGGGGCCGCATCCCCGCAGCCGCCGCTCGCGCCTGCCACAGCCGCCACCGCCATGGCGATGCGTCTCTCTCTCTCTCTCTTTAGGCCCGGGCCCGGCCCACTCTCGCCCTACTCCCAGCGGCCCCGCGGGAGCCACGTGTTCGGCCACCGCCGCGCAGGCGCACTCGGCCCGGCCACGCCCATGCGAGGCCAGGCGGTGACGCGCTCCCCGCGCGCCGGGCGCAGAGAAGGCCCCTCCCACCCTCGCGCGCGCTCGCCCAACTGTCCCAGCCACGCCGAAGAAGCAGCGAACTCGGTCACAACCATTGCACCCCAAGAGGGGTGGTTTCTGTTGTCGTGAGAAGCGAACGCCTATCCCCCCCCTTTTCGGGCAGGATTGGAAGTTCCGCAGCCTTTGCAATTCGACGTTGAGCTAAGACCGTGAAGGCGAACCTTGGCACTCTGGAACTTCAATTCCCAGAAGCCCAAGCCCCAATCCAAAAACTTTTTTTACTACCATTCCAACAGCCTCCGTCGTAACCCAAAAAACCCTGTAAAGTGAAACATCAATAGAAAATACTTTCATTGGTGGGCATCAGCAGGTTCGCATCAGTTCGCCAGTACCGGTAGCAGAAAATATGGCTGGCCCTGCCCATCCAATTTTTGAAATAAAGTACTGTATATACTTGAGTATAAGTCAAGTATTTTTAGCCCCAAAAATGAGCCCTAAAAGGGGACTCGGCTTATACTCATAAGAACATAAGAACAGCCTTGCTGGAACAGGCCACAGCCCATCCAGTCCAGCATTCTGTCTCACACAGTGGCTCACCATTTCCTTCAGGGTATTCCCAAGCAGATGCCTGCTTAGGATTCCCTGGAAATGATATTGAGAGATATCCTGCCTATCTCTCCAACCCGGAGGTTGTCCTTAAGTATCCATAATTATAGCCATTGATACTCTTGTCCTCCATGAACTTGTCTAATCCTTTCTTAAAGCTGTCAAGACTGACAGCTGTCACCACTTCTTCTGGCAGGGAGTTCCATAGACCAGTAATCCTCTGGGTGAAAAAGTACTTTCTCTTATTTGTTTGAGAACTAGCACCCAAAAGTTTCATGGAGTGTCCCCTAGTTCTAGTGTTATGCGATAGGGAAAACAGTTTTTCCTTATCTACTTTGTCCACACCGTGCATGATTTTATAAACTTCAATCAGGTCACCTCTTAGACGTCGTCGTTCAAGAGTGAAGAGGCCCAACCGTTGCAGCCTCAGATGGTAAGGAAGGTGTTCCAGTCCCCTAATCATTCTGGTTGCCCTCCTCTGCACTTTTTCCAGCTCCATAATATCCTTCTGGAGGTATGGCGACCAGAACTGTACACAGTATTCCAGGTGGGGCCTCACCATAGATTTATAAAGAGGCAAAATGACACTTGCTGACTTATTTTCTATACCCTTCCTAATGATCCCTAGCATTGAGTTTGCTTTTTTCACTGCTGAGGCACACTGGGTTGACACCTTCATTGAGTTGTCCACCAGGACACCAAGGTCCCTTTCCTGGTTTGTTGCAGAGAGTTCAGACCCCATCAGTTTATAAATGTAATTGGGGTTCTTTGCCCCAACATGCATCACTCTGCACTTACTAATGTTGAAACTCATTTACCACTGTTTTGCCCACTCCCCCAGTGTCGAGAGATCCCTCTGGAGCTCCTCACAAACTCTCACAGTTTTCACTACCCTGTATAATTTAGTGTCGTCAGCAAATTTGGCTACCTTGCTTTTTACTCCTACCTCTAGATCATTTATGAAGAGGTTGAAAAGCAGGGGTCCCAGTACTGAACCTTGGGGGACCCCACTCTTTACTTCCCTCCACTTGGAGAAGTGTCCATTTAGTGCTACCCTCTGTTTCCTGTCCCTTAGCCAGTTGCTGATCCAGGACAAGACCTGTCCCTTTATTCCATGACTGGTAAGTTTATTCAAGAGCCTTTGGTGTGGGACCTTGTCAAAAGCCTTCTGAAAGTCCAGATAAACAATGTCAACTGGATCCCCCTTATCCACATGCTTGTTGACACTCTCAAAAAATTCCAACAGATTAGTGAGACATGATTTGCCCTTGCAAAAGCCATGTTGGCTCTCCTTTAGCAGCACCTTCTCTTCTATGTGCCTATTAATTCTATCTTTTAGGATGGTTTCCATCACTTTACCTGGGACACATGTCAAACTGACAGGTCGGTAATTCCCTGGATCACCCCTGGATCCTTTTTTGAAAATTGGTGTTACATTCGCTACCTTCCAGTCATCAGGCACAAAGCCTGATTTGAGGGAAAGATTATATATTTTGGCTAGGAGATCAGCAATTTCATCTTTAAGTTCCCTGAGAACTCGTGGATGGATGCCATCTGGTCCTGGTGATTTGTTAGCATTTAGTCTAACACATCATGCAAGGACCTCCTCCCTGGTTATTTCTATCTGGCTTAATTCTTCGGTTTCCCTCCCTACGAAGATAGGCTCTGTTTTGGGCATGTGGCCTCTGTCTTCTTCAGTGAATACTGAAGCAAAGAATTCATTGAGTCTCTCTGCAATCTCTGTTTCCTCTTTAATAACCCCTTGCCTTCCATTGTCATCTAATGGTCCAATGGCCTTCCTAGTTGGGTTCTTACTTCTAATGTACTTAAAGAAGTCTTTGTTATTTCTCTGAGTATTTTTAGCTATACGGTCCTCAAAGTCTTGCTTTGCTTTCCTGATTGTTGCCTTGCATTTGTTCTGCCAGAATTTATGTTTTTGCCTGCTGTCCTCATTCGGACAAGCCTTCCATCTTCTAAATGAGCTTCTCTTGCTCTTGATCACTTCCCGAACAGCTCCTGTAAGCCACATTGGAGTCCTCTTGGACCTGGCAGTGCCCTTTTTCCTTTTGGGTATGCATTCCAATTGAGCCTCTGTTATTGTTTTTGTAAACAGCCTCCATGCCTCTTGGAGTGTTTGGACTCTCTCAATTTTCCCTTTCAGCTTCTTTTTTACTAGTTTCCTCAACTTTGGGAAATTTCCTTTTTGAAAATTTAAGGTCTCTGTGTTAGATTTTATCAGTGACTTGCGGTCTATGATCAAGTTAAACATAATTGAGTTGTGGTCACTGTTCCCTATTGGATCAGTCACATTAACATCTTGCACCAGATCCTGAGTATTACTCAGGATCAAGTCAAGGATTCTTGTACCTCTAGTTGGGTCTTCAACCATCTGTCCCAGGGAACAATCATTTAGCATATCTAGGAACTTTATCTCTTTATCACGTGCTGAACAACAGTTCACCCAGTCTATGTGAGGGTAATTGAAGTCCCCCATTATAACCAGGCTTCCCTTCTTGGATGCCTCCTTTACAACATTCTCCAACTGCCAGTCTCCCTCAAGAGTTTGGGTCGGAGGCCGATAGTATATGCCTACTGTTAGACCATCCTTGTGGCCTGGTACTCTTACCCACAGAGCTTCTAATGGTGACTCCAAATCACCTAGATATTCCAATTCATACGATTTTATCACTTCTTTGACATACAAGGCCACACCACCTCCCATTTGCCCCTTCCTATCCTTCCTGTACAGTTTGTAGCCTGGTATAACTGTATCCCATTGGTTATCATCTGTCCACCAGGTTTCAGTGATACCAATCATATCAATATTCTTATCTATTGCTAAGTATTCCAGCTCCCCTATTTTGTTCTGGAGGCTTCTGGCATTTGTATACAAGCATTTATATATGCTTTTCTGACACAGTCTTTTGTGTCCAGTTGCATTGTTAGAATGCCTCTTGCATCCTTCTGCTAGAATGCTAGTGACTAGCTCCTCGCTCTGCTCAGTAAATTTTGCATCCTCCTCACTACTCAAGTACAAACTTTTCCGAACCGGATGCTGCCCAGCTCCTGTTGGCTTTCCCCCAGCTATCAGTTTAAAAGCTGCTCTGCAGCCTTTTTGATGTTGAGTGCCAGCAATCTGGTCCCATCATGGTTCAAATGCAACCCATCCCTCCTGAACAGATTTGGCTTGTCCCAAAATGTTCTCCAGTTCCTGACAAATCTGAAACCCTCCTCTTGACACCACCGCCTCATCCACGCATTGAGGCTTCTGAGCTCTGCCTGCCTGGTAGGTCCTGCGCGAGGGACAGGCAGCACTTCTGAAAATGCTACCTTGGAAGTCCGGGACTTCAATCTTCTTCCTAACAACCTGAATTTGGCTTCCAGGACAGACCGCTTGGCCTTCCCAACATCATTGGTACCAACGTGTACCATGACAACTGGCTCGTTCCCAGGTCTCTCTAACAATCTATCTAGATTTCTTGTGATGTCTGCAACTTTTGCACCTGGCAGGCAAGTCACCATACGGTTATCATGTGCATCACAAATCAATTTCTCTGTATTTCTCATTATTGAATCGCCTAGTACAAGGAGCCTCTCTCCTGCAATCTGTTCATCTACATGCACCTCATCAACCATATTAAGGGAGAGAAACTCAGTTTGTTCCTGTTGTTTATCTTCCTGGATCTCATCAAGTGTGATGAAGGAGAGATCATCAGGTGGAACCAGTTGTTCCTCTGTGTGTTCCTCATCAGGTGTGATGAGGGAAAGAACCTCAAATTTATTCTGTAATTTCAGACTCTCAGAGTGATCCCCTACTCTTCTCCTCCTTTGAGTCACATTCCTCCAAACATCTCCCTCCTGAGTTAGTGAAGGGCCTTCTCCCTCAGAACTGTGCCCTGTCTCTACTTTGTCCAGCATAGTCTGTTCCGCTCTGTCCAAGAACAGCTCAAGCTCCTTAATTTGTTGATGTTTAGATATGCGGGCCTCTAGCTGCTGGACCTTCTCTTCTAGTAGTGCAACCAGCTTGCACTTGCTGCAAGTGTAGTTCTCCATAGGCTTTGGCAAGAACACAAACATGGCACAAGTATTGCAGGTAACTACAGCTGTTCCTCAGAATCCATTTTAACAAGTGCAGTATTCTGGGCCTCAAAAATGTACACGTTTACTACATTTCTACCTAGTAAGACTATATTCTTCCTTTGTTACTAGTTTGCAATCTCTCGCGCCGTTAGGCACGCAGGCCTCTAAAGCAGCTCTACTCCAACTGCAAAACTTCTGGAAGCTTCAAACTGCTTCCTCTGTTTGAACAGAGGTGGCTCTCAGCAGTTTAAATTATCAATTTAATTTAGTGGAGGCCTCTAAAGCAGCTCTACTCCAACTGCAAAACTTACCAGTGCTCACTTCCTTTGTTTGGCTCTCCTCAGCAGCAGCTCTGCTTAAGAGCACATGCAGAGTCAAAAGGGCTGACCCTGAAAGAGCTCAGAGCTTTTAAAGGCTAGTGTGGCTCTGCCCCTATGAGTCACAGTTCAGGGAAGGGCCTGGTGTGGCTCTGCCCCCCTGCTTCTGGAAGCTTCAAACTGCTTCCTCTGTTTGAACAGAGGTGGCTCTCAGCAGTTTAAATTATCAATTTAAATTAGTGGAGGCCTCTAAAGCAGCTCTACTCCAACTGCAAAACTTACCAGTGCTCACTTCCTTTGTTTGGCTCTCCTCAGCAGCAGCACTGCTTAAGAGCACATGCAGAGTCAAAAGGGCTGACCCTGAAAGAGCTCAGAGCTTTTAAAGGCTAGTGTGGCTCCGCCCCTATGAGTCAGGGAAGGGCCTGGTGTGGCTCTGCCCCCCTGCTTCTGGAAGCTTCAAACTGCTTCCTCTGTTTGAACAGAGGTGGCTCTCAGCAGTTTAAATTATCAATTTAAATTAGTGGAGGCCTCTAAAGCAGCTCTACTCCAACTGCAAAACTTACCAGTGCTCACTTCCTTTGTTTGGCTCTCCTCAGCAGCAGCACTGCTTAAGAGCACATGCAGAGTCAAAAGGGCTGACCCTGAAAGAGCTCAGAGCTTTTAAAGGCTAGTGTGGCTCCGCCCCTATGAGTCACAGTTCAGGGAAGGGCCTGGTGTGGCTCTGCCCCCCTGCTTCTGGAAGCTTCAAACTGCTTCCTCTGTTTGAACAGAGGTGGCTCTCAGCAGTTTAAATTATCAATTTAATTTAGTGGAGGCCTCTAAAGCAGCTCTACTCCAACTGCAAAACTTACCAGTGTTCACTTCCTTTGTTTGGCTCTCCTCAGCAGCAGCTCTGCTTAAGAGCACATGCAGAGTCAAAAGGGCTGACCCTGAAAGAGCTCAGAGCTTTTAAAGGCTAGTGGGGCTCCGCCCCTATGAGTCACAGTTCAGGGAAGGGCCTGGTGTGGCTCTGCCCCCTGCTTCTGGAAGCTTCAAACTGCTTCCTCTGTTTGAACAGAGGTGGCTCTCAGCAGTTTAAATTATCAATTTAAATTAGTGGAGGCCTCTAAAGCAGCTCTACTCCAACTGCAAAACTTACCAGTGCTCACTTCCTTTGTTTGGCTCTCCTCAGCAGCAGCACTGCTTAAGAGCACATGCAGAGTCAAAAGGGCTGACCCTGAAAGAGCTCAGAGCTTTTAAAGGCTAGTGTGGCTCCGCCCCTATGAGTCACAGTTCAGGGAAGGGCCTGGTGTGGCTCTGCCCCCCTGCTTCTGGAAGCTTCAAACTGCTTCCTCTGTTTGAACAGAGGTGGCTCTCAGCAGTTTAAATTATCAATTTAATTTAGTGGAGGCCTCTAAAGCAGCTCTACTCCAACTGCAAAACTTACCAGTGCTCACTTCCTTTTTTTGGCTCTCCTCAGCAGCAGCTCTGCTTAAGAGCACATGCAGAGTCAAAAGGGCTGACCCTGAAAGAGCTCAGAGCTTTTAAAGGCTAGTGTGGCTCCGCCCCTATGAGTCACAGTTCAGGGAAGGGCCTGGTGTGGCTCTGCCCCCCTGCTTCTGGAAGCTTCAAACTGCTTCCTCTGTTTGAACAGAGGTGGCTCTCAGCAGTTTAAATTATCAATTTAAATTAGTGGAGGCCTCTAAAGCAGCTCTACTCCAACTGCAAAACTTACCAGTGCTCACTTCCTTTGTTTGGCTCTCCTCAGCAGCAGCTCTGCTTAAGGGCACATGCAGAGTCAAAAGGGCTGACCCTGAAAGAGCTCAGAGCTTTTAAAGGCTAGTGTGGCTCCGCCCCTATGAGTCACAGTTCAGGGAAGGGCCTGGTGTGGCTCTGCCCCCCTGCTTCTGGAAGCTTCAAACTGCTTCCTCTGTTTGAACAGAGGTGGCTCTCAGCAGTTTAAATTATCAATTTAAATTAGTGGAGGCCTCTAAAGCAGCTCTACTCCAACTGCAAAACTTACCAGTGCTCATTTCCTTTGTTTGGCTCTCCTCAGCAGCAGCTCTGCTTAAGAGCACATGCAGAGTCAAAAGGGCTGACCCTGAAAGAGCTCAGAGCTTTTAAAGTCTAGTGTGGCTCCGCCCCTATGAGTCACAGTTCAGGGAAGGGCCTGGTGTGGCTCTGCCCCCCTGCTTCTGGAAGCTTCAAACTGCTTCCTCTGTTTGAACAGAGGTGGCTCTCAGCAGTTTAAATTATCAATTTAAATTAGTGGAGGCCTCTAAAGCAGCTCTACTCCAACTGCAAAACTTACCAGTGCTCACTTCCTTTGTTTGGCTCTCCTCAGCAGCAGCTCTGCTTAAGAGCACATGCAGAGTCAAAAGGGCTGACCCTGAAAGAGCTCAGAGCTTTTAAAGGCTAGTGTGGCTCCGCCCCTATGAGTCACAGTTCAGGGAAGGGCCTGGTGTGGCTCTGCCCCCCTGCTTCTGGAAGCTTCAAACTGCTTCCTCTGTTTGAACAGAGGTGGCTCTCAGCAGTTTAAATTATCAATTTAAATTAGTGGAGGCCTCTAAAGCAGCTCTACTCCAACTGCAAAACTTACCAGTGCTCACTTCCTTTGTTTGGCTGTCCTCAGCAGCAGCTCTGCTTAAGAGCACATGCAGAGTCAAAAGGGCTGACCCTGAAAGAGCTCAGAGCTTTTAAAGGCTAGTGTGGCTCCGCCCCTATGAGTCACAGTTCAGGGAAGGGCCTGGTGTGGCTCTGCCCCCCTGCTTCTGGAAGCTTCAAACTGCTTCCTCTGTTTGAACAGAGGTGGCTCTCAGCAGTTTAAATTATCAATTTAATTTAGTGGAGGCCTCTAAAGCAGCTCTACTCCAACTGCAAAACTTACCAGTGCTCACTTCCTTTGTTTGGCTCTCCTCAGCAGCAGCTCTGCTTAAGAGCACATGCAGAGTCAAAAGGGCTGACCCTGAAAGAGCTCAGAGCTTTTAAAGGCTAGTGTGGCTCCGCCCCTATGAGTCACAGTTCAGGGAAGGGCCTGGTGTGGCTCTGTCGCCCTGCTTCTGGAAACTTCAAACTGCTTCCTCTGTTTCAACAGAGGTGGCTCTCAGCAGTTTAAATTATCAATTTAAATTAGTGGAGGCCTCTAAAGCAGCTCTACTCCAACTGCAAAACTTACCAGTGCTCACTTCCTTTGTTTGGCTCTCCTCAGCAGCAGCTCTGCTTAAGAGCACATGCAGAGTCAAAAGGGCTGACCCTGAAAGAGCTCAGAGCTTTTAAAGGCTAGTGGGGCTCCGCCCCTATGAGTCACAGTTCAGGGAAGGGCCTGGTGTGGCTCTGCCCCCCTGCTTCTGGAAGCTTCAAACTGCTTCCTCTGTTTGAACAGAGGTGGCTCTCAGCAGTTTAAATTATCAATTTAAATTAGTGGAGGCCTCTAAAGCAGCTCTACTCCAACTGCAAAACTTACCAGTGCTCACTTCCTTTGTTTGGCTCTCCTCAGCAGCAGCACTGCTTAAGAGCACATGCAGAGTCAAAAGGGCTGACCCTGAAAGAGCTCAGAGCTTTTAAAGGCTAGTGTGGCTCCGCCCCTATGAGTCACAGTTCAGGGAAGGGCCTGGTGTGGCTCTGCCCCCCTGCTTCTGGAAGCTTCAAACTGCTTCCTCTGTTTGAACAGAGGTGGCTCTCAGCAGTTTAAATTATCAATTTAAATTAGTGGAGGCCTCTAAAGCAGCTCTACTCCAACTGCAAAACTTACCAGTGCCCACTTCCTTTGTTTGGCTCTCCTCAGCAGCAGCACTGCTTAAGAGCACATGCAGAGTCAAAAGGGCTGACCCTGAAAGAGCTCAGAGCTTTTAAAGGCTAGTGTGGCTCCGCCCCTATGAGTCACAGTTCAGGGAAGGGCCTGGTGTAGCTCTGCCCCCCTGCTTCTGGAAGCTTCAAACTGCTTCCTCTGTTTGAACAGAGGTGGCTCTCAGCAGTTTAAATTATCAATTTAATTTAGTGGAGGCCTCTAAAGCAGCTCTACTCCAACTGCAAAACTTACCAGTGCTCACTTCCTTTGTTTGGCTCTCCTCAGCAGCAGCTCTGCTTAAGAGCACATGCAGAGTCAAAAGGGCTGACCCTGAAAGAGCTCAGAGCTTTTAAAGGCTAGTGGGGCTCCGCCCCTATGAGTCACAGTTCAGGGAAGGGCCTGGTGTGGCTCTGCCCCCCTGCTTCTGGAAGCTTCAAACTGCTTCCTCTGTTTGAACAGAGGTGGCTCTCAGCAGTTTAAATTATCAATTTAAATTAGTGGAGGCCTCTAAAGCAGCTCTACTCCAACTGCAAAACTTACCAGTGCTCACTTCCTTTGTTTGGCTCTCCTCAGCAGCAGCTCTGCTTAAGAGCACATGCAGAGTCAAAAGGGCTGACCCTGAAAGAGCTCAGAGCTTTTAAAGGCTAGTGGGGCTCCGCCCCTATGAGTCACAGTTCAGGGAAGGGCCTGGTGTGGCTCTGCCCCCCTGCTTCTGGAAGCTTCAAACTGCTTCCTCTGTTTGAACAGAGGTGGCTCTCAGCAGTTTAAATTATCAATTTAATTTAGTGGAGGCCTCTAAAGCAGCTCTACTCCAACTGCAAAACTTACCAGTGCTCACTTCCTTTGTTTGGCTCTCCTCAGCAGCAGCTCTGCTTAAGAGCACATGCAGAGTCAAAAAGGTTCAGTGACCACGAGGGTCCGAAGACCGTGCTGTATTGAGATATGCCAACAATTTAATTTTACCAGATAGTATTTTCATGTATTTTGTTTATTGAAATTCACTAACAGCGGCTGCATTTCCCACCCTCGTCTTATATTCGGGTCAATCTATTTTCCTGGGTTTTCAGGTCAAAATTATGTATCTCGGCTTATATTCGTGTCAGTTTATATACAGTAGTCCTAATTCGGGTGCACCACATGGCTTTCCCCTGGCCATGCCCACCATACCACGCCCACAGTGGTAGTAAAAATAAATTGGAGCCCACCACTGGATGCATTGAAAAATTAAAAAGCAGTCCTGAATTGATCATTGTAAACCCCAAAAAAAAAACCATTTAAAATTTGTAAACTGGTATTGCATTTCCATAGGATTTGCCGTTGTAAACCACAGCAAACTTAAACTAATGCGGTTGTAACCCAGGGTTTTTACTGTATTTATATGCTCTTGGTGGATCTGACACGAATAAAGAAAGAAAATACAGGAGTTAGTCTTTAAGGGTTTTTTAAAATCTTGTTTAGCTGTCCTGTTTTGTTTACTCTCAGATATGCTTGCAGAGACTAACAGGACTACCACTTAAAACAACCCATTTAATATGGGGTTGTAATGACTAGGGGTCGCCACCATACTGGAGGGAATCATTCTCAAAGAATGAGAGAGTTGGAAGGGACCATTATCATATTTAAAATGCCACAACTAACTGGTTGCTATATGCTGCAATTTACCAATGCCACCTTTACAAAACAAACTAGAAAAGGATGGTCATCCATAGCCTCAGGCCACCTCACAGAACAAAGGAAGGACTTGGTGCTCTGCCTGGGTCACTAACACCATTGTCTACTTTCACACAGCATGGTCAATAGATGCTTGGTCTGGAGGGTAAACTCATTAAATGTGTAATTCCTGAGTACTGCAGGATAGAATGAGCTCTCGTCTTTGTCCCAGCTCCTGCCAACCTGGTAGTTTGAAAGAAAGAAATTGCAAGTAGATAAATAGAGGCTACTTTGGTGAGAAGGTAAGCAGCGTTCCATGCACTCCAGTGTTGAGGAATGCCTGCCTGCCACATGTCCATGGAAATGTCTGCAGACGCAGAAAGCCCTGGCTCTTTGACTATAAACAGAGATGAGCACTGAATCAGAGTTGGATACGACTGGCTTTCGAGCAAGGGCGACCTTTACCTAAACCTGCCTATGGTTATTGCAGCTATACATTGAAATAGTCCCAATTTGTGGCGACAATATACATTAATGCCATCTAAAAGGTACTGTAACCTTTGTTTCTTGCACATATATGCTTACAACAGCCAAACAGAATTGTACACATGGACATAACTAGTGAGCCAATAAAGAAATTAAATGGGCATACAATTAGAAATAGAAGATTGATGCACTCAATTCTGTCTGCATAAACAAGACCGCAGATGGACTTAGGGTACAGACTGTTACCAGGTAATATAATAAATTAGAGTAAGTTGAAGAGGAACTTTAGGACAACCTTTGTGGGTTGCCTGTGGGAATAATTGGCCAAGCCTTTCCCCAGGGGTTCGCTCGGCCTTCCACAGATCCAGGGATCAACCGAGCTTGGAAGGAAAGGCAATTGGGGTGTGGGCTAGCTAGTTAGTTTTGGGGGCAAATCATAAAGCCTTGGCTGATGGCTGCAATAGAAACAGGGCAAAAACCAAGGATATGACCCTAATGGAAATACACAATCCTCCACTTCTGGCTGCAGATTAAGTTGGGAAAATAAGCCGTGCCAGACAGCAGAACAAGCTAGGTACCCGGAGTCAATACACATAGACTCCGAGATTAGGGCAGGAACAATGGGTTTTGCAAGCCCAAGGCGATTAAGTGTGGGTTGTCCATTAACCACAGGGTTACTTCCAAGAGCTGGCATTGTAGCTGGACCACCGGAAAACGCCATGCACGCAAGCCTTCTGTACAGGGGCGGCACAAGTGCCCTAGGCACGTGTCGCAACCCCCAGGCAGGGTAATAAATACGTACCACCCGACCCAGATTGGGGCGCACGATTGTCTTGCATGTCTTCCTTGCGGCCAGCCACTCCAACATCTGGTAGCCATTGCAACAAACCTTAATGCCAAAAAGTAATTTGAATAGCATTCTTGGTTAATTGAAAGATTACATTATTATTATTTTTTACATTAAAAACCCTAGAACAACTATGGATTGAAATCAGAAATGTCTTCATGGAAGAATGCAAATAATTGTTCTACAGTTATAAGAAAAACCTTGCTTGATGGCAGGGGAGAATCAAAAGTAAAAGGTGGCAAAATTAGAACAAAAAGACCTGGTGGATTGATTCAAGGAAAAAAGTCATGGCTAGAAAGCTATGCAAGATCAGGTCTGTTCATGAAAAGACCTTTTGAAAGCCATTTCTTCACAGGTCACTATAGGTTTGAAAAGACTTAGTAGCATATAACACATACAATAACCTGATCAACTGCATTATTTGTATCACCATCCATACTCGAGATTAAGTGGGAAATGAAGGATTGCTAGTATATAGCAATCTTTGTTTCAGATGCACAGTACTTCCATTTTAAATCTGAATGGGGGAAAACAAACATTTGAACTTGTAATGCAGAGCTGTGCAAAATGGCAGATCTTTCTGTGACATCAAAATCAGAAGAGGCCACCACGGGCAGGGGTTTCTGTATCAGAACTTTTAAAAATTTGACTGGGGGGGGGGGCGTGTCAAGATGGATGGCTGAACGGAGTGAACTTTCTTTCGCTCGGAAAGGAGGGTTATGAAAGTGGCTATTAAAAGTGATTAAAAGTTCCGGAGACCTTGAAAAAATAGGGCAGAGTATGAATAAGTAAAAATATTTGTGGAATTTACCTCAGATTGGCTGGAAATCGAGTGGAGAAAAGGAAAGAATCGTGAGTTTCGAGTTCGGAGAAAAGTGGGGGTTGGGTGGATTTCAATAGCGCCGTTACAAGCGCCAATACAAGCGGCCGCGGCAAGCTTTCCAGCCAAAGATTAAGCTGTTGATTGAGAGGTTTGTGGAGGTGGAGGTAACGGCAAAACCAAGAAGGAGAAGTGACGGAGATGAACAAATAAACAGGCAAACGGGCGAGCGGACCGAAAGGGATAAGTCCGGTGGGGATCCAAAGGGGGAAAGCGGAAGCGAGCCTCATTCGGCCTCGCCAGCACTGAAGTGTACCGGAGCCGAGTGGTGCTAAGCAGAAACTGTCCGGGTTTAAGTGAAGAAGTTTTATTTGGCTTTGTGGATTTCGAATTGGATTGGAATCAAGAGGTGCCGAGTGGAGTTAGTTTGGGCTTAAACGGAGAAGCTGTGGCAGTGAGTTAATTTTGAAAGGAGGAGGAGGGAAAGGAAAAAGTTTGGATTAATAAGAAATATGAATTTAAAAGAGCAACAGCTTTGCTAATTTTTGGAGATTTTTCTTTTTGAATTTTGGACTTTTGAATTTAGAATTTTTAAAGTAGGATTTAAAAAAGATGGCGCTGGGAGTCTGAACTTTGGTGTGAACGGAAAGTGCTGCCCTCTTTGAGTTTTGATGTGTTTCCCTTCTCTTCACATTGATTCAATATAGCAGAGCTTTTTTGGTTACATGTATCTAAAAAAATTTCCCCAGACTAATTTAACAACTGATTGCTACAGTTCAATAGAAATTTAAAGTGGTTGGTGTTTGAATGTGAAACAAAATATCTATTTTTGGTGGATACGGATTTGAAGATAAACATTGGAGTCTTTTTTTTCTTTTTCTTTTCTTTTTGCTTGTATCCTTTTTTCTTTCCCCCTTAGGGGAGTGAAGAACAAAGAGTGAACTAGAAGAAAAGTGATACTTATAGGGGGGAAATTTTTATTTTTATTTTTTATAATTGTCTGGGATTTTTTTCTTCATTTTTAAATTGGACTGAAGTTGGACTGCATTTTTTTCTCTTTTTCCCTTTTCCCTTTTTCTTTTCTTCTTTTTTTCTCTTTCTTCCTTTCCTTTTTAATTTTTATTGTTATTTTTTCTCTATCCTTTATTATTTTTGAATTAGAGTTATCCTTTAAAAATAGAGAAAAAAAAGATTATCACACTAAAGTGCATTAAAGTATAATATCTATTTAAGGTGGAATTAAATTGCAAATAGTTTATGTAAACTGTTAACGCTCTGTAATTGGATTTGTACTTGGATGAAACGTCAGGGGAGAAGAAAGGAGAAGAAAGTGGGTTGGACAAGATTGGAGAGACCGACATCTTCGGACAGGAGCTTCAGAAGGCTTACAAGATTGGGAAAAGTGGAAATGAAGAAGACAACACAACAAGAAATGAAGGACCTGGAAGAGCAAGAGATGGTGAGGAAGATTGCACAACAATTACAACAACAACAACAGAAGATGACAATAACCCCAACTACAATGGTAGCAGCTGGAGTAAAAGCAATAGTTATAACTACAGCAAAGGTAACAACAGCAACAACAACTATAAGAACCACGGCCGCGACAACAGCGACAGCAGTAACAACAATAGCAATGATAGCAACAGCAACAACACTGACAATAAAAGGAGGTCAGGGACTTAAATCAGATTTGGAAAGATTTAATGAGAAAATTGATAATTTGGAACAAAAAATTGGGAGTATGTTGGCCCCAAACAAACAAGAACGAAAACAAGATATGCAAGAAATGCTGACAGATATTTTGAAGGGAATTGATGGTATAAAAAAGGACAAGAAAAGCTCAAGAAAGAACAAGAGGTTATAAAAAAAGAACAGGAAGGGATTAAAGCAGAAGTCATGGACCTAAGAGAAAGAGAAAAGGAAAGAGAAAATAAGGTGGGAGATCATGAAAAAAGGTTAGAAATGGTGGAAGAACAGCTAAGACGGGCAAATGTCATAATTTGAAAATTACCAGAGAACTCTCCAGATAAATTGAAAGAAAGAATAGTGAAATGGCTGGATGAAATTATAGAAGAAGGTTTTACACAGCAAGACATCATAAGTGTATTTCAGCTGGGTTCAAGAAGGGGTAAAGCTGGGGCCAGAAATGTGCTGGTAAAATTTGCTAATGCTTCTGATAAGCTTCGATTAATGGCAATTATTTGAGAAAAGGGTACAGAAGTTTTTAAAATAGAAGGCTCAGACGTTGAAGTTTATAATGACATTCCAATTGAAGACCGTCTATGGAGGCAATTGATGAAGCCAATTACAAAGAGATTTCAAGATAGAGAGGTGAGATATAATTGGAAATTTCCACGTCAATTAAGCTTTTTTTACCTGGGTAGGCGATATATGATAAGTGAAGAGCTTAATGCTTTGGATATAATGGCGGACGCAAAATTGTTGGAACCTGGAACTAAAGAGTGGTATGACTTGAAGGAAGAGTTGATTATATCAGGTGGATATACAAGAAAGGGGAGTAATGAAAATGAGAATATGCCTAAAGGTGCGGAAGGAGAGATTGCTGAGGGCAGAAGTTAAGCTCAGGTCCTATTGGTGCCTGCACAATCTGTCACGCTTCCCCTCCCCCCCTTTGTAATTCAGAGGCTACTTGCAAAAGAAGTGGGGAGGGGTAGTAGTAGAATGTTTAGTATATATTATGTTTTTCTATTTTATTGTAAATGTATGGTGTTGGGGATTTGGTATTTGTTATGTTGCATGCCCATAGGAGGAGGTGGGAAATATAAAAATTTAGGGTTAGAAAATAAGAAATGAAGAATATAAAAGTATTATCATGGAATGTGAAAGGTACTGGTTGTCAGGTAAAGAGAAGAAGATTAGAAGCAGCTCTCAGAAAAGACAGACCGGATATAATCTTTCTGCAGGAAACTCATCAGAAATCAGAAGAAACTAATAAGTTATTTTTAGGATGGATTCAGTTTTATGAAAAATCTTATGGTACATCAAAAGCTAGAGGTGTGGCGACTATGATATCAAATAGTCTTGGATTTGAGATGGAAAAAAGTATTTCAGATCCAGAAGGAAGATATTTAATAGTGAAAGGGAATCTGTATGTCCCAAATGAACATCAAAATAATTTCTTAGATAAGATATATCACATATTGGAAAAAGAAAGAACAACAAAAATGATTGTAGCTGGAGATTTTAATCTAATAAGATCAAATATAGATAGCACAAATATAGTAAGAAGTGGGGGAGGAAACAAAATGCAGATATTAGATAAATGGATGAAATCTCTAGGGTTGAAAGACACATGGAGGGAACTTAAAGGATTGGAAAGGGTTTACACTTTTTTCTCACATGTCCATAACATGTATTCCAGAATAGATTATATATTTGTTACTGATAATTTGATAGGAAATTTAGATGAAATAGAAGTGGGAATTTTTAAAGAGTTAGATCATGCAAAGGTATTGTTGGAAGTAAAAATAGATGGCACAAAACCCAGGAAAAATTGGAGATACAATGCTAAATTGTTTAAAGACAATAAATGAAAAGAGCAAATAGTTGAAAAATGGGAGGAAAATTGGAAAGGGAATGATACAGGAGATGTTAGATATAGTATGGTATGGGACACAATGAAAGCAATATTTAGAGGTGAAAGTATAAAGTTGGCCAGCATTTAAAATAAACAATTAAAAAGTAAACAAGAAGAAATTGAAAAAGAGATTAAATGGCTGCAAGAGAAACATGCAATAACTAAAGATAGAAAAATGTATGAAAGAATGCAGGGTTTAAAGAAGGAATTAATAGGAAAAGATATTGAAAAAGTGAAAAGAGATTTGGTTTACTTAAAAAGGGAATATTTTGAGTATAGCAATAAAAATTCAAAATTATTAGCAAGAGCAGCTAAGGAAAAAAGAAGTAAAAGAAAGATAGGGATTCTGGTAGATAAGGGTGGAGTAAGACATAATAAAACTAAAGATAAATGTAAGGTAGTTAAAGAATTCTACTAGGAGCTATATTCTAAAAAGAATGTAAATTTGGAAAAATTAAAAGATAAATTGGAAAGGCAAATTAAAAATAAAATAAGTCAGGAACATAAGGAAAAAAATGGAGGAACTGATAACTGAAAAAGAAATAAAAGAAATAATAGCTAAATTGAAGACAGATAAATCTCCAGGGGAAGATGGGCTGCCAGCAGAATTTTATAAAGAGTTTAAAGATATATTAGTTCCAAAATTATTAAAGCTGTATAACTATATACTTGATGGAGGACAGATCCCACCTTCATGGTATAGAACTATAATTGTTTTATTACCGAAACCTGGAAAAGACTTAGAAAAGGTAGAATCATACAGGCCTATTTCGCTGATAAATCAGGATGCAAAGATTTTTACAGCAATACTGGCAAGTAGATTAAATAGTTTTATGGATAAATATATAAATAAAGATCAGGCTGGATTTGTGAAAGGTAGGTATATGGCAGATTTAATAAGGAGAGTTGTAGATTTAATAGATGTTGCAGAACAAACTAAAGAGAAAATTGGGTTATTATCATTGGATATCTTCAGGGCATTTGACTCTTTGCAATGGATAACAAATAATGAGATAATTAGATGTTATGGCTTTGGGGACAGATTTACAAAAACAATTGAACAAATGTATCAACATGGATACACCAATATTAGAGTAAATGATGCCCTTACAGAGGAAGTGAGATTAGAAGCTGGAACAAGACAGGGTTGTCCCTTATCTTAACCTATAAAACCAAGTGTTCACCGTTGGAATTGGCTATACGTTGCTATGCGTCGCCCTACTGACCCGCACCCTCCCTTCGAGAGCACGGGCGAATTGCCTACGCAGGTCAACGAAGGATTTAAAAATCCGGCACGGGGGCCTCAGCCCCACTAACGGCAAGAAACGCAAAGAACATCACTTCCCGAAAGTCCTTGCGCCGCGCCAGAGCCAATCAGGCTGAGAGGCTCTCGCACGGAGCAGCGTTCAAACACGCGCCGCAACCAATCAAAAGAAAAGCATTTAAAAAAAACGCAGCACAAACACAAATCACCAACACATTACTACAAGCCCCAGCGTCCTGCGCGCAATGTGCGAGCAGAACGAGGAGGCAGCCGGCGCGAGAAAACAAAACTAAGAAAAAGCCGGCGCCGCAACCATTCAACCCAACGGGCGATCCAGCATGGCCCGTGGGGGAAAGAAAACAAAAAAACCCGCCGCCGCTACTCTTCCGTTCGAAGGGTCAGCGGCGCCCGAAAAACAGGTGAGACGCCCGGCGCACGAAAACTAAAAGTTAAAAAAAACCCACCGCCGCAACCATTCTTCCCCATGAACGAGCCCGCATGGCCCATGGGGGAAAATCCCCCCCCCACCGCCACCATGGCCCTTCCGTTCGAAGGGCCAGCCGGCGCGCCAAAAAGACGAGAAACAAAAAAAAAACCCGGCCGCCGCTGCCCTTCTCTTCGAAGGGCCAGCCAGAGAACCAAAAAATAAAGCAACCAACCAACCCACCCACCCCCCGCAACTGCCCTTCTTTCCCACCGGGCCAGCCAGTATGGCCCACGGGGAAAAAAAACCCCACTGCCTCTGCCCTTCCTTCCCATGGGCCAGCAAGTATGGCCCGTGGGAAAGAAATCACCACCACCCCGCAAATGCCCTTCCTTCCAACGGGCCATGAAGCATGGCCCGTGGGAAAGAAAGCCTCCCCGCAAATGCCCATTCTTCCCACGGGCCATCAAGCATGGCCCATGAGAAAAAAAACCTCCCCGCAATTGGCCTTCCTTCCCACGGGCCATCCAGCATGGCCTGCGAGAAAGAAAGCCACCCCCCAACACACTTGAAAAAACACACAAAACCACAAACGAAAAACATTCAAACACACACATACACCCCCCTAAAAAAAATTCCACCCCAAACCCCTCCCCCCCCAAAACCCCCCACAGAACTTACAAAAAGACATCTTCCTTCCATGAGAACCGGAACACAAATGAGAAAGAGGAAACTTACCGGAAGCGACACCAAGAGGACAGAAGGTAACACATGTAATGAGAGGCTCAAAAGCTCACCACCCCCACCCAGTGGCCAAAACAGAAACAACATTCAAAAAAATTTAACAAATAAGAATAATTCTAAATTTAATCAAATAAATTATACAAACATTCAAAAAAAAACACACTTATCTCAAAAATTACCAAAATAAAACCCCTTTTCACTTTGAAAAACCAAAAAATAAAAAAATAAAAGAACATTTTAAAAAACTAAATTAAATTATAAAATAAATAATATTACATTAAATTTAATTTAATTTAACCTTTTTTGCATAAACATAACAAACAAGTTCAAAAACAAAATTACTCGAAACCACAAAATCAAAAAACCTTACACCACCATTTAAAACAGCCCATCACCATTAGTTCAAGAAAAAAACGAAAACCTTTAGTATCCAACACAATTTTAAAAAGCCCGGCAACGCCGGGCAAACTATGCTAGTCACCAATATTATTTATCATGGTGATGGAAATACTAGAAAATACTATAAGAGAAGACAAAAGTATTGAAGGAATACTAGAAAATAAGATTAGTTTATATGCAGATGATACTTTGATAATTATGAAACATCCTAGAAAGACTTTGGAAAAAATACAAGGACATTTAAATGAGTTTGAACAAATAACTGGTTTGAGAATAAATTGGGATAAATCCGAAATGATATTGGGTAATATGGATATGGAAGAAGGGAGAATAAAAAATAAATTTAAAATACAGATTAAAGATAGTTTAAGATATTTGGGGATAAATATTTCAAATAAATTAGATGATTTAAAAAGAATAAACTATGATAAACAAAAAAAGGAACTTAAAGCTAAAATTTTACAGTATCAAAAATTGAAGTTGTCTTGTTTTGGCAGAGTAGCGTTGTCTAAAATGATGTTATTACCAAAAATAAATTTTTTGTTTGATGCCTTACCAATTCAACTTACGGATAAAGAAATTAAGGAATTTCAAAATTTTATAAATAATTATTGTAATGGGGGACGTAGACCCAGAATATCAAAGAAAATGTGGTATTTATCTCAAAAAGTAGGGGGATTGGGAATACCGAATTTGAAAAATTATTAAAAAGCATTTCATATTTAAAATGTTGTAAAGATTCTAATGAAGGAGACAGTTATTTGGGAAGAAATTGAAATGAAGGAATTAAAAGAAACAGGTAAAAGTATTTTCTTAGGTAATGAAATAGGAAAAATCTCGGTTAAAAATAGAATGTTGAGGTTTATGTTGGGAGTATGGAAGAAGGTTAAAAAGAAATTGGCTCCGAATATATCACCGATAATTGAAATTGAAGATGTGGAAAAAATTCCAATAAAAGTTGATAAGAAGGTGAAAGAAATTTTATTAAAGAATGAGGTTTTCCTGCTGAGAGATTGGATACGAGTTTGCAAAAATAAAGTGAAGAAACGAGAGCTATATGAACAGATGAGGTTGAATTGGTTTCAGATTGTGATGGTAAATAAGTGGAATAATAATTACCTGAGGGAACATAGTTTGGAAAGAAGTAGGACCGAATTTGAGGAGTTAATTTGGAAGGTAAGAAAGAAGGAAGTTGGAATTAAAGGAATGGTTAGTAAAATCTACAAAACAATAAATATAGAGGGTAATCCGCAAGAAATATTAAAAAATGTATGGGAACAATATTTGAATTTGAGGATAACAGATTGGCTGCAATTGCGAGGTAGCCCGGTGCGCCCATAAGAAGATCTTCCATGCCGGGGAGCCACCAACGTTGCCGGACGCTTCCCCCTGGTGAGAGCAGGGGTGGCGGGAGCAAGAGACTGGCTGCTGTTGCGAGGCAGCTGCGAATTGTACTGTTAATCGCTATCTTATAATTGTAAGTCGAACAATTAATTGTATTATTGTTCTATGATGTGTATTAATTGTATTATCGATTGTGATTTGATATTTTTGTAAAGTTTATTGTGATTCTCATTATGATTGTATTTTGCACTGTATTTTCCCCTTCCCCCTCCTCCTCCCCCTCCCCTCCCCCTTATGTTTTGTTTGTATTTATTGGATTGCTCTGTAAACCGCTTTGAGTTGTCAGTAGACAAGTAAAGCGGTATATAAGCACAATAAATAAATAAATAAAATAAATAAATAAACAGAAAAAGAGTGGAAAAATAAATGGAAAAGAAGAATTATGAGATCCATGTCTGTCAGGGTAAAAGAGCATAATTTCAAATGTTATGGAAGTGGTACTTGACCCCACTGAGGTTACATCAGATAGATAATAAGAATAATAAAATGTGTTGGAGATGCAAAAATCTCCATTTTTCATACTACATATGTGGTATGAATGTAAGGTAGTAGAAAATTTTTAGGGAAAAATTGAGAATGAGATTGTCAATATTATGGGATTACATCTCAAGTTGGGGCCAAGTAACATTTTGTTGACGGATGTGGATAATATGAATTTAGATAATGATAAGAAAGAATTGTTGTCTATAATGCTCACAATGGGCAGAATGTGTATTGCAAAAAATTGGAAGAATGATGTAATATTAAAAGTAGAAGAGTGGTATAAGGAGATGTGGGATCTTGCATTGAATGAAAAATTGACATGGGAGTTAAATATTTAAAAAGGTATAATTAAAGAAAACAGATTTTGGAACATATGGCGACAGTTTGTGGATTATTCGCTGACAAGAGATGATATAAATAAGCTGGCACCAGACCAATTGAAGTTTTGGGTACAGGAGAAAATAATGGGAAATACCACATCCTCCAGGGCAATGTATAATACACAGGGTGTATGATGTATACAATGCATTTTTAAAAATATTCGGTAATGGTAAAAATGGAAGTATAACGGGTGGTATTGTATATGTATATTTGTATTTTTCTTTTCCTTTTTTTCTTCTTTTAATTGTTTTGATATGTTTGTATTGTTATACTATGTTTTGATTATCTATTATATTTTCGAAACATCAATAAACATTATTTTAAAAAATTGACTGGTTACTTCAGAACATAGATATCCCATATTTATTTTAATACAGATATGTTAAGCATTGCAGGGACAGTTGATGCAATATCATCTGACCCAGCTCCTGCCAACCTAGCAGTTTGAAAGGAAGAGATTGTAAGTAGATAAATAGGTACCACTTTGGCAGGAAAGATAACAGTTCCATGTGCTCTGGCATCTAGTCATGCCTGTCACATGACCATGAAAACATCTGCAAATGCAGACAGCGCTGGTTCTTTGGCTGTAAATTGAGATGAACACCACCCCCTAGAGTCAAACTGGCTTTCAAGCAAAAGAGACCTATCTACCTTTTACCTTCATACCTCAGTTTTAAAGCCATTTATTGGGTAATCTGGATGGGAGTTCTTTCTTTGTAAATAATGCGTATATTTTATTTGTGAATGGTGCTAAAGGGCACAGTCCTGGGGAAGATCCTCATCCCAATATAGTACAATTTTTTTGCTCAAAGTGAAAATACATTTTGTGTAGGAGTGCCTGGCATACCTGTCAACCGCGGTTCCAGAAAATACAGGACCTGCGCAGAACAGTTCTGCGCAGATCGCCTTCTACGCATGCGTAGAAGGCTTTTACGCTTGCGTGGAACCCTTCTACGCATGCGTAGGCTTCTACGATCCCTTTCTGCGCAGATCGCCTTCTACGCATGCGTAGAAGGGTTCTACGCATGCGTAGAAGGGTTCTACGCATGCGTAGAAGGGTTCTACGCATGCGTAGAAGGGTTCTACGCATGCGTAGAAGGCGATCTGCGCAGAAGGGATGCGCAGTACCTCTTTTCTCCCCCGCTGCCAGTTCCGGGGTTTTGGCAGCTGCGGGCAGGAAATGGCGCAAATCGGTGCCAAAAATCGGGAATTCCCGGCCAATCCGGGAAGGTTGGCAGGTATGGTGCCCGGCGCCAATTCATCCAGCCCATCACGCCGTCACTCTTGGAAGCGGAAGTAAAACGTGCCTGTACGGAAACAGTTCCCATCCATGTGACCCAATAAATGGCTTTAAGACTGAGGTGTGAAGGTAAAGGTATATGCTGTAGGTCTCCCTTGCTCAAAAGCCAGTCCGACTCTAGGTGGTGTTCATCTCAATTTACAGCCAAAGAACTGAGCAGTGTCTGCACTTGCAGATGTTTTCATGATCATGTGACAGGCATGACTAGAATTGGCATCGAGGGCCGGATTCGGTCCCTGGGCTGTAGTGACCAACCCCCTGAACCACATGACCAGCCCACGGCCCAAAAAGTTTGGGCACCCCTGGTGTAGATATTCAAACTAAGAATACATCCATCCTGGGAGGGGGGAAATAATATAATAAAAGAAACTTTTTTCTGGCTTTACGTCTCCGTATTCTAGCAAACAACAGAAAGTTTAAAGTAATCAGCGAAGAATCAACAAGGCAAGGAGATTCAACTCCCTGTACGACACATGTGAACATGTGAACCTCTCCATGTGGACCAGGTCGTCGCAGCTCATAGACGTCTACGCCGATCTCTGAAGGGGCGGAGTGTTAATGGTTCTGCAGGGAAACGACCGGTTCCCAATTGCAGCAAACAATCCTCCATTTGCGGGGCAAGATGTATCGGAACAGCTAGAACTCAATGCTGCCAAAATTGGCTTGCGTTCTTCCGCCTAATATAAAAAGCAAAGGAGTTACATTTGGAAGCTGTCTTACATCGCAGTGCTTGCAAATAGGTTTTCTGGCAGAAGTATAGAAAAAGACAGATTTTTGATGATATATATATATATATATTTTTTTTTTGAAGTGCTGTATCGTAAATAACGAGCAAGAATTTGATGGGAATGCTGTGTTGCAATTTTGTAACGTGGTCAAGATTTTGAGCATTCAAAAACGTGGTGGTTGCCCAAACCAATCTCTTTCTGTTACCACGTTTTGCGAGCCCTGCGTCCCCTCCAAGGGCGCAGCCGGCAAGAAATGGACGCTTCCTAGACAGAGCTTGAATAACCGGAGAAAGGCAGCGTTCCGTGCGCTCTGGTGTCTAGTCATGCCTGCCACATGACCACGGAAACGTCTGCATACGCAGGCAGCGCTGGCTCTTCGGCTATGAAACAGAGATGAGCACTGAACCCTAGAGTCGGATACGACTGGCTTTCAAGCAAAGGTAGCCTTTACCGTAGACAGTAATTCCACAGGTAATAAAGGTAAAGGTTTCCCTTGCTCGAAAGCCAGTCGTATCCAACTCTAGGGTCCAGTGCTCATCTCTGTTTCAAAGCTGAAGAGCCAGCGCTGTCTGCTTCTGCAGACGTTTCTGTGGTCATGTGGCATGCATGAATAGACACTGGAGCGCACTGAACGCTGTTACCTTCCCACCGAAGTGGTCCCTATTTATCTACTTGCAATTTCTTGCTTTCTCACTGCTAGGTTGGCAGGAGCTAGGACAAAGACAGGAGCTCATTCTGTCCTGTAGTTCTCGGGAATCGAACTGCTGACCTTCTGCCTTCCAGTCAGTGTCTTAGCCACTTTTGCCACTGCAGTCCAATTCCACAGGTAGTGTCCCTTTATTTTCTGTATCCCTTTATTTTCTGTATCATGGACGGCAGCGAATAAAAGCATTGGTGGAATGGGTTCCAAGTTGTACAAAGGGAGCAAAACATGGGACCGATAATCGATCAAGAAATGAGCAAAATCCAATTCTGGGAAGGAAAAAAGACCATCAGGCCAGTGTCAATCCGTTCAGACGTGAGGTGAGTTTATAATGTCTCCTTCATTCCATTCCTGCCACGTGTCCACGGAAACGTCTGCAGATTTAGACAGCGCTGGCTCTTTGGCTATAAACAGAGATAAGCAGTGAACCCAGAGTCGGATACGACTGGCTTTCGAGCAAGGCAACCTTTGCCTATGCAACCAGGAGTCTAATCGGAACCGTTCAGTTGGGATTTTTGAAGTGGTAGCCGTGTTAGCTTGTGCAAATATATCAGAGAGTAAAAAACCCAAAAAGACAAAAACGTTAAGACTAACTGCTGCATTTTAATGCCACTTCTTTGATCCAAGAAAGCTAACGTTAAAATACAGCACTGAGTCTTTAAGGTGTCACAACTTAGCAATTACACTTCTATATGGTCAGTGCACTCTCTGGGCGGTTCACAAGTTAATTAGCATTTTGCCCTCCAGCATGCTGAGTAGTCATTTCACCCACCTCAACAGGGTGGAAGGCTGAGTCTACCTTGCTACCCGTCAGGATCAAACTCACAATGTTTTGGCTACCGTGCAGCAGTTTAACCACTGTGCCTCCAAAGTGATGGTTTTTTTTTGTTTTGTTTACTATTTTACTTTCTTAGGATCCAAGATCACTTCAGATAGTGATTGCAGCCATGAAATAAAAAGGTGATTGATTCTTGGGAGACAAGCTATGAGAAACCTGGGGAACAAAAATGTGCATAGTCAAAGCAATGGTATTCCCAGTGGCAATGGTTGTGAGAGCTGGACCATAAGGAAAGCTGAGCGCAAAAGAATAGATGCCTTTGAAATGTGGTGTTGGAGAGTTTTGAGAGTCCCCTGAGCAGCGAGGAGAACAAATAGGTTGATCTTAGAAGAAATCAACCCTGACTGTTCATTAGAAGGTCAAATAGTAAAGATGAAGATGAAGTACTTTGGATATCGAATGAGAAGAGAGGATTCACTTGAGAAGGCCTTGATGCTGGGAAAAGTGGAGAGCAAAAAAAGAAGGGGGTGGCCGAAAATGAGATGGCTAGATGGTATTTTAGACGGAGCTGGCTGGGTTGAGGATGATAGTGGAAGATAGAGGTGCCTGGAGGGAAATGGTCCATAGCCGTAATGGCGAACCTTGGCCCTCCAGATGTTCTTGGCCTTATTTATTTATTATTATTTATAATAATAAACTGAACAACAACAACAACATTTATTTATTATTTTGATTTCTATACTTGGCCAAGGCCAACTCAGGGCGGTTCACAATTATAATAAAAACATGATTAAAAACTGCTTAAAAACTACCCTCCCCCTTAAAAAATGGTGCAGGGACCGATGGGGCTGGAATTCACTATACCAGCCACCCAATGGGAGTCACCCTTCCACCTGCACCCCATACTTGGCCTGCCAGCCAGGTTTTAAGTTATTTTCTGGAAAGGCAGCTATTCTGTCTGGAGAAAAAGCTCTGTTGGTAAGAGGTTCAATTCCCAGAAGCCCAAGCCCTGTGCAAATCTACAGGAATGGGTTTAGTGCGATTCATCTGGCCCACGCTGCCCTTGTCGCTTCTGGAAGCAGAAGTAAAACGTGCCCATACGGAGGAAGGGTTAACCCAGAAGAGCCTTAACCATACGGGCACGTTTTACTTCCGCTTCCGGGAGCGACGAGGGCAGCGCGGGCCAGATGAATCGCAGTAAACCCATTCGCGTGGATTCACAGGGGGCTTGGGCATCTAGGAATTGAAGTCCAAGACCATCTGGAGGGCCGAGGTTCGCCATCACAGGTCAGAATTGATTGTGCGACTGAACAACAACAAATGGGAACCGGAAGTGAGAGCCGCCTGGGTAGTTTTCCCCTCCCCTCTTCAAAATGGCTCTCGTCTGGTCGCTCTGGGATTGTTGGTTCGAGGCTCGTGGTCCGGGAAGGTTTTGAATTCGCCTGTGCAGCTTCTGTGTGTGATCTCAGGAGTCGCGTGTTGCAAGGATGCGGGGTTGGCGGGGAAGGCTGGACTGGCGGAGGCCGGGCTGGGCGGCTCTGCTGCTGAGCCAGGCGGAGAGGATGTGCGCCTTGCCGAGCCCTGGGAGACGCAGGGTCGGCGTCCAAGCGGGCGCTCCAAGGCACCGATCCTGGCACGCCCAAGGCACGCCGTGCCCGGCAATAGCAGCCCCTGCTGCCCTGGGCGGCACCCAGCGCCGGTGGTTTGCTGGGGACGACGCGCCGGACCTCCTGGGCAGCCGCCGGCCAAGGGCGTGGGAAAGCTCGCTGTCTCCTTTGGAAAGAGTGAGCCGGATGCTCCCGGAGGAGTTCCTCCTGTCTCCGGAGCTCCGAGCCCTGAGGAGCACCGAGGCTCAGGGGTCCCAAGGGCCGGACGCGAAGGGAGCCTGCGTGGACTCAGCAGCTGGGGCGTCCCCTCCTCCTCCTCCTCCTCCTCCCCCCTCTCCCTTCTTTTCCCAGTTGGCTCAAGGTCCAGGGTCTGAAGAAGAACTGCCAGTGGTGCCTTCTTCCAAAAACATCCCCTTCCAAGTAGGGGATCTGATTCTGGCCGAGGTCCGGCGAAAGCACTACACCGGGTTTAAAAAGATGTGCACCCTCAAGGCTTCTGGGTCCTTGCATAGCAGCTGGGGGGCTCTTAGGTTTGCACAGATCCTAGGCAAACTGCCGGGGCAGATGTTCCCGACATCCACGGGTGCCCTCATGTTAATTAGGAGGCCATCTTTAGAAGAATATGTGCTCTTCATGAAGAGAGGACCGACCATCACCTATCCAAAGGTAGGGATGCTATAGCGTTCTGCAGGGCGGGGACGTTGACAGCAGTAGGAAGGAGTGGCAAGGGGCGCATGTGTTGTCCCTGCTTTGGCCACCTCTGGTGCAGAAGCAATGACGATGAGTTTGTGATTCTCCAGATTTTGAAGTCACACCTCCCTAACAGCTGTGACCATTGGCCATGCTGGCTGAGGAGGATGGGAGTTGAGAGAAAGCCACAGATTTCCTACCTCTGTCCCCAGAGGCATTAAAACAGCATGACTTGGTTGGTTTGGAGGTAGCTCACTAGTCCAGCAATAGCAGAGAAACCCAAGGATGGTGTGTACAATCCCTTATTGTCAGTTGGAATAACCTGTAAAACATTATTATATTCCTGCATCGATGGCCTATAAGGCCACTTCCAACTCAGTTATTTTATGATTTAATGAGTTCAAGCTATCTGAAGGACTGTATTTCCCCATATGAAATAACCTGTGTTAGATCACACTGGTGGACTTCAATTCCCAAAAGCCTAAATCAGTACATTGGCTAATTGCTGCTTTGGGGAATTGACAGGCTGCTGGGAATTGAAGTCCAAAAATCAAAGGTTGGGAAAGCTATGTTACATAATCCTCAGAGGAATCCCTTATCTAAGGCATATTTGGTAGACGTGAGAGAGGATCTTCTGGGAGTAAACCTTCCTACTGGGCACAATTCTTGTTTTTAACGTGTGTTTTGTTTTCTTACACTAGATATTCATAGTGTGTTAGATCACACACACAATAATCCATAAACAGATACATGAAACAATGCTGCTCTATTGCCATCAGCAGCCCTTAAGTGGAAAGAAGTGATAGGTAGATGATATTCCATAGTTTTCATTAGGGCATACACTTTAAATTAAGCAGCATGAGAGTTGCGTATCAGTTTCCTCAGCTTCATCTACTGCTTTGCATTTAGGATGAACTCCACTCCAAGCTTCAGATCATCACATGGGGTAAAATCACACTAGGCCCTGATTTTCTAGGAAGGTGGTGGTGGAGGAGGAAGTGGAGTATGCACAGAGTCATTCAGAAAGAAACAATGAATTCTCAATTGCACTTACCCTTGAGGAAAGACTGAAGGTTGCTCAAGAGTCCACTATGAACAATTTATGCAGCATTTTGCAGACCAGATATCTCAGATCCATTTTTATTTGAATTGGTTTGTTGATGTGGACCGAGCAGATTTAACCTGAGCCTTACCCATGTAGTCATAATGGTTACTGTTCAGTTTATGCAGCCTAAGGACACGGACAGGAGCCTTGGAGATCACATGTACCATATGTGTGTTAGATCTGTGCCCTTCCTGTCTTATAATTATTTATTTATTTATTTATTCAAATTTATATGCCGCCCAATCAGGTAAACCCGACTCTGGGCGGCTCACAACAAGTTAAAACACATAAAACAGTAAAACCAATTAAAACCCAACATACCCACCCACCTACCCCATTCCTCTTAAAACCCACATAAACCCACATAAAAAAAAGACAATTAAAAGAAATGGGGGCTTAATTTATAAGCCAACAGGCAGGGGCCACTCTTCCATCTGGGCCCCACACCTGCCCTGCCAACCAGGTTTTTAGGTCTTTTCTGAAAGGTAGCAGCTCCATCTGCTCCCGCAACTCTACAGGCAGGAGGTTCCACAAGGCCGGTGCGGACATGGAAAAGGCCCTCCTTTGTGTGCCACAGAGACGAGCCCCTCTGGCAGATGGAACAATCAGGGAGCCCCTCTGATCCGCTCTGGTTGGACGGGCGGACACTCTTGGGACGATGCGGTCTCTAAGGTATCCTGGCCCACTACCATGAAGGGCTTTAAAGGTCAAAACCAGCACCTTGAACTGCACCCGGAGGCAAACTGGTAGCCAGTGCAGCTCCCGAAGTAATGGTGAGGCACAAGCATAACGCCCGCGCCCCATCACCACCCGGGCTGCCGCATTCTGGACTAACTGCAGCCTCCGAATGGTTGACAAGGGCAGCCCCATGTAGAGTGCATTGCAATAATCTAGCCTGGAGGTGACCAGAGCATGTGTGACCATGAGCAGGGAGTCCCGGTCCAGGAGCGAACGCAACTGACGGATGACGCGAAGCTGTGAGAAAGCCCTCCTGGCCACAGCCACCACCTGATCTGCTAGTAGCAGCCCCGAGTCCAGGAGGACCCCTAAGTTGCGTACCGGGTCTGTTATAAAAACAGTCAAGGGGGAAGCAATGAGTAATAAATGCCTCCTTGCAGGAAAGCTGGGTGCCCACATATCTGAAAGGGTGAGTAGTCAGATCATTGCTGAAAAAGCTGTTGGTCACTCTCCAGTATTGCTATTTTGAATGAAGTACTTGAGCAAGTGGCTTAGGTGGTTCTGTTCATATTCGGTGTCAAGGGGTCCTGGATGAGATGGATTGGCTTCAGTCCTTGCTGTTGGAGAGAGAAAAGCACTGATCACTGTGGTGGACAATCTGAGCCACGAATCAAACAGGGTAGCATGTTTCTGATGCTTTAACCAGACTCTTTGGTGGCTTTCAGTATTAATGACTATTGTATTCTGGAGGATAGAACTAGAATGGCTTCCTGATGCCTCTTCCTGTCATCTGGCCAGAGCAGTGGACATGATCACTCCTGAGCATCTTCTCCCATGGGTTGGAAGCAAACTTGCCTTCTTTCCTATGGACAAGTTTAGAAGATTTGGAAGATTTTTGTTCAGCATTCTGGCTTTTGGCCTGTGGTATCTTTCAGGTTTCTATTCTATTCCCCAATGCTATTAAATATATACATGAAACTGTTGGAAGAGATTAGTCTGTATTTTAGAATATGGATAACATTTATCTCTGTTTAGGATGCTTCCACGATCCTGGATGATACTCATTTCTGTTTCTCATTTCCATCCAAAAGTTTCCTCCCCCCTCCAACACTCACACACCGTTCTCTCTCTATGGCTCAATGCTTTCAATATGATAAAAAATTTATTGCTGTTTAATATGTAGTTTTCTACATATTTTTTTAGTCTGCAATCATGGTTTAAAGGTTTTGTAAGCCACCTGGAATTCCTTCACCAGAAGAAAGGCAGTATATAAATACTGTGAAATGAAACAATGTACATTGAAATGAGATACAGGTATATTAAAAATATGCAGGTTAAATACTGTTCAGATTACCGTTTATAAATGCTTTTGCTTTTCTCAATTCTAGGATGTTTCTGCAATGCTGCTGCTAATGGACATCAGTCAAGGAGATGTAGTGCTAGAAGCTGGTTCTGGCTCTGGTGCCATGAGTTTATTTTTATCAAGAGCAGGTAAAAATGTTTGAAATGCTATTGTTATTGTAGAAGTCTATGTGATGGGTTGATGAAGATTCACCTTTTTTTGTTCACATTAGATAGAGTCCTGTGAAGTTTCTTTTCTAATGGATGTATAGAATGACTTATATAGCAGACATGCTGTCCATCTGGCCCAGGTGAGAAAACAGCATGGACTGCAAGAACATGCAAACCCTCCCAGGTACCTCACTATGGTTAGTTAGGGCCCCAGTTCTTTGGCCTGAAGTGCCTCTGCTTGAAATGCTGAATGGTGGCCTCTGGGAGAAAGCATTTCTGGCTGTTCCTTCCACTCATATGTTTGAGACCTATTGTGGCCTATTGGCATTTGGAAGGAAACGGCATACAGTGGAACCTCGCTTAACATAAAAATCGCATAACAAAAGGAAATCCATAGAAAATAGTGGCTAGGTTTATGGAAATTTTCAGAACAGATTAATTGGTTTTCAGTGCATTCCTATGGGAAACTACATTTTGGTTAAAGTATTTTGGTTTTCAGTGCATTCCTATGGGAAATTGCATTCAATGCATTCCTATGGGAAATTCAGTTAAAGTAATTTTCGCTGTATGAAACGTCCCGGAGAACACATTAATTACATTAACCGAGGTTCCACTGTACCTTTAAATATCACACTAGAGGGAATAAGTGATATAGTTCAAATACTGTACTTAGGAACAACATTTACTGAAAATGGCAAAATGAATGAAGAGATTAACATACGGTTCAGTAAGGTAAACCAAATATTGGGACAGCTAGCTCCGCTGTTACAACACAAAGAAACACTTCAAACAAAGCATATTAATTTTCACCTTATGTTACAAGTGCCAAACATGGACACGTACATCAAAACATAAACAAAAGTTGTTCATGATGGAAATGAGATACCTGAGGAAGGCAGCTGGAGTGACCAGAAGGGATACGTTCAGGAATTAGGTTATAAGGGAAAGAATTGGAATAGAACCCATTTTAAACTACATACAGAGCAACAAATAAAGTGGTATGCCCATTTGGAGAGAATGTCATGGAATTCCATGTGGCCTGTTTCAAAATCAGAAATGAGAGTTGGGAGCATGTGGAAGGTTGGAGAAAAGAAGGTGATCCCACAAGGTCCTGAGGAGGGATATATATGATGGCCCTTGAGTGGCCACTGCTTTGTTGCCAAAAAGGACATGGAGGACAAGAAATACAAAAAAAAAGTGAATTTAAACTTCCATGTACAAATGTCATCACAGTTAGGCATTACTGTATTTCAAGTGGAAATGCATTACAGCTTTCTGTATTTCATAAAGATTATGACTTGATAACTGCAGCATTGAAAGAAAGACGGGATATAAATCAAATAAATAAAGCACAGTGATTAACATTAACTTGGTTTTATTCTGTTTTCAGTTGGGCCACAAGGACATGTTAGAAGTTACGAAATCAGAAAGGACCATCATCAGGTGGCAAAGAAGAATTACCAGACCTGGACTAATGCATGGAAAATAGGGCATACTGTGAAATGGCCAGATAATGTGGAATTCATTAATAAAGACATAGTAACAGCAGCTGAAGAGCTGAAACCTATAACATTTGATGTAGTAAGTATTTGTTCATTCACTTACTTATTGTGTTTATATTCTGCCTGACTTAGTGAAAGCTCATTACTCTGGGTACTTTACATAGAAAGCAAACATAAAAAAACATAACGTAAGTACTGTACAGTATTTGTATTTTTAAAGGAGGATTTAAAATAATTAAATTCTCCCCACCAGAGTAGAAACAGTAAAAGGAGAGAACAATAATGTGATATCATTCAGGTTCACAGGAATCAATCCATAGCTATACCATTAACAGTTCCTCACACCAGATATAAATTGAATAATAATGTGACTTTCTTTTCTTTTCTACTTTGAGAATATCCTATTCTGTCTTTCCTCATCAAGTCTCCAAGATGGCTTTTAAAGTAAAACAAGATTCATAGTATCAAAACACAAATTAGATGTCATCAACAGCAGTAAAAATAGAACAACCGATACATAAATTCAGTAGGATATGGTGATCTGTGAAATTCTGGAAGTACCCAAGTGCCACAGTAGATCTGACTGTGTTCCTGTTATAGTCTGCCAGCTAGATAAAGGTAAAGTTTAAGGTCGCCCTTACTCGAAAACCAGTCGTTTCTGACTCTAGGGTACAGTGCTGATCTCAATTTACAGCCAAAAGACCAGCAACCCAGATGGGTTGGGCTGTCTAGAACAGGACCGTGATTGATTATTGTACTGAGAGACTCGTATTAGAGAAGATGTCTCCTGAGATGTATTTCTAAGTGTTTGGTCATCCCCTGAGATGCACACAGCCTGGAGAAAAAGCATGGGCCGTTCAGAATGAACAGAAGCCTCTATTCTGAAATCACTATCACTTAGGAGTTTTATCTGGGCTAAGGAAAGCTTCTGGCCAACATAATCTATGTGAAAGTGAGCTTACCCTTCTCATTGCCAGCACTGCCAGGGTTGTACCACAAGAGCCGGACTCTCAGAGCCACCTGCCAACAACCACAGCACCAGCAGCCACTCATTGTTAAACACTTCCCTTGACTGTCTATGTGCAATGGGTTAGGGGAAGTCTTTAAACACATTTCCCTGAAACTCCTAGATGAATACTGCAGTGTAACATCATTTTTCTAGGACAGTGTTTCCCAACCTTTGGTTTTTGGACCTGCTCTTATTCTTTAAGTTCATGTACATTCATCTTGGTGCCAAACCTTGGAACACTTACAAATCAGTGGCTTTTTTCTCTTAATATTCATATTCAATGTACACTCTAGCACTTCCTCTCTCCTTCTCAAGCCTTGTACTATAGATGTGTTATTTTGTCATTTATATTTCCATAGCCCTAGCAAAATAAGTAACTCTTGGCACTCTGGGTGTGAATGCTTAAGGATGAATATTCGCTTCTTTTAACATTATGATTTGTGACCTTATGCCCACTAAAACATGGATGTGTCACATTCAGAACTTAGAAAAGCTGACTTTGACATCAGTCCGCAGATTCCCTCTGGGTGTTATAATCCAAAAAAAAAGGTAATGCAGTGTGATGCAGTTGAAGTCCTAACCAGGACTAACCAGGGTGCATCTAGCACCACAACCCAGCCCTGCTGGCTTATTTAGCCCTGCCCGGGGTTTCTTTTCCTGCCAGGTGCCCCTCTTTTTAATGGGATTAGGGTTGTTTTAGGGATGTTTTTAAATGTTTTAGATAGTTTTAATAGTCGATTTTAACTGTATGGGGGGTTGGGTTTGTTTTAACCAATACTGCGAGTCACCTTGGGTCACCTAGGCAAGAAAGGTGGCCATACAAATCTAAAAAAAAATAATAATATCTCCAAGTGCTGATCACAAAGATGTCTGAGCATGTCATACTATGCTATTATATCTAATGTAAATACACATTAGTGGTTGTTTAACCTTGGTTGAAATGTCTGCTTCTTTTATAGGTATTTTTAGATCTGATCAATCCCCCAGAAGTCTTGCCTACAATTTTTCCAAGTCTTAAACAGGGAGGGGTCTGTACTGTTTATCTTATGAAGTAAGTATTAGCCCTTCCAACTGACCCATTAGTTTTTCCTCCTTTAGATAGTAGCTTCATGGAAATCACTGACCTCATGCTTTTTATACATAGATGACATTAGAGTTGTTTTATAACTAGGACTGTGCATGGGCCAACCATAATCCAGTATGGGTGTCAATTTGGCCTGTCTGCTTGTGACCCAAGCTCACATTTAGAGAGGGACACAGAGAGAGAGATTGAGAATAACAAGGATTCTTAAAAAGGGGAAATTTCTGCTTTCACTTAGATCAGGAAGGAGTTCTCAACCTTTTTAAGCTGGGGACTGGGTCACGCTCCCTCAGACAGCTTCGGGGACCAGACACCATTTTGCTCTTCCTCCACCACATAGTACTTCCTGGTGTGGTGGAGACCACCTGAAATGGTTGCGAATCCCTGACTTAGATGATCCATGTAAACAAGAACCCCAATTTTCCTCTTTCAGCATATCCAGGTAACTGGTTTCTGTAACACCAATGGAAAGATGGAGCAAAGGAATCTTGTTCTGTCTTGGGCATGTCTAAACTCAAGTAGAAAGCCAGGGTGCAAATGATAAATTGTGTTACCCATGCTTTGTAGTTCCTAAAATGTGATTGATGGATATCAATGCAGTTAGTTAAGTGATTGTGTTTCATAATTTGAGCTCTTCCACAAAGCCAGCTGCTATAGTTCAGACAAGAGCTATTATAATCAAGTAAAGTACATTTACATTTTCAGCTAGCTGCAATCAAATCGGAACACGGTATTCCACTTTGGCTGAAGAGCTAAGGCTGCAGTCTGGTTAACATTTACTTAGAATGAAGCCTCACTGACTCAGTGAACAGAATCTCTCAACTAATTATGCATACGTAGCAAGGCAACCTGCTGTGTCTTCCACATGTGTGTCGATATTCACTGCCAAAACATGTAACTCTACTGCTTCTCCAAGTGTCACCCAGGTTGTTGAGCTGCTGGAAGCCATCCAGATGGGACAACTAGACTTTTTTTGTGAACAGATCATTGAAGTAACACACAGAGATTGGTTAATACTTCCAGCTGTGTGGAAACATGGTGGAATGTTTAAAAAGAAAAAATCTGAGCAAAATATAGACAACGGATCAACCTGCCATTCTGAGAATAATGACATTACTATGGAAGAGCAAGAAGGTGATGGTATGGACAGATTGTCATGTCAGCATTTGTTTGTTTTTGTTGTTGATAATTAATTATACAGTAAAACCCCAACCTACATATGACTCAAGTTACATAAAATTTGACTTACATAATGATTTTGTGCTAAAACCTTGTCCCGATTTACACGATTTCCGCTGGGTTTACTTCGAGTTACATAAAGATTCTTTTTCTTATGGGTTTGCTTCAAGTTACGTAAAATTCATTTCCCAATGGGTTTGCTTTGATTTACATACAAATTTCATTTTTCCTATGGGTTTGCTTCGAGTTACATAAAAACCGATTTAAGCAAAAACCTACTGAACGGACTTTTTTTTGTAAGTAGGGGTTTTACTGTATTGCTATTGCAGTCTGTGTATTTCATTACAAAGATGTAAATCTTGGCGTACAATGCAGACTCTTAGTAAATCCAGTTCTGATGGCCTTCCAAACTGCTCATCACAATGTGATCTGTAAAGACCTAGTGTTTGCTGCTGTGGTCCTCTGGGGGTGATAATATGTGATAGCAGAAGCTGTCTGCATCTGCAGACGTTTCCATGGACATGTGGCAGGCATGACTCAACACCAGAGTACACAGAACGCTGTTTACCTTCCCACCAAAGTGGTACCTATTTATCTACTTGCAATTTCTTGTTTTCAAACTGCTAGGTTGGCAGGAGCAGGGACAGAGATGGGAGTTTACTCTGTCGTCCAGTACTCGGGTCTCAAACTGCTGACCTTTCAGTCGTCAAGTTCAGTGTCTTAACCACTAAGCTACCGCAGTCCCTGTGATAAAAAAGGACAGTGTAGAGCAAAGATGCAGGGGGAACAACAATATACAGTGGTACTTTGTATAACGAACACATCGTATAGCGAAGCATTCGCACAACGAAGCGTTCGTTATGCAATGGCGATAACCCCCATAACAATTTTTCCCCCCGTTATGCAGGGTTTTTGGTAACCGGAGTATACCCGCTTAATGGGAACACCGGTTAACGAACACCCCCTCCCCCGGTTATGCAGGGCATCTCCCATAGGGAACCGCATAACAGGAAAAACCGCATAGTGAAGAGCTCCATGGAATGGAGTTTTTCCATTATGCAGGGTTCTACTGTATAACATTTCAGAATGTCCCAATGAGAATAAATGTTTTAAACAGTTTAAAGTGTTTGACAACTATATATTCTTGTTTTATGCTTTAGAATCTTGCATTTCTAACAGTGGGAAAATGCATTACATTGCTAGACCTCATCCATGGCAAATTGCTCACACAGGTAAGAATAGCTTGATGAATATTTTATAAGGTATGCATTTATTTCTACTGTTACTTTTTCAGCAGTAGTTTTTCCAAAGCGAAATGTGCAATGAACCAAAGCTTTTGTCATAAGTTTACGTCTCTACAGCATTACTAACACAGATCATTTTTAATACCTCCCAAACTAGGATTTCTTGTCAAGCTGCGGAAATTTAACCCAGAAGAGCCGAGTCCTGGTCCAAATGGTGCATGCTGATTTGAAGAGTGTGCTTCATCGGAATTAAAACTGTAAATATAATGGCTACCTATTTAGTTTAGGAAAACACTATTTTAATTTATATTGATTAAAAAATTTTGATACTGTATGTTTCAATAAAATATAGAACTTTTTTTTAAAAATGAACTCAGAAAATGGATACTTTGAAAGGTACCATGTGTTTCATTCAAAAGACTAATGACATTTCACAGTCATTGATCAACTTGGTGGTTAAAGTGTTTTTCATTCTTCATTTCCAGTAAACCACTTCATGGATTCATCGTGAACAGTATTCTTCCTTCCATTGTTGGGTAGTTTGTTACAATCTATTATTTAAAAATGGGAAAGAAATTATCATTCAAAATCTATAGGAGTTTACAGTGTCCTATACAATCCAGCATGATTACTGTGAAATTCAAGACAAGATACATCTATATTTTTTATGAAGACCACCTGGTCTCCATTTAGTAACAAAAAAAGTTTTATGGGTGCTTATCAGTGGAATTTTATACTTACTTAAGAACCACCTGCAGTAGTTCTTCCTCACAATACCCATAATTAGTAAAGGTAAAAGTTTCCCTTGCTCAAAAGCCAGTCGTATCCGACTCTAGGGTTCAGTGCTCATCTCAGTTTCAAAGCTGAAGAGCCAGCGCTGTCTGCTTCTACAAACATTTCCATGGCCATATGGAAGGCATGACTAGACACCAGAGCACATGGAACACTGTTTACCTTCCCACTGAAGTGGTCCCTATTTATCTACTTGCAATTTCTTGCTTTCGAACTGCTAGGTTGGCAGGAGCTGGGACAGAGACAGGCACTCAATCCATCATGCAGTACTTGGGAATCGAACTACTGACTGTCAGCGTTTTAGCCACTTGAGCCACTGCAGTCCCATAATTACTTTGATGCTTATTGCCCCTTTTATGTTCACTGCGAGAGACCAATGTTGCTTCATTACCAATTTCTAGGGACTGTTTCCTTTTCATTAGTGTTTTTTACAATTGCATCCAGCAGGTGTCACCCTATATTTTATCGGCAGTGAACCATGCATCAATATGAATGGTTGAAAAATCTACCCTGGATTGTTTTTAATGGATTTTTCTCATCTTTGTCTCCAAGACCAAGTCGTGAAAACAGAAGCATTGATTGCTTCTGGAAATTTATACATTGGAGTTTTCACTACATTCTGTGATGCAAAGGTTTAAAATGGGCACATTTGGGGGGAAAATACAGAAATGACTTGCACATCTCTAAAATGCAGCCAAACATGTCTTACACAATCAGAACAAGTTCTGAAGAGAGCAGTTGGAGGAGATGGATTATATTTTGCCTGGAGAAGACAGAGGTGATATGATAGATATCTGAAGGGCTATAAAAGATTGGTTGTTGCTGCTGCAAAGGATGAGACCCAAACCAGTCAGTACAAACAGGTCGATTCTAACTGAATCTTAGGAAGAATGTCCAAAGGAGTTGTTTCACAATGAAACAGGTTACCTCAGAAGGTCATGGATCCTTTTGAGGGCATTTTAAAATAAAAGTTGGATAGTCATTTCTCAGGGAAACTATAGCTGTGAGTTTTCTGCACTGAACTAGATGACCTTTAAGTCCCCTTGCAGCTTTACAGTTCTGGGATTTTGAAAAGGAAAAAAAAGAGAGATCCACAAATTGGAAATCCAGTGTGATATAGTATTAGTTTATAGAACTTGGGTTTGGGAAACGTGGATTCTACTCCCCTCTGAGCCGCAAAACTGGCTGATCATAGACCCGCCACTCTCTTACTTTGATCTTCCTTACATGTTTACTGTGAGAACTGGTGGGAAACAGAGTCAAAAAGGAGGCCTTGAGGTTGTAAACATGACAGACAAAGTTGTGGATTTGACAGATATGCTGATCCCTAATGTCAGAAATTAATTCGACACCAAGATGTCAATAAAGGAGTGTAGAATTTGATTCCTTATCTTAGATAAGTCATCGTAAGTTAAGTGAAACTAAAAGAAACTGCTGGATAAAATTTTAATAGGCACTGTTAGATACTCAGAATTGTATTAGGCCAGGCATTCTCAACCTACGGCCCGTGGGCCAAACCCGGCCCCCAAAGCCAGTTTATCTGCCCCCGACGCCCTTACCCCCCGATACCGATGCCCAGAAGTGCCAAAAACTTGTGTTTTTGGCAAGTTTTCACGCAAAAACGTGTTTTTGCGTGACAACTTGCCAAAACCACACAGGAATTCACCAAAATCGTGCGAGAACTCCCTGAAAACTCACATTTTCACTCGCAGAAACACATGACTGGCCCACACAGTCATCTGAGAGGGAGTGATCCAGCCTGTGCCCCGAACAGGTTGAGAAAGCCTGGGTTAGACTTTTTGTCTAATACAGATAACATTGAGTCACACTCTTCATCATAGCATACCTTGGCTGTCACAGCAAGGAGGTTGTTCAAGAGACATTTCATCAGCTGAAAGATGGTAAGGCAGTCCCTGAGGTAGGTGTTGCTCGATCATTTCCATTGTGCCATTGGAAGAGGAGGAGGATAATCCCAGCCTAACAAATCTTTTTTTCCCACAAAGCAGACAGTCTGCAGGTGTGGCATTGGGTCCTCGAGGTAACTGTACTTCACAATGTCTATTGTTTCTTATAGCTCCGCTATGGTGGAGTGAACGTTCCCGCTGCCATATGTAATGTGTTGAGGCAATAGCCATTACCTGTGTAAGAGAATCTTAACTCCAAATGAAATTATATCAGAACAGGCAAATGCTACATAGGTATCATAAACACTGGCTGGTGGTGGTATTTCTAGAAATTACTAAGAAAACATTTTCAAATGTATGAAATGTTTTGTGGAGAAAGGATTGCATTGCTATTTCCTGGGGCACCATCCACAACCCTGAGGAAAGCTAATTCCCCCTGCTAGGATAATTAATTAGGTTTCCATTTACAACAAAAGGTACTTCCCCTCTCCTGCATCTATTAATGCCACTATTTCATTACACAATAGCCTTCAACAAATGTTCCATGGTTAATGTTTCAGTAACTGAACTGCACCTGTCATAATGGCTTTATAAACATTTAAAACAGTTTCTTCTATGTCTCCTGTTTCAAGAGAAGCTGATTATCAAATGCAGCAGATCTTCTTAATATGTATGAAATACAATCTCCTTACCTCCTCGCAACAGCGCCTGCTTACAATAGCCCTGTACTCCAGTTTGTTCCAGAGCTCATCCCTTAGAACTAAGAAATCTGGAAAAAGTTTTCTCCAGCATTTTCCTAATGCCCATGGAAAAATCTCATATTTTGACTCTTCATCATCTTCTTCAACTGTGTTTGCCAGGTACCTACAATGAGGTACACTGTAATTCACTTAAGGCAGATGGGTATTACCAAGTTTTCCTATTCTTAATTAAAGTTGCTTAGTAATTCCAAGTTGATAAAACTAATTTGTATAATGGATGTATAAAATGGCTTCGTGGCAGTGTGAAGCATTTGCCTTGAAAATATTGGTGTCCAAGATAATCCAGGGGGAAGAAAGCTAGCTATATACAAGGAATCGTGGTATATTTGCATCACTGATAGCTTCTGACCCACAAAGTTCTTGCAACCCAAACTCTGTCCAGTACAAAGCAAAACAGAAAAAAAAATCACCTATAGAGGTGGTTTTTAAAATCCAGACAGCTAGGGGTTTTGTCACTGTTAATATCAATATCATCACCAAAATTTTGTAATCTGGATTATGAGAAAATACCATTATCATTGGCACAAATCTGTTAGATATAAGGAAAAGTGTTTAGCTAAAGCCCTCAGCAGCCCACGTGAGAGAACACAGTCCCCAACCTTTCTCATGCTCACTTCTTTCACTTTCCTAATCATAGCTGGTACATTTTGCAGGTTTGGTGCAAAATGATCAAAATATACAATAATTCTAACAGCCTTAATCATGGCTTTTTATTTATAACTGCTAGACCGTAATGGTGGGAAAGGTGGAAGGCAACAGGAAAAGAGGAAGAATAAACATGTAAGGCACTGGCTGTGAGGAAAGAAATAGGCCGGAATTTACAAGCGCCAAGCAAGGTTGTTGAGGACAGGATATTCTACCAGTGATGGCCAATCTTGGTACTCCAGATGTTTTTGGACTTCAATTTCCAGAAGCCTTAATCAGCAGGTGTGTAGACTTGGGATGCTGGGAATTGAAGTCTAAGAACACCTGGAGTGCCAAGGTTGACCATCACTGTATCTAGTCCAAGGGTTCCCAACCTACGGCCCATGGCACCATTTCATGTGGCCCATGCCGCTGCTGCCGCACCTAGAAGTGAAAGCAGATGTGTTTATGTCGGCTGTAAAGCGTGCTCATTCATGCATAAACACACCCATGACTGTTGTAAATGCAGAAGTGGCCTCATTTATGACAGCCATAAATACACCCGCTTCTAGGGGGTGTTGTCCGGCCCGCTCAGCTGTCCAGAGTGTCAGGCCTGCAGCGTAAATAGGTTGGGAACCCCTGATCTAGACACTCTATTTTATAGGGTTACCATAAGTTGAAGACAACTTGATACACATAATAAGCCTTTTCAGACTCTGCCTGAAAATTGGGAGTTTCATTTGTGGACTTCGGAAAACAACAAAATAATGCTCCACCTTTGGCTTGAGGTGAAACACAGTATTTGTTCAAGCTAAGATGAAATCACCATCCAAGCCAATGTGTTGGGTTCCAAGGTAGGTACTGTATATTGTATATACTGGGGCATGCATATAATTTATAGACAGATAAGTTTAAGTGTTTTTACTGAAGATTAAAATCAACATTTGGTGAAACTAGTTGAAATTCCTGTCTTTCACAATACAGTATGGTATCTCTTGAGCAGGGTTGTACTAGACCTATGGCCTAAATCCAGGTGTAAATATCAACTATTGTAGACCCCCTGAATCGATTATTGAAGTGTGAGTCATTACTTTAGGTAAATCCCTTTGATTCAAAGGGACTGCCAGTTGTACTTTCACTGATGCTGGTAAAATAAGTTAGGCATAGTTTCACACCTCTAAGTTAGTCTTTACAAGTATTTAATAGGTCAATATGTCACCCTCTCACATTCTCTCAAATAAAAAACTCTCAAGAATACCCTGTCCTACATTCTGATTGCAATTATAATAAGAGAATACTTACAGAGCAACAAAGAAATTAAGCCTGGTGTATTCATTTATACTGTAGCTGGCCCTCTTGAAATAAACGAAAGTCATTGCCAAAAGGTACTGTTGGATAAGGTAGAATATTAATGCTTTTTTTTACTATCCTTTTTATTAAAATGTCAGAATATTTCTCAATCATTTAGTGACAAACGTGTGAGGGTGCATATTTGTAAGGTAAAAGTCAATCTTGCTCAAAAGCCAGTCGTATCTGACTCTAAAGTTCAATGCTCATCTCTGTTTATAGACAAAGAGCAAGTGCTGTCTGCATTTGCAGACATTTCCGTGGACATGTGGCTGGAGTGCACGGAACGCTGTTTACCTTCCCACTGAAGTGGTCCCTATTTATCTACTTGCAATTCCTTGCTTTTGAACTGCTAGGTTGGCAGGAGCTGGAACAGAGATGGGAGCTCACTCTCTTGTGCAGTACTTGGGTCTTGAACTGCTGACCTGCCAACCTTCCAGTTGTCAAATTCAGCATCTTAACCACAAAGCCACCACAGTCCCTGCATATACATTTAAATCAAATATAGATGCCCTGTACATGCCCTGTACATGCCCTATACCTATAAATCCAAGGGTTAACCATTGGAACTTGCTATACGTTTCTGCACCCGTCCATCCTATCCCGTACCGAGCCTCCTGCACTTGCCCGAACCCGGTCCGGAGGTTACTGCAGGGTTGAGAAACGCGCCGGTGGGGCAAGAGACCCACGAACACGAACAAAGGGAAACAACTTCAATTCCAAACGTTCTCTGCGCCGCAGCCAATCAGGCTGAGAGGCGCGAGCAAAAAGAACGTTGGGAAATGTGGTGTGGCCAATTAAAATTGAGCCGCAGGGGGGAAAATGCCGCACGAACGGAAAGCACAAACGCAAAACTACAAACCCCACGTCCTGCGCGCCGTGAGCGTGCAGAACGCTGAGAAAGCCGGCGTGCAAAAAATAAAATTACAAAATGCAACGGGAGTGCAAGTCCGCCACAGGCGGATGCAGTGCCTCACACCCTCGCAAAACAAACAAGCCACAAAAATCCACCGCGAGACACCCACTGGCCTTCTTTCCCAGAGCAACGGGGAGAAGAGGGACTCCCTTTCCTCCATGCTACCCCGCCGAAGACACAGCGAGACCACCACCGGCGTCAAGGAAAGTTGAGCTGGGGTGGAAAAAAACCCCCCAAAACAGGCAGCAGTTCATCAGGGGAAGCACCCTCCCTGATGGATGACTGGCTGATGCCTTTGTACTTCCGACGGAGGTAATACAAAAGCAGCAGCCAGCAATCCTCAAGGAAGAGCACCACCCCTTAATGATCGCTGCCTGCCTATCTCTGGTTAGGTAAGCCAGGAGAGAAAGGAGACAGAGAGGAGAGAACCATCATCAGGCAGAGATAGCTCTTTTCTGCCTCCTTCTCCCCCGAACTACCTAACGAACCTTCCCGGGGGAAGAGCCAGCTAACTGCATTGAGACCAAAATTCAAAGCAGCAATGGGGAAAAGAGGAACCGACAGGCAGCCCATTCTTCACGCTAAAGTAAACACCAAAAACAAACACAAAAAGTAATAAAAATAATAATAAAACAAAAATGAATCATTAATTAAAAAACATTAGTAAACAAAAAAGTAAACTACAAAATACACAAACAAGAACATCCACAATACCACAAAAGCACATACAAAACACCTAACTACAACACAACTACCACAAATTACACAAACAACAACAAAATCACAAAAATTAAAGAAAACCAGAAATAACCAAACCAATTAAACAAACCTAAAACTCAACTAAAACAAAAAAAGAACAAACAGAAACACCTCCCAGCCCACCACCACAAAAACAAAACAAAGAAAAACCCCAGAAGAAAGAAAACCAGAGAACTCACCAGCACATCCTCCCTCCACGACGACTGGAACAGAAATGAAGAAACAAAGAGACTACTTACCGGAAGAAGCCCCACCCAGAGGCCAGGAGAGAAAAAACACGTGAAATGAAAACAAAACCACTAACAGCCCCACCTGCAGGGCGGAATAGTAAAAACAACTCAAAAACACAGCAGTCCCACCTAGAGGCCACAAGAGTAAAAACAAGTCAAAAAACTTAATAAATCAAAGGTTTACACAAATAACAAACATATGTTAAATAAATAAAATAATTTTTTTATAGCATCCTCTGTTGATTTTTAACTCAAAAACAAACCCACCCAAAAAAGCAAAACACAATGTAAAACAGCCCGGCATAGCCGGACAAACTATGCTAGTCATATATATGTACAGGCATCTATATTTAATTTAAATGTAAGTTTAAACCATGTTCTTTTTGTGGTTGGTGTTTACATCAGTATCTATATCCATACCAACCATGAAAAGCAGCCACGGTTCTCCTTCACTGAGTCTAGCACTGACACTCAGGGCCTAAATGTTAATTTTGGCTGCAGCAGTGTGTTGCTTCACTTTGCTGTAGCAAAAAAAAAAAAAAAAGAAGTATGACAACCAAACTCTGCAGAGGAGAGGATATGTATTTACTTATGAGTATACTGTATTTATAAATCTGTCCCTTTGCCCTACAAAGCCCCCAGGGGTTTCACAAATTGAACATTAGAATTAGATTTTAGCAATAAAATAAAGTATAAACTGAAGAAAAATATAACCATGTGAGAACTAAACTTCCCATACTGAAAGGCCAATAAAAGCCATACAACAGCATTTTAAGGGATCCTTCAAAACTAAAGAGATGTAACTAGTCTAAATTCAATGTTGTGGGAGTTCCACAATTGAGATGCTACTGCAAAGAAGATATTGTCAGTGTCATCTCTTTTGATAGTGGGGGACACAAAAGAAGCTCAGAGAAAGATCACAGACTTTAAAGAGAAAGCAATTAATCATTTTGCCTCCCACAATGAGATTTTGCTTTCCTTGGATTACATACATGAACAATCAGACATGAAGACTAAATTTATATTTCTTTCTAATGACCAATTAGAAAACCATGCAAAATGTGGGATGTCTAGGCGGCAAAAACATCATCTGCTTTCTGTTTGAACACTGGTCAACAAGCATTTCTGACTTCTAAGCCATTAGCGATAAAATCATCAAAATGTATCTCTCAAAATAGGCTTCTAAATTGGGAAGGTATTGGACTATGTAAAATGGTTTTTGTGTGTGGACAAACTGTGAACTCCATTCAGTTATACTTGAGACAAATTCCTGGATTTAAGAATTCTTTAGCTCTGCACTTGTGTCTATAGTGCCGGGCTTCACATGGTGGTTCTTTGCATTGTAATGAGACAAAAGAAGAAAAAGCAGGGGAACAGATCAAAAGCCTGATATTTGCCTATTCTGCTATACAGAATGCAACAATATATAGCTTGCAGGCAATGTACTGTATTTTCATTTTGTTGGGTTCTATTGCATAGAGGTGTGTAGTAGAAACATAAAGGTTCTAATATTTCCCACTCACAGTTGCATTTAGGTTCAAAACAAGTCAGCTATACCTTGTCTGCAATTTTATAGCAACAATCCATCCATAAGAAATCTTGAATTAAATCATCATCTGTAAAACAAGGCAGCTGTGATATACTAGTCAGAATTATGTGTACATCTCAGAAACAATCAGCTTAGGAGTTTCTTGCAATAAATCTAAAGTTTTCAAATAATAGCCACTTTGTAAGAGGGAAAGCAATCTAGTCTACAAAAAGCAATTTTTATTTAGAGGTCAAAGAACATGAAAATAAAGAAAAACACTCTAAAAACAAAATTGAATTGTCTGTATCTGGGACAGTTTCTCACTCCCCAGTTCCTTCTCTTCTATGCAATAGAAGCAGAAATGTTTTTCATTAAACAAAAAATAACCTACAGAACCTTTTCCTACAAAGGTTATTTTACTCAAGTTTACCAAAACCACTATTTCTATAAGCTTCTAAACTGAATTTTTATTTATGGAACGTGTATGTATGTCAGTACAGTAGAACCCTGCATAACAAAAAAACTCTGTTCCACGGAGCTCTTCGCTATGTTTTTTTCTGTTATGCGGTTCCCTATGGGAGATAACCCGCATAATGAAAAAAATGTTCATTAACCGAGGTTCCCATTGAGCGGGTATACCCCGGTTACCAAAACCCCCGCTTAATGAATGATTTTTTTTGTGATTGGGGTATCGCCCTTGCATAACAAATACTTCGTTATGCGGGTTTTTCGCTATGTGATGAGTTCGTTATGCAAGGTACTACTGTATATCATTAGAAGCATGTTGGCATATGGCAAGAAATTTAGGTATGACTGTATGAGACAGTTTCCAGGTCTATGTATTGTGGAGTCAAATTACAAAAAAAAATAGAGATTGATGAGTCAATTGAAATGTGAAATACAAAAGCTACATTACAAATATATTTTTCAAAATGATTTCCAAGGCACCTACCAAATAGTTTGAAGAAAGCTGTCATTTCTTGGCGCTGAATAAGTACACACGAACGTTTTGGCTTATTATTACCAGTAATGTTTTTTGCACAGGTCTCTTGGTTATCTTTAAATATCGGACGCTTAAGGCCAAGAGGTTTCTTTTGCTGAGAGGAACAGGAAACATTTGGTTTTCTGTGAACAGTGACACTCTGAGGTGTCTGACAGCAGCTCTGATTATGCTTCATTTTTTCTAAATGAAGTCACCTGTCAGAGTAAAAAACACTGTTAGCTAAAACTTCTACATCCAAATGGGGAAAACTGTATTTGTAAGAGCAACCACACTGCATTTTTTTCTTCTCTAGCAGGATAGCTTTTGTGCAATTGATTTCATGAATAGAGATGTAAAATGTCTGGAATTTTGAAGCCATGGGGGCGGGGGGGGGCAGGTTTTTATAATGTGATGATAACAAATATACAAACAGGAAGTTTCCACCAGAAATCACATCCTTAAGAAACTGGCTGGTTCAGACTGGGATGCACACCTTGTCAATATTCTCAAGGCTGTAGCAGTCCATTGCAGTCCCGGTGTTGAATCCTGCATGTCTCATTTCATGTGTTCTGCAGGAAATGACTCTGTGATCATAGTGGGTGGGTCACTTCATAGCAAGATGGGATCTACCTTAAACAAATTCACACCAATGACATATTTCCTGCTTCAGGGGGGGAAATGCATTATCGGATACGAGTTGCAGTTGACACCGATGACAGCATACCTGCAAACAGAACAGCAGCTTTGTTCCTGTGCTATTCCACAGCAGAATATACTAGTAGTGCATTGTATAAATCAGCACATGCCAAACAAAGTGATTATAGGTCTTAATGAATCATGCAGGATGATTACTGGTATTTATTTTGTTGTTTGTTGTATTATATTGTTGTTTAATTGTTTGTACAATTTAATTGTTTGTACATCCACAGTGGGGATGAATGGTATAAAATGGAATACACACACACACACACACACACACACACACGTTTGGCTGGCAATAGATGCCTTTTACATGAGATGTTGGAGGAGAATTTTGAGATTACCCTGGTCAGTAAAGAGAACAAATACAGTAAAACCCCTACTTACATAAAGTCTGTTCCATAGCCTTTTATGTAAATCGTTTTTTATGTAAGTCGAAGCAAACCCATAGGAAAAAATGAATATGTAAATCGAAGCAAACCCATAGGAAAAATGATTTTTTAACGAAAATCGAAGCAAAACCATAGGAAATCAGGGTATTTACATAAATCGGGACACCATTTTAGTGAAAAATCCTTACGTAACTCGCATTTTATGTAACTCGAGGTTATGTAAGTAGGGGTTTTACTGTAGGCCAATCTTAAAAGAAATCAACCCCAACTGCTTGGAAGGTCAAATAAGATTAAACTAAAGTACTTTGGACATCAAATGAGGAGAGGATTCACTTGAGAAAGCCTTGATGCTGGGAAAGGTCAAGGGCAAAAGAAGAAGGAGGTGGCCAAGAATGAGATGGCTAGATGGTATTGTTGATGCAATGGGCACAAAGCTGGGCAGGTTGAGGATGATGGTGGAGGATAGGGTGCCTTGCATGTGGTGGTCCATGGGGTTGCAGAGGGTCAGAATCGACTGTGTGACTGAACAACAAAAACATGGAGCAGAATGGAGAGAAGAAGATACGCTTGTGTTAAAAGAGAAGCAGTGCTTCCAGAGGGTTCTCTTGGTCACCTATTCTTTTTTGTGAATTTTCTTTCAGTAGTGATGTGGTCAGGTGAGTGCCTGCAGCTGATCCAAAGAAGATGATGGCCCATGTGGCCTATGAGATTATTGTAATGTAACAGGACTGACGAGAATTTACTTCTGTAAACCAAGACTTTATAGACCTCAAACCTTGTACTAATTGCAAGAGCTGACAGATTGCCAGGGAAGGGGAAAATCCCGTTTCTTTTGTTATATTTAATCTCTTGCTTCCTTTGTTTTAAAAACCTCTCCCTCTCCCTTTTTGTCTTATACTTGAAAAATGGCAATGCTTTGTTGCAAAAAAATAAAAAATAAAGACATGTAATAAAATGTCTAGAGCATATTCAAGGAAACCGAACCAGGGCAAGATGGCAACAGTATACAAAGAGATTTGCACTAAAGAAACTTCTCCAACCTCAAAATTTCTAATTTTCCTGCAGTTTGCATTTGTCATGCTCAGGGATTTACCTGGGCTGATGCAGGGAGAAAAGTGGAGCATGGGTGTTTCCCTCACCAATCATATTTTAACTCAATTTATTTTTCCACCTTAAAAAAGATGGCAAAGGCAGCACAGGGAAGGCATCTGTCATGGACAGATGGTCTTCGGAAGCTTGCAACCTTGCAGACTCTGCTTGGAAAAAGTTTGACACTGGCTATTGTTTGTGTGCTTAAAAGGGACTGTTGGAAGTGATGCAGGTAGTGAATAACGCATTCCTCCTTTAAAAAAAAAACAAAACACTTTTGTCAAACAATCAAATCCGGAGTCTTGCATTCTTCAGGGTTTAGGAAGGCTTTTCTGGCTCTTGTCTCCTTAAAGAGCCCTGTGGCACACTGGTTAAACTGCTGTACTGCAGCCAAAACATTGTGAGTTCAATCCTGGCCAGTAATCAAGGTTGACTCAGGCTTCCATCCTTCCCAGGCAGGTAAAATGAGTACCCAGCATGTTGGGTGCAAAATGCTCATTACTTTGTGAACCGCTTAGAGTTGACTAAGTATATAAGTGTAATTGCTATTGCTCTGTTTGCAACATTTGTGCTCCAAGAGCATGGCTTGTGTTTTTTAAGAACCTTTATTTTTAAAAAATAAATAAATGTTTATTTATTTGGCTTATTGGATGGCAATAACATGCAGAGAGAGGCCCAGTTATTTACAAGTAGCAGGGACTGCAGAATTTTCTGTATAACAAACATATCGTGCGGTCTGGCTGTCTCTGAAGGAACAGCTTTATCTTCCGTCTTAAAGAGAAGAACTTCTCTCAGCAGAGGGCTTGCGAAAGACAGGTAAAGGTCACCCTTACTTGAAAGCCAGTTGTATCCAACTATAGGGTTCAGTGCTCATCTGTTTATAGCCAAAGAGCCAGGAGTCTGCATTCACAGACATTTCTGTGGACACGTCTCAATACAGAACGCTGTTTACCTCCCCACCAAAGTGGTAACCTATTTATCGACTTGCCATTTCTTGCTTTTTGAATTGCTAGGTTGGCAGGAGCTGGGTCAGACGGTTGCTCACTCCGCCGTGCAGTACTCAGGAATCGAACTCCGACGTGACAGTCGTCAAGTTCAGTGTCTTAACCACTTGAGCCACCACAGTGGGGTAAAAAGGCGGAAAGAAAGGCGGGGGAGACTCTCTTTTTGCTCTCTGAACATAAGCATTAAAATAACAGCATTTCTCACAAAAAGGACTAGGCATACACTAGGCAAAGGCTGACTGGTCAGTTCAGGCCTCAGCTCCTCCACCCTGTCATGTAACTCTGCATTATATTATATTATATTAACATAAAGGGGTTCTATTGAAGGGTAAAGCAGCTTCCCTGAAAGCCAGGAGGGTCAGCAGTGTTAACAATTACCTCAGGGTTGCAAGACTGGCAGAGGGAAGGAAGGGAAAGGCGAGCAAATGGTTACCTCCTTCCACCACTCAAAGCAAACCATCTCTCCTCAGACAGATTATCTTCCTTGGGGGCAGAAGCTAACTCAGCATCAGCCCCGGCCGGCCGTGGCACTACCCAAGTTTCTTTTTACATCCAATCAGAAAGCAGGCAGGACAAGCCCCGGCCAATTAAAATGCAAGGCCTCTTATCCCCCTAAGGGAACTCCTGAGGATCAACCAATCAGGAAGAAGTGAGCTCTGGTGCTAAAATGGGGGACCAGGTTCCATGGTCTCGGCCTAAGACAGAGCTAATGCAGGGAAGTGTGAGAGGGATACCTGTGGTACTGTCTAGATGTCTGGGCACCCACAACATTGATTCTCCTAATGTGTCCTTTAATAAACGATCTTTCGTAGCGTGATGCTGATAAAAAACAGAATGCATTAAGGAAACATTATTCAGCAACCCAAAAGCAGGTCTTCCCACCTACCTCCTCCTTTGCATGGCCAAGGCAATAAGAGATGGACTGAATAGGCGTACTCGGCCTGATGAAGTGGCTGCAAAGCAAGATCAGGGTTGTCTGTGTATATAGAAATGGGGCAGACCTGACTGTAGGAATTACACTTATATACCACCCCATAGTGCTGAGTGCACTCTCTAGGGAGTTCACAAAGATATTTAGCATTATGCCCTCCAAAATGCTGGGTACTCATTTTACCAACCTGGGAAGGATGGGTGTTCCCCTTTTTTCTCCACACAGACCTGGGTGGATGGCATGGTCTCTGGGCCCAATCCCCCCCCTCAGTTCCTCTCCCCGCCCAACTTACCTGTTGTCAGCTGGCCCTGCGCTGGCCCGCTCACATTGCGTGCCTCCGTGGCGCGGCCTGTCCTCCGTCCCTGTCAGCGTCGATGTCTTCGCCAGTCGGATGGTACCAAAAGCTGGCGGACCTGTTGGCAACCGCCATGGAAACCCGCCTACCGTGGTGAGTTGTGGATGGCTTCTCTCCGGGAGATGAAGTGTCTCCCGGAGGAGGAAAGTTGTTGGCGCACTGATGGGTTTTTTAACCACTCGTGCTGGCTGCCCCGCCTCCTCCGCGCTCGCGCCCTTCAGCCTGATTGGCTGAGGGGTTGCATGGCACAAAAGGCGCTGGGCCTTGTAGGTTTGTTTTGTTCCAGTTTGTGGGGCAGTTGCCCCCACTCTCGGAGACCGGACCCTTGTGGTGACCCTCAGACGGTTTAAAGGTAAGTGTGGGCGGCTCTGTTCGGGATGGTTGGGCGGTGTTTTGGCCACTATTGCCGGACACAAACCACGGTAGCCTCTTCTTATAGATATTGCCTAGTGTGGAGGCTTTGGGCTTACACAGGACAATGGAAAAAAGGAGCAGATGTAACAAGGGAATCATATTTCCTCTGTAACTAAGTTAGGAGGCACAATAAGGCTGAAACTATATGCAGGTAGCAGTAAGTCACATCTAGAGTAAGCTCACTGAATGAGTATGGATTTGGTGCATCAATTCCTCCATAAATTCCATCCACTCAATTGGTTTGCTCTAATTGTAATGTACTATTGAATTTCTGCCATAGTAGTTGCAAAAACTGAAGTTGTCAAATATTTTATTTTTTAGAGTAAACGAATTGTGTAAAATTTTACCTTAATCAGTTAAATAGATCTGTTGAAAATAGCATTTTATTTTGTTGTTATTTATATTTTATTTATATGCCGCCCAATCAGGTAAACCCGACTCTGGGCGGCTCACAACGAGTTAAAACATACATAAAACAGTACAACCAATTAAAACCCAACATACCTACCCACCTACCCCATTCCTCTTAAAACCCACATTAAAAAAAAGACAATTAAAAGAAAGGGGGGCTTAATTTATAAGCCAACAGGCAGGGGCCACTCTTCCATCTGGGCCCCACACCTGCCCTGCCAACCAGGTTTTTAGGTCTTTTCTGAAAGGTAGCAGCTCCATCTGCTCCCGCAACTCTACAGGCAAGAGGTTCCACAAGGCCGGTGCGGACACGGAAAAGGCCCTCCTTCATGTGCCAGAGAGACGAGCCCCTCTGGCAGATGGAACAATCAGGGAGCCCCTCCGATCCGCTCTGGTTGGACGGGCGGACACTCTTGGGACGATGCGGTCTCTAAGGTATCCTGGCCCACTACCATGAAGGGCTTTAAAGGTCAAAACCAGCACCTTGAACTGTACCCGGAGGCAAACTGGTAGCCAGTGCAGCTCCTGAAGTAATGGTGAGGCATGCGCATAACGCCCATGCCCCATCACCACCCGGGCTGCCGCATTCTGGACCAACTGCAGCCTCCGAATGGTTGATAAGGGCAGCCCCATGTAGAGCGCATTGCAATAATCTAGCCTGGAGGTGACCAGAGCATGTGTGACCATGAGCACGGAGTCCCGGTCCAGGAGCGAACGCAACTGACGGATGAGGGGGACCTGTGAGAAAGCCCTCCTGGCCACAGCCGCCACCTAATCTGCTAGTAGCAGCCCCGAATCCAGGACCCCTAAGTTGCGTACCGGGTCTGTCTGGGGCAAAGCAGCCCCATCCAAGACCAAAGTTGGCAGCTCCCTGGATAACGCAGGACCCCCTATCCAAAGCCACTCAGTCTTGGAGGGATTCAATTGTAGCCTGTTGTCCCCCATCCAGACCCCAACCGCTTCCAGACATCTGGATAGGACATTGACTGCATCACTGGGGTCCCCATGGGCCGAGATATATAACTGGGTATCATCAGCATACTGATGATACCTTACCCCATGGGAACGGATAACCTCGCCCAACGGCTTCATGTATATGTTAAATAGGAGAGGAGAGAGCACCGAGCCCTGAGGCACCCCATACTGTAGGGGCCTAGCGCTGGACCTCTCACTCTCCAACCACACCGACTGGGTACGACCCTCCAGAAATGAGGAAAACCAGGACAGCACAGTGCCCTGGATCCCCAAACCTTTGAGCCGTTCCAGAAGGATACAGTGGTCAACGGTATCGAAGGCCGCTGAGAGATCCAGAAGAGCCAGGACGGATGGATGACCCCCGTCCCGCTCCCGCAAGAGGTCAACCAGTGCGACCAATGCAGTCTCAGTACCATATCCAGGCCTGAAACCCGATTGATAGGGGTCCAGATAATCCACTTCATCCAGGACCCCCTGCAACTGCCGCATCACCACCTTCTCCAGTACCTTCCCTAAGAAAGGGAGGTTGGAGACCGGCCTATAATTAGCTGGAACTGCTGGGTCAAGAGATTGTTTCTTCAGGAGGGAGCGCACCAGAGCATGTTTTAAAGGTGCAGGAAACACCCCCTCCCATTATGCAATGTCAAGTCACTTCTAACTTAAAGCAACCCTCTGAATTAATTCCAAAAGGCATTATCATTAGCACTCCTGTTCAGGCTTTGCAAAAAAGAAAGAAAGCTGTGGGTTCTTTCACTGGGTCAATCCAACTTATGTTAGGTATTCCCTTCTTGCCTCTTCATTTTTCCTAGGGTTGTCACTCAGTGAATCCTCACAGTAAATCCAGAAGTACAAGAGTTTAGTTAGTGTTGCTTCTACAGTGTTCTGCTTGATTTGATGGAGAGCCGATTTGTCTTTTCTGTAATCCCTGGTATTCATAAAGCTGTGCAAGAAACACATTTCAAATGAATTTATTTTCCCTTCTACTAGCTTTATTTGTTCTCCAGATTTTGTATCCATATATAATAATTGGGCATACTATGGTATTGACATCTTGGTCTCCAGTGAAACTTTCTTATAGATTGTGATACAGTAATACCTCATACAAAGTCCTCTTCGTACATCATCGAATTTATACATCGCCTAATTCCTTGAAAAAAGTTGCCTCATACAAAGTCACTGTGACTTTGTATGAGGCATTGGGGTTTTTCCCAGGTTGCATTGTGCCTGAGCAGTATAAAAGGCAGGACACATGCATGTATTGCTCTTGTGGGTTTTGCACGAGGCAGAGTGTTTAGGAGTGGTTTTGAGCGCGATTTTGGATCTTGTTGAATTTTTTCGTCAGAATTTTTAGAAGCATTCCTGGGATTTTTGCAGCATTCTTCAGGTTCTTGGACAATCAGGGTTGTTTGACATGTTTTTGTAATGTAGACAATGATTTCTTAAAGTTCTGTCAGTTTCCTGTCTGTTTCCTTGGCTTTACCCTGAAGTCTGTGCTGTTACAGTACAATGTATCTCTATGGAAATGACATTGTACGAAGCATCGCGGCAAGGATTTGGACGTTGTATGAGGCATCGCGGCTAGGATTTTGCATGCCTCATACAAAGTCCAAATCCGTATAAAGTCCAAACTTGTGGAACCAAGTTTGGACGTTGTATGAGGTATCACTGTATTTTTGAACCACAATCGGGCGTACCCTGGTAATGGCAACCTTGTGTTGTCGGCTAATCTTTCTCCCACTGGGCCAGGCGAAGGGAAGTGCAGAATGAACTCACCAAAAGGTGGCTTCACTTTGGCAGTTTCATGTTTGGCCTAGACACAGAAGCAGCCTATGAATTTTAGAAAGCTAATGTTGTGGATCTTCAAAAAAAACATTCATAGAACATTTGAACACACTAGATTCTGCTTATTAGGACACGAGACATCAGGCTATTCTAGAATTCCAATAATTTTGCAATGGTGGTTGACCTAAATGTGAAAATATGAAAATTAAATAACAAGCTGCAAAAAACTTAATTTACTGATAGAAACAGGTATATGCACGGTCTGGTATGCAACTTTCTTTCCTAATGTTGCTCAGGAAAATGAAAACTACTACTTAGCAGAAGTCATCTATAACTATGCAGAGAATTACTTAGAACTAGATGCATAACATTTATTATTTTCTCATCAGTACTATCTTGCATTATTTAGTACTTTTCATATTGTATTGTTCTACTGTTTCCAGCTAGAAGCAGTGTGACTCAGAAGCCTCAGGCACAGCATAGAACCAGAAAGAAATATTCAAAAGTGCTGTGTGTGTTTCTATGAAAATGTCTGGACTTATGTTTTTAATCAAGATATTAGTCCATCAAATTTCAGCTGTGCTCTGGAGACAGATAATGGATATATCAATTTAAGAATGAGTGCCACACAATGCCACATAAGTTTACCAGTGGAGATCTTGAAATGAAGACTGCATATGAAACAGGCAAGAATGGAGAAAGTTGCAATAGTCAAAAGTAAAATGGTCTATTCAGAGATTCTTTTAAGGAGGCAGTGACTAGTTAGGAAAGAGATCTAATCAATTTTAAAAGATCAAATATTGAAAAGCTATAGTCCCAATTCTAATAAATAAGTTTGAAATCTCCAAAAAATTTCATCAAAATTCAGGTAGAATTATTGCCTTTCCACCAGGATTTATTCTACATGTTTTCCGAATAAGACATCCAAAGTGAAAAGCTGGATCTAGACTGAATCATTTTTCAGTAGTAATTACAATGCATCATAGAATACTTCTAAGCTAGGATTATACATGGATGTTAGTTAAGTCTTAAGTCAGTTTACTATGCATTAGCACCAATTTTATGACTGTCTAAGTCAGGGATTCTCAACCTGTGGAGCCATTTCATGTGGCCCCACCACCACCACACCCAGAAATGTGTGCCATGTGGTGGAGGAAGAGCAAAATGGCCATCTGGCCCCCAAAGCTGTTTGAGGGAGCGTGACCCGGCCCTGGCTTTAAAAGGTTGAGAACTCCTGGTCTAAGCAAACGAGATCTACCCAACTTGGTGTCATCCAGATACTTTGGATGTCATACCTAAACACTAGACTTGTTAGCTAGAGTTGATGAGCATAAGCCCCAAACATTTCACCAGAATGAAAAGCTCATTTAAACTTACCTCCAGATTCTCAAGTACTAATTAAAGTAGCAATCAGCATGGCTCAGATTTAAAGTATACTACTTTGGAAATATGAAATCAGCAACTGACTTTACAGGTACATGCAACAACCAGGGAAACATTCATGAAAAATAATGTGCATTAGTCTGAGAGTATAGTACATAAAATTTCAAAATAAGAGACTTGAATACAGAATCAAAAGGTTTGGTAATATTTATTCCTAAAGCTCTATATTCTTCTAAGCTAGCAGGACACAACTAGCTCAAATGTGATGTTCTGCATCCACAAGATGGGTTTCAAGGAATTTCTGTGCATTCACACATGTGAAGAAAGGTAACAGGTAATTTGTACAATTTGTTCAAAAACTATCCTGTGAACTTATTTTTATCTGCAACAATCTATCCTCATGGCAAAAAACTTGTCTTTAATCAAATTGCTTCCATAACAGATGGAAAAGAAATAATGTATCAGAGAGTAAACAAAACAGCAAAAAAAAAAAAGGCAAAAAATGTTGTGGCACCTTAAAGACTAACTCCTGTATTTAAATGTAAGCTTTCATGGACCAAGTCCACTTCATCAAATAACTACCACTTCAAAGAAATAATGATAGAAACTAAACCTCACCATTGCAAGTTGTAGGCAAATGCTAACAAAAAGTGATTTGTATAAGTGGCAATACAAGGGCTTGTTTCCTTTTTATTCAAAAAAGGAGGAAAAGGAACTGAATATAAAACAATATTTAGACAATGAAATAACACTTAGAATCAAATTAATCATTCTAAATAGATTACTAAACCTATCCTGATTATACAGAAAGGATAGAAACCTGTGGCTGAAATATTTAAAACAAACTAAAAAGCCAGAAAACTGACATACAGTGGTACCTCGAGTTACAAATGGTTCGAGTTACAAAATTTTCACAATACGAATGAAAATTAATTGAAAATAATGGCTTGAGTTATGAATTTTTCTGGAACAGATTAATTGGTTTTCAATGCATTCCTATGGGAAACCATGTTTCAAGTTATGAATTTTGTTTTTCAATGCATTCCTATGGAAAATTCGAGCTACAAATTTTTCATAACATGAAAAAATCCTTGGAACACATTAAATTTGTAATTCGAGGTACCACTGTATCTCACTTGACCTTTAATCCTGAAATTACTGGAGACACCTGCTAGCAAAAGCAACAGTTCATTGTCATACTTCTTGAGAATAGCATTTGTATTAGTGGATGATATCTAAAATCAAACAATGAGCAATCTCAAATAGTATCAAAGAATATTATCTCCAGAATTTACATTTATAAGGGGAGGAGGGAGAATTAAGTGTTAGTTTTTAGCCTTTGCATTCCTCATTGGATTCTATTGTAATAAACATGCAGCATCTTACCAACATTAAAAAGTGATAAGTGAGGCAGTGGAAAGAATACCAATTACAACAGACTCAAAGGCAAATGTCTCTATTATTCAATATGGGTAATGTTGTAATAAGTAATAAATCCTTCCATATAGACTAAACTACTAATTCTAAACACTTCTACATATTCTTTGAAATGAGGAAGTTCTACAGTGTATAAAACACACACAAAAAAACCCACAAAACCTATAACCCACTTTTTTTTTAAAGAAAACATAGCTAACACAAAAAATTCTATCTTGATACATTTCTACTTGCCACTTGAGTAATTCACAGTGATGGAATAAGAATTTTTTGTAGTAAGAAGAGAACACTACGCCACTGCACTGGGGAAACAACTTTTAGTCAACCATTCAAGGCATTTTTTTCAGCTGCTTGGCACCAGACATTTTTTGTAATTACATAACTGGGTGTTACCACTTCAGAACAGAATCAATCACAGGGCTGATGTGTTTGAAAGTAGCAATTGTAAATTTATGTCTACATATCATCTAATATATGCCTTCCTATTTCATGAATAATCAGATTAGAATAACCAGTCAGACTTCAAATCAATTAAACAACTTTACTAAATGGAAAAAAACCTACATTTAACATGTGTTTAAAACAAAATGGAGTTAGAAAAGAGACTTAAAGTCATTTAAAGAATGTTTCACTTTGCCTGGTCACTTGCATAATATGTGCCATTTCATATAATGCAAGTTATTAGAATCCTCAATTTAACATTTGCAAAGACAATATTAAAGAGTTTTACATTATTGTTGCACAAATATTAATGGTATAAATTAAAAGCTTCCCTCCTAAAGAATCTTACAAATTTGACAATGCTCAATTAAAAATTTGTAATCTTATCCAATGAAGTCTCTGCCTTTCAAATTTTACCTTCTTACAAACTTTGCACATATTTTTACACTTCGTCACTTATCAACATGAACCCTTTAAGGGAAAAGAAAAACTGCAAATCTTGATCATGTACAGAAATTATTGCTACTATAATACACTACAAAGCAGAAGTTTCTACAATAGTATATGAACTTTGATCATGAAAATCCAGAGGATGTAATCTTTAGTGACATAAGCCTTACAATCATGTAGAACATTCACATGGCAATATTAGACAGTCCAACCACCACTAGCCAGTTAATCTACAATTCATTTATCAACATCCATTTAAATACACCCTCCTGGAGCACAAGGCAGAGTGCAGCGGGGAACAGGACTAGCTTTTCACGGCTTGTCCAAGAGAGATCTTCACATCTGGTGAACTACGCAGAATGCACTTTAATGTAAGTATGGCATTTTCAGGAAGCTAAGCATGCCAAAAGGTGTTTCATGCTAATCAAATCTAATGCAAGGTACCACATAGTCAAGTTATCAACTAATAATACCCACTCTCGCCCTGTTAAATGAGGTGCAATTGTGTGTTTAATGTTAGTTTAAAATGGTGCAGTGCACAATTCTGTGACAGTCTACAATAAAAAGCAGGGAGATTTATCTCATGAGAAACATTGACAGCTGTCTGGGTAAGGACAATTACTGAAGTCACAAGCTTGATTTGGATTTGCCTTTAACCACTCTACTCCAGAAGAGGGGCACATATTTAGTAAAGCAAGATTACCAGGAAGAGAACAGCAGAAGCTGCTCCAAAAATCTCTTCCATAATTCATTTTCAGCCAGGGAACATAACTAGATACTTTGCCATCATTCAACTACAAAGTAATAGAAATAAAAGCAATCAAGCAACAGTAAGACCACATTACACAAATGAAACATCATGCTCTCATTTGATTTACCTATTATCAAGCTTGGATTGGGATCTTGGTCAACTATAGAAGTGATGTGAATATAGAACCAAAATAATTTTGTTTAGCTCTAATTTTACTTTTGTGTTGGTTAATAGAACTTGGGAGTATACTTGTTACAATAGTGTTGCACATCTGTCAACTAGAAAATATTAAAGATCCTTTACCCGTCTCATTACGTTAAAGATGTGACATCATAGAGGGTGTCAAATGGCTGGATGATTTTACAGTGCATACTTATTATATACTGTATATATGGAGTTTTGTCCTTAATAGATCTGATGTTGGGTATTTCCCCCCCCCACTGTGTTCCTTTCTTCACCTCTTCTTTGGAGGATTAGCTGTGCGAGGTGGAGTGACTGGGCGTCCAGAGTTCAGTCCACCATACTGGTACTTTGCTTTCTTTTCAGATGGTTTCAAGATCTTAAGAGAAACAAGAATTATTTCTTATAAAATGTCTTACTCCCTTAAGTTACGAACTGCAAATATTAGCTCTTTACTTTTTTTTAAAAAAAAAATCTATATTTATATAAAAGAAAAAGAAAAAAGAAAAAGAAAAAAATCTAATAAACAAATATCTAAGTACATGTTGCTCTCTCTACCAGGATATAGTTCTTTAGCTCTCAAATTACTCTCTTATTCAAATAATTTTAAGAGTGCTATTTAGAACACACAGTTGAGGCTTGCTTATTTCATCTATTTTCTTGAAAACCAACTGCTAACACTTTATTATGCAGTGGAAGCTCGGTTAACAAACAGGTCGGTTAACATACAAACCGCATAACAAAAGGAAATCCATAGAAAAATAGTGGCTCAGTTTACGGAATTTCCCCCAGAATGGATTAATTGGTTTTCAATGCATTCCTATGGAAAAGTGCATTCAATGCGTTCCTATGGGAAATTCGGTTTCAAAGCAATTTTTGCTGTAAGAATTAATTACATTAACCAAGGTTCCGCTGTATTCTCACATTCCCGCCACATATCAAAATAAGTTCCTACTTTCTAGCACCCTCTTCAACAAATCTTGGTTTAATTACCACATATTTGACTTACTTTCACTGGAATTAAGTACTGTCTCCAAACTAATTTATAAAAAAATATTTTAACTTTATTGACATACATTTCAATAGCTTAATGTTTCATATACTGTACTTGGGTATTTATTTTCTCTCTCATTTATTTTCTCTCTCATAATGGTTTCCCATTATTTAAGTCCTCCTAATTTTCTGTTTCCAATAATAAAATTTTTACTCAGAATCCCTTTCAATATATTTTCATCTTTGCTTTCCCTTTTGCAATATAATTCCTTCATATTCTATAAATTTTCTATATTTACCACTTCTTCTTATCAATTTTTTTGACCACTGCTCTAGAACATTATACTAAGATGTATTATCTGTACCTCTCACTTTTTACTTTTTCTAACCAATCCTTTATTCTGATAACTTATGTATGAATAAATTCCCAACCAGTCCTTATAGATTCTCTAATCGTCTCTAACTCTGTCACTGGGTGTAATGGAGAAACTGGATAGGTAAATATTCTTCCGCATCTATTCCAAATTGAGAGTATGTATAAAATGATTATTTACAAATTCAAATCCAATACTTCTATTCCCATATCCAATCACATTAGTTTGTTGGACTGAAATATAATAGCTTGTCTATATCTTAATTGATTAGCTATATAATATAGCCTTAAATTAAGAGAATGCAAACCCTACAATATTTTGAGAGTTACAGTATTTGTCGACATATAATGTGCATCGGAGTACCCCGTTATTACCAAAATAGCTCACTATAGGCCACTATATACATTACAAGACGCATCCCATTTCCCAGTGTATTTTAAGGGGGAGAGTAGTTCTTACACGCCAGCAAATACGGTATATTAGTTCCTCTAATTCATCCTTGATTTCTTAGATGTACAAAATTTCCTAATCATATTTGGCCAGTCTTTTAACTGTTAACCTATCTTTATCATTAACATCATAAAATTTTTTTTATCTAGGTAGTATCTTTATTTTGCATGTTGTGATCCTAACAAACCACGGCAATCTAATTTTCCTTAAGTCATCAAAGTTATTCTTTATTTCAATATTTTATGCTTCTTTTTCCATCTTCCCAAATTAGTTGGGATATGTATCCCTAAATAAGTGATAATCTTCAATTTCTTTTCTACATTTTTATATCCTCTTTGTTATAGTTAAACATCTCATTCTTTATTTATGCCAATTTATCTGTAATTCAGTGAGGGCACCAAACAGTTCTGATGTACAGTAAAACCCCTACTTATGTAAAAAGTCTGTTCCATAGGCTTTTATGTAAATTGGTTTTTTACTTAACTCAAAGCAAACCCATAGGAAAATGAATTTTTTACGTAACTCAAAGCAAATCCATAGGAAATTGTGTTATGTAAATTGGGACATTTATGTAAATTGAGACATGGTTTTGGTGCAAAAATCATTATGTAAGTCGAATATTATGTACTGTAACTCGAAGCATATGTAAGTCAGGATCTTACTGTACTTTTATCCTCTTCATAAACTTTAAAGGGTCTTCTACTGGTAGTAAGGTATTATCAATGAATAAACTAATTTCAAATCTGTAATAGAACCCTTCTCTAATAACATTTGCTAATAGTTCTGTACCTAAAGTGAACAATACTGGGGAAAAGGGGCGTCCTTGTCTAGTACCTGAGTCTACAGCAACACAATACCTTATTTATCACTTTTAATGTTGGCTATTTCACAAAATCAACTGCCTTGAAATATGTAAGAAATTTATACAGAAAAAAATATATCTACTGTTACCTTTCATTTAAACATACCATTTATTACACTCTCCTGGTCAAATTTCCATTTGACTTCCAGGCATAAAACGAGTTTCATCTTCTTTAATAAATTTTACCAAAATATTCATTTTATTTGCTAACATCACCATAAATATTTTTTTAACATCTTGTTTTATTAGAGAAATAGGTCTATAATGTACAGGGTCAGAAGGGCCTTTATTTGTTTTTAAAAGTAATATAATTATTGATTGCTTCCAGGATTGTGGAATCTTCCCTCCATTATTTTACTGAAAAGAGACTTAAATTTAGGCACCAACAATTTTTTTAAAAAAATGTAACACTGTGGTCCCAATCCATATTTCCTAATTTTAATTTATCAACTACTTCTTCTATTTTTCTTCTCTTATTAGTTGCTCCATTATATATCTATCCATTTCTTGAAGTCTGATCCCCATTTTTATTATATATTCATTAATTCTTCTGTGAGGAGGCTAATTGGGGGTGGGGGCGATTTGGAAGGCCTCTAATTTCTCTCTCATAAGATTACACAGTATATCTCTATCCTTTTAAACTGTCACAGTAAGGTTCTTGGCTTTTTAATTTGTTGGAGATTTTTTAAGACCAGCTATTGTAACACCTCCCAAGAATGCTAAACTTCAATCAAGGAAAGGAAACTAAGTGTATATCTTGAGTGTTTCAAACTACCTTTCTTCCAATCTAGGTTCCATGCATGCAAAACAATAACTAACTACTTTTGTCCTATACTCTTATAACAAAAACATTAAAAGGTGGATGTAATTCTTGTTCATCATACCTGAAAAGAACACATCAAAGTTTCATCCACACTCATCATGCCACCAGCATTGTCAAACTCTCCACAATAATTAGGAGCAGAAAATAAGGTAACCAGTTGTCGCTTAGCAAAAAATTCATAGCCATCTTCAACCACCTGTGAGGAAGGGAACACAAAACCAATGTACCCCAAAATACTTCTGTACATATTACAGAGTAAGCACTTTGGCTAACAACATTAAGTAGGCATAGGATTTATTGAGTTTTTTTACTGTAACTACCAGATTTGGGTAGGAATTCCTCTCCAGCTAAAAGTCAAATTCTCAGAAGAATTTCAGGATCCCCATCTTATCCTTGCCATGGATCTCTCCTAGAATGAGCTTTCTAACCTCCACGGCAACAGCAAAACATTAGGGGACACAAGTCCTTCTATTTAATTAAGCCCTGTAGAGGGTACTAAAAACAACAACACCACCTACCAATCTACTAATGCTTTGCTATTCCCTTGGAGCTGGAAAGCTCCACCCATTTCAATGTTTTAATATCTATCTTCAGAGAGAGCCCTAACAAAAACCAAACGAAGTCCTGAAACTTCTCTTAAGAATTTTGATTTTTGGCTAATGGCATACAGATTCTAACTAGGGAAATTCCTGCTGAATTACTTGTAGTGAAAAAATGTAGATATTTCATGGCTGATACCAGTGATACACAACTTAACATTTTCATTTTTAAAATAAAAGGCTAGGAATGATAAGGTGTCATGATGACTGGAATAAATTATTCACTGTACAGTACTCCTAGTCTTCAAATATGTGTAACCATTTAAAACAACTAGTGTCCTAAAATTGAGTGATATGTACTTACAGAGAAACCTGGAAGCACAATAGGACCAACTATAATTTTATAAGCTCATACCTTCAGTTCAAACAGACAGCTGCATATTTGCAACATCATCTGCACTATTTCACCCAATTAGCAGCATATAATCACATCTTTTACTAATCGGCTCGCCTTGCCTGGAGGGAATGAAGACCAGCTGAGCGGCACAATGGCCGGACTTAAGAACTCGACCACGCCGCTACCGGACACCCTTCCCTCGGCTCGCCTTGCCTGGAGAGAATGAGGACCAGCTGAGCAGCGCGGTGGCCGGACTTAAGAACTTCGGCCACGCCACTACTTGGACGCCCTTCATTCCCCCGGCCTTGAGGGAATGAAAAAAAAAAAAGCTGTGCTGCTGCACTTCCTGGCCCTTTCCATCGACCAGGAGGAGGACAAGTGTGGTGATTTCTTTGACTGTCTGGACTTTCTCATGAGTATTGTGTTCTCACAAGTGATGTTTCATGACTTTGCTTTTGTAACACTTTGTTTACTGTGATATTGATGCTTACTGATACTGTGATATGTGATGTTTTGTGATGGCAATATGCTGATGTTTTTTGTGATGCTATGCAACTTTGTAATTGTAAATTGTAACTGTATACTTTGTGTCTCTGTGAGCCACCCAGTCGCTCTGCGAGTGGGGCGGCATTCAAGTCTAAATAAATCCTGCATGGGCTTACATGCAGTAAGTATAGAGCTCTGAAATGTAAGATATGCAGTAACAGCCAAAACTAAAAAGTTTATTCCTACCTGGTGAGCTCGACAAATCAAATCCAAATCATGCCGATTCAAAAACTTGCTGACTACATCAGCTCCAAAAGTGAAAGAGACTCCACGATCATTTTCTCCCCAGCCCTGGACATCCTTGTCTGGATCAGACCACAGCAGGTCACAGAGCAAGCCTGAGAAAGAGAGAATAAACTAGCCTTAGTAACTGTGTCCAAATGTATAACTGGCATACGATTTTTTTGTGCTTAGGCATGTTTTATCAGAGATCTTTAATGTATTCCTGTTTTACTGAATTTAATGAAACACAACTACAACCTATTGATTTCTACAGCTTCCATTTAAAAATACACACATTTCAGTTGACAGTGCATTTCCCCATTTTCATTTTCCATTAACAGAAAAATGAGAAATAGTTTAGATTCTTATGATATATACTGCGCCATCTACTGCTTCCTGAAGTCTCAAAACCTGAAAGGTGAATGATCTCTGAACACGCTATTTAAAGGGATATTGCAGAGAAACTATCTCAAATAATTAATGATGCTCAGTTTCAAAATCCTTTAAAATAAATCACCATGTCTGCAGATCTCACCTGTATCAGGAACATCTGTGGGTCTCATAATTCTTCTGATCTGTTCCATTGATTGCAGATCTGGTGACAGTCCTGTTAACATTAAGGGGCAAAACATTAATTTTGCTTGCAGAAAATGGTCAAAGAATACAACCTAGACAGCTTTCACATCCCATAGTTTCTAGTGTAATTAGTCAGCCAGCCATTTGACTTTCTATCTATAATCGCACTCCAATGTGGGGCACAATCACTACTGAAACAACTGCTTGGTAACCCAGAACTACCAACATGCTTTTGGAATCAATGCAAATACAGTAAAATCCCGAGAGTTATGAATACCTCGAGTTACAAAAGGGTTTTTGGTATCCCGATTTATGCAAAAAACCCAACTTATGAAGGGGTTTTTACTGTATTTAATTCAAATTTTTAGCACTCAAATGGTGGTACCACCATTTTGCATGCTAACAATCCAACCCCGCTCCACCCACCCCCACTGCCGGAAGTGTAAACAAAGCACTTACTGGCAGTGGAAGCCTTCGCTGCAACCTAAAAAGGGGAGGACTTTTCCGGTCACAGCAAAGGCTCTGGGCTTTGGAGAATGGCAGGGACCAAAGGAATCGCCGCCGCCGCCGCCCCCATCGGACCCTTGCGGAGCCTGCTGGGCCGGAGGACAGGCCAGCGACAGCGGCAGAAACAGCCATGAAGACATTGTAAAAAATATTCCTTCGGTCCTCATCATTCTCCAAAGCCCAGAGCCGTTGCTGCGACCGAAAACGTCCCCGTTCCCCTGCTTTTCCGGTAGCAGTGAAGGCTCTGGGCTACGCAGAAAGTTGCGAAGGGAAGGAATATTTTCCCCAAACCTTTCGAAGCCTGCAGGAGAAACAGCAACGGAGACATTTTTTACAACGTCCCTGTGGCTGTTTCTGCTGCTGCCGCCGGCCCATCCACCGGCACAGCAAGCTGTACAAGGGTTGGGTTGAGTCAAGAAGCAACAGTTAGGACAGAATACGGAATGACGGAGTAGTTTGGAATAGGAAAAGGAGTAAGACAAGGCTGCATTTTATCACCCTGCTTATTCAACTTATACACAGAGCACATAATGCAAGGATGGAGGAATCACAATATGGGATCAAAATTGCTGGGAGAAACATCAACAATTTGAGATATGCAGATGATACCACCCTAATGGCAGAAAGTGAAGAAGACCTAAAGAAGCTCCTGATTAGGTTGAAAGAAGAGAGTGCAAAAGCTGGCTTGAGACTCAACATCAAGAAAACCAAGATAATGGCAACAGGCCCTATCAGTCCCTGGAAAATAGATGGGGAAGAAGTAGAAGCAGTGACAGGTTTTACTTTCTTAGGATCAAAGATCACTGCAGATGGAGATTGCAGCCATGAAATAAAAAGGCGACTGATTCTTGGGAGACAAGCTATGAGAAACCTGGGGAACATAGTGAAAAGTAGAGATATCACATTGCAAACAAAAATGTGCATAGTCAAAGCAATGGTATTCCCAGTGGTAATGTGTGGCTGTGAGAGCTGGACCATTAGGAAAGCTGAGCACAGAAGAATAGATGCCTTTGAAATGTGGTGTTGGAGGAGAATTTTGAGAGTCCCCTGGACAGCAAGGAGAACAAACAGGTCAATCTTAGAAGAAATTAACCCTGACTGCTCCTTGGAAGGTCAAATAGTAAAGATGAAACTAAAGTACTTTGAACATCAAATGAGAAGAGAGGATTCATTTGAGAAAGCCTAGCCAAAGATGAGATGGCTAGATGGTATTGTAGACACAATGGGCACAGAGCTGGGCGGGTTGAGGAGGATGGTGGTGGAGGACAGAGGTGCCTGCAGGACAATGGTCCGTAGGGTCGGAATTGACTGTGCAACTTAACAACAACAAACTGAAGAGCACATACAAAATAATACTAACAAAAAGGGGGCAGGAAGAAACAGAACTGTGCATCTCTCCTTGCACAAGTATATTTACAACAGCAATTAACCACACAAAAACCCACCTGCCTCCAACTGCACCCTCTCAGCAGACAGGCTTCTATCAGCACATTTGATTTCTACCCAACCCCTCCACCTACACACATGTCCATAACCAATGAAATCTGGTAAAAGCTGGCTTTGCGAAGCAGACTGTAATCTATTTCTAGGCCAAAAGCAGACTCTTACAGGCAAAGGTATCTCTGATGAAGTAAAAATACTCCACTGTATTAAACATATTACAAATTACTATAAATGCAGTATACTACAAATGCTAGAAACAAAGAAACATTATCAAATACAGCACATTATGAGCACTCATTTTATTAAAACCCACTTCAAAGGAACCTTCTTAGTCACAACATCTTCTATCAGAAATGCTGGCTAACAGCAGACACATTTTCTTTTAGTGAAGGAGCTCCTCTTGTCAGTACTCCATAACCTGGTAAAAATATACACTGTACCTAAGCAGTACATATCCAGATAGTGACTATGTGAGTACATAGATGCCGAACTTCTATCTTAACCTATAAAACCAAGTGTTCACCGTTGGAACTGGCTATAGGTTGCTATGTGTCGCCCTACTGACCCGCACCCACCCTTCGTGCGCACGGCCGAATTGCCTATAAAGGTCAACGAAGGATTTAAAAATCCGGCACGGGGGCCTCAGCCCCACAAACGGCAAGAAACGCAAAGAACTTCATTACCCAAAAAGCATTGCGTTTCGCCCTGCTTCTTCGAGCGGCAGCCAATTAAGAGCACAAAAACAACGCTCTCAGTCTTTCCGTGCCGCGCCGCAGCCAATCAAAACATGCGTATTAAAACCTTGCCGAGTCAAGGATGCTGAAACCACAGGGAAAAATACAGATCCCAGCATCCTATTCACTTTAACACCATATAAGGAGTTACTATAGCCAATCATCAGCTTCGGAGCAAACGCGTCAAACATGACGGAACAAATGATGACCAAACGGTATAAAAGGAGCTCCATTGCCTTGCAAACCCCTGCACAAAGAACCTGGGGAAACACAGCGCGGCCAAACAAAACCAAGCCGCATGAAAAAAAACCGAGCACAAAGGCAAAGCACAAATGGAAAAATACAATCCCCAGGGTCCTGCGCGCCGTGAGTGCGCAGAACTCTGGAAAAGCCGGCACGGCCAAAATAAAAATAAAAAACACACATCAACACAGCACAGGTAACGGAAGCACACACACCCGCCGCTGGGCTACCTTACCCTGGGCCGCCCAGGGAGGCCAGCACCCGGGAATGAAATTCCCCCCTCCGCTGGGCTTCCTTACTGCTGCCCACCCAGGGAATACAGCCCCCGGTAAGGAAAGCCCACCACCATCACCACGCCACTGGGCTTCCTTACTGCGGGCCAGAAGCCAGCACCCAGGAAGGAAAGCCCACACACAACACGACGCTGGGATTCCCCCCCCCAACAAAAACAAAAACGCCGTGGGGATTTGTGCAGTCCGGCCACCAAGACCGAGCCGCGACGCCCACACCCCCACCAAAACAAACAAAGCAACAAACACAATGGGGATATTCCCAAGGGCCGTGGCCGGCCTGCGAAAATACCCCCAACCAACATCCCCCCACCCCCCACAAAACCCAACAACACAACCCATAACAGAAAGGAGCATACACCTTAAACTTCCAGCCTCACCGACGAGCACATGTGCAATGAAAAAAGAACGGGAAGAAAACACAGCCCACAACTGAGTTACCATTTCAAAATAGTGCAACAGCACCACCCAGTGGCTACAGCAAAAATTACACTCCATGATTTCAATTTTATCTCCCAGAATTTACAAAAGGGAAATTAGTTTTTAAAACAATCAAACATATCCAAACGAAAAAATTAATCAAACATAAATAAATAAGAAAACACTAAAACAAAAACCAAACATCTAAAAACAGTCAAAAACATTAAATTTAAAAAAACATACACTTACACATTTTTTAAAAAAATTCCATTATTTGGAAAAAATATATATCAACCTTTCCTCTTTTTAAAATCCAAATTTATTATAACACTTTAAAACACTACCTACGTATAAAAAAACATTATTTTAAAAAATAACAAAACTCATTTAAATACACATACAACAAAAATCATCCAACAACCATTTTTCATATTTTTTTTAAATAACCCAAAAAAAAAGCCCGGCAACGCCGGGTAACCCTTGCTAGTATGATATAAAAGAGGAGACAGTTTTTAATCACTTCTTTTGACAATCAACTTCTGGCAGCCATATTATTTAAATTCGCCCTTTGTTTTCAAATTCAACTGGAAACATGTTCCTAACTATACAGTAAAACCCCGTATAACGATTTTAATTTGTTCCACAGGTCTGGTCGCTATGCGATTTTGTCATACAATGATTTTTTCACTAAGCGGTTTTCCCATTGAAAAATTGATTTTTTCTATAGGAAAACTGTTATGTGGGATGCCACTTTCTTTAAAACCCTATTCGTTATGCAATTTAGTCGCTATAGGGGGCATTCGTTCTACAAGGTTTCACTGTTTAGAGATGCTTACTTACCCTGCAATATTTAATATAAATTAGTATTTATAGAACCATATGGCACTTTTACATTACTGGATATAATGTTGCTTGCTACACTCATCCTTGCTAAAGCAAGAGAATTCTAGAGCTTTGAAAATTTACTCCAGGGGCTGCAACAACAGAAATGCAGCTAATTTACTTACAAGGCAAACCCCCACAGACACTAATCCTTCATGCATACCTTTTTCTTCTGGCAGAAGATGCAAAGAATGCAACTCTTCTATAAAAGCATGCTGCCTTGAATATATTTATTTATATTATTATTTACAGTACCATATATGGCAACACATTGCAGTGCTAAAATAGCCACCATTCTGCAACCTAGAAGTAATGTTATGCTACTTAACTGACAATGTATAAAGCCAGAAATGTATAAAAGGAATGCAGGGCAACAGATACATCATTTTGCTCATATTTAAATACAGGAGTTAGTCTTTAAGATGCCACAACATTTTTTGTCCCCCGTCCATTTTGTTTACTTTCTGATAACCTGTCAGTGATTTTTAATCTATCCTGGAAGGATCTTACTTCTGGAGATCAGGTTATCAATTTGGGGTACTTATTGAAAAGTAGCCTCCATGCAGTGTGTCTTTTATCAGATTTGGATAATTATAGTAGCTCTTAATAATCCCCATGCTCTAGAAAGACACTCTGATGTATTTAAGAAATTGTTATGTGCCTTCTAGTTAGAATTGACTGACAGAGATCCTAATAAGGCTTTCAAGGTAAGTGGGATATTTAAGGAATGGTTTTACCGATTCCACACCTTCAGTAAAAGTTTCCCTGGGTAAGCAGGCATTTGAACCCAGGCCTTTTACTCATATAGTGTGTCATTCTATCCCAGGGGCCAGCAAACTTGGTTTATGACAGCCACGGGTGCATTTACAGTGTTTTGCACACACGTTTTACTTCTGCTTCCAGGAGCAGCATGGGTTGGATGATTTGGCACCCAGGGCTGGATCCAGCCCACAGTTTGGCCACCCCTGCCCTATAGTGTGATAAGCTTGATACAAACTAGCATATACACCTCAGCCATTAAAGGCATAAGCACTTTGGAAAACTGGCAGCACCACCTAGTTACTGCAGTAACTGAAAAAACTATCTTAGACTCTAGTTCACCAAAAAAGGTGTATTACCTTAGTACTTCTAACATCCTTCTGTTGGCTTTCCTATCAGGGAAATCTGACTGTCAAGATAGAGGTATTACTGCAGTGTTTACTGCACCGGTGAGGACTTAAGGTTGGTCAACAACAGAGCCAAGAAAGTGGCTTCATTTTGGCAGTCCAGGGTGTGATTGGGACATGAAAGAAGACTGTAGTGTTACCTAAACTTATTATTATCTCTGCTCATTCATCCCAAAAGACTAATTAGGAAAGACCAAATGGTAAATAACTGATATGTAAATAGTGCAGAAGGAACCAATATCAAAAGGCTTAGAGGGAAACATACCTATTTGGTCTCTTCAAATCTATAGCTCTGGCCTTATTCCAGACTGGGAAAATAAATTAAACTCCAATACCCTGTACAGCATTCTGTATACTCCAGTGTCTAGTAATGCCTGGCACATGTCCACAGAAATGTCTGCAAACGCAAAACAGCACTGTCTCTTTGGCTATAAACAGAGATGAGAACTGAACCCTAGAGTCAGATACGACTGGCTTTTGAGCAAGAGTGACCTTTACCCCTGCTGGTCAATTTTATGGCTTCCCCTTGAAAGAGCTAAACTGCCAATTTATCTGCCTGGATGGCTTCTTGGGAAATAGTGATATTCTAAAAGGCAGGTTTATGATGTATTTCAAACTTTGTTAGGTGCTATTAAGAGAGAAAAAACAGAATAACCTTTGTATTATCTTGGAAGATCTTTGAAAATTTTTATTACCTCCATGACAGCAAAAAATCTTCTCATCTACAATGGCTGCAATAGGTAGGCAATTAAAGCAGTCTGTAAATGTCTTCCAAAGCTTGATATTGAATCGCCGTTTACCTGACAAAATTGGAAAAATAGAATTTTACATTACCCATTCTCAGATTATTCAATATAGGACATGACCTTAAAAAGTTAAATACTTGAGTCCAGCCATTACTCCTCTAAAAGGATGTTTCATAAAGCAAAGTTTTCAACCAAGTTTTAAAACAGTGCACATATTTTTATAATACAGGTAAATGCAGGAATCATTTACAGCAATTTTTACTTACATTCATCATAAAATCCATATATGCGATTAATACTAGCACATTCATGGTTTCCTCTTAGGAGGAAAAAGTTCTCAGGGTATTTGATTTTATATGCAAGTAACAAGCAGATGGTTTCCAAAGACTGTTTTCCTCTGTCCACATAATCCCCCAGAAAAAGATAGTTTGCCTCAGGTGGAAATCCTCCATACTCAAACAATCGAAGTAAATCTGTATACTGGCCATGAATGTCACCTTAAAAAACCAGAAACATTAGATTACAAATTATGAAAACATTATTAGACATGACTCATTCTAAACATGTGGTAGCAAAAATGAGATAAAAGATTATTTGTCTGGAATGTTTTAGTGATAGAATACCAGCTTATTTTAGTGACAGAACAGCAACTTGTTAGCAGTAAATTGAGCCCTAGATTCAAAAATAAAATAAAAAATAAAACCTTGCTTACTAGTTTATGTGAGGTGAGGAAGATTTCACACAAAAATTCTCACCAGTGTTAAACTGCAGATTGATTCCCCTCTTTTGCTGACAAAGTTTCAGGAATATTTGCAAGAATTTTACAAACATGAACCATTATTGTTGATTCTGAATTCCCTAGGGTCATTACGTGTACAATATATTAAGTGCTATCCACACTCTAAAAAGTACTATATGGCTCACTGCAGTTGAACAGCACTGATCTATTACCACATTCAGTAAATTATCTCAACTGGTAACAATAATTTGGTGGAATAAAATAGCTCAACAAGAATGCTTAAAAACTATGTTACAGTTGCTGAAGAATTCTGACCTACGCAGCCTAGAAACAGCAAAATGCTCATGTGAAGTGATTAGAAGAAAATGTTACTATGTTCTTCTCCAAGGAAGCAAAAGATGCAGGTTTATGAAGCAGTGATAAAGACAAAATTTAAGAAAACTTTGCACTATGTTTTGATTGCTAAAGGCACAACCATGAAGAAAATTACTGACAGCCTTTTAAAAGGATTCTTCACACCAAGAATGAAAAGAGTTTTCATTTATGTAAAACAGGAACAGATGACATTCTAATAAATGCAATTCTTCACCCAACCTCCCATTAATTCACCCTATGACAGGTTTAGGCAACTTTGGCAGGTCCAGGAGCCAGCTTTTGTGCATGCATAGAACAATAAAAATCAAATTCTAATCGCTGGAAGGAAAGGGGGAAAAACTGAAGTGTCTGGAAGTCCATTTCTAGTTTTGAAAAATGGATATTTGGGGATGGTAATTCTACAAAATAACACTGGGGATAATCTGTGGAGGCAGAGCCTGTAGAAATCCATCTGTGCTCATAAAGCCACAATTTGTCTTCTGTTCTACAGCAAAAACAAACAAACAAACAAAAACAGAAGCCTTTGTGGAGTTATCTTCCTTCCATGCTGCTTCCATTACAGACAATAAATGTCACCCAGAGCCTGAAGAGTACCAAGGAGATAAACATCTCTTAGAATGGCCTTCTAGACCAAGTATCCTCAACAAATACCCTCTATACCATTAGGGCAAGACTTCCAAGTCTGGTACTTTTGTCTTAAACTAGAATTCCATACAAATTGTATTAGATTTCTACAAAGTATTTAAAGCCTGCAGTGAGCCAAGGATGTGTTTTGGATCTGGAAGCTCAGGTTCAAAATCCACCTTTCCGGGCCTCAACTGATATTGCATTCTTTGCATTCCTGTTTTAGGCAATGTTTTGTAGTGAAATGGTAGGGTCAGCTAAAGATTTCCAATGGATATATTAGCAATGTGGAGAATTCTCATAAAATCATGTATTATAAATGGTGATGGAGCAATACAGGTTGCCCCCTATATCTATGGGGTTTATGTTCCAAGATCTTCCACAGATATCTGAAATAGCAGAAAGCAGTATACCCCTTTTACAACACACATACCTGAGACATAAAAGCAGGGGTTGCTGCAAATGCCTCACCTGATCCTTCATGTGTGCTCCAGAAATGGATCCCCTGGAAACACAACCCTTTCTTTCTCAATATTATATGTAGTTAGTAGCCTCTAGCAGCCAGCTCTGGTAATGTGCCTTGAAAATATAGTGGTACCTCACACACCGATTTTAATCCGTTCCACGGGGCTCATTGTTGTACAAAGCAATTGCTATACATATAGTGATTTTCCCTATGGGATGATCCGTACGATTTTTTTTTGCTAAGTGGTTTTTCCATAGGGAAAATTGTTATGCGGGACACCATTCCCCATCCCCCAAAACCTAATTGTTATGCAATTTCATTGTTATACGGGGTGACTGTTGTATGAGGTTCCGCTGTACATATACAGCAAAGCCTTGGTTTACAAATGTCTCAGTTAACATTTGCCGTGGTTAACGTTTGAATTCGAAGTTGCACTAACAAAATGGGATCTAATCTCAAATTTTAGAATTAATGTAATCACTTTTTGTTTGTTTTTGTTGTACAATAGTTTCAGAATTTACCTAAGATTTTCCAAGGCTGTATGGAATTTAAATTATCTAATCTGGTAGAAATGCAAAAAATCAGGTAAGCAGGCAAATTTTTTCTATTTTTTTTTTACTGATCTTTAACAGGAACATAGTATCTTTCAAATATATACCAACACTGGCTAAATTTCTTACACAAATTAGAAGCTTTTTCCTTTCTTTCCACCAACATAAAACATTACTACGTACCACAGATCTTCAATGGTGCCTCTAGCTCCAGAAGAATAGGCTGGCTAAGAAAGATTTCTCGTGATTTTATACACAAGCCACGGACTTCTGCTTCTGTCATCTGTACAATCTTGCCTGGACGACATCCTCGCACTGTAAGACAGACAAGTAAATGCTTCTACATTTCAAGCCTCTGAAAATATATTAATGAACATAAGAGAAGGAAACGTAGGAACCCTTGTCTCCCCAACTACTAAGAACAAATCAAGGTTGAAAAATTGATCAGTTCTAATTTTCTGGCTAAACTGTTCAACTAAAAATATAATGGAAGAATGATGATCCATTAATTTTTAGTAAAACAGTTCAAACAGAATTTTCCTCTTACTAGGGAAGATTTCATACATTTAGAGGACCATAACAGAAAATGTTGTTGAGCATCTGAATGGAGCATTTCAGCTCTTGAATAGTTTTGCCAGAATAACACCAATTCGTAACTTCTAAAGGCAAATTGCCACATATCAGATTTTACCACAGCCTGGTGTGAGAAGCACAGGGATTGAATTAACCTTCCCTCCAATAATATTTTTTTTCTTGACTCGTTTTCACACCCATATATGGTAATTGAGAATACAAAAGTGTGGATTATTTTAGTCTTGCTCTGCAGTGACACATCCTTGCACTTGATGATCTTTTCTAATTCTTTGCTGCCCTTCCTCTGATTTCTTGACTGCAGTAACCATTTGGATTGATGATTGAACCAAAGCATACAAAGTCTTTCACTATCTCAGTTTCTTCACTGTCAATATGTGTATTAAAATCGTGCAGTTCTACTGTAGGCATGATTTTTATTTTCTTCATATTCAAATACAATCCTGCTCTGGCACTTCTTTTAGTTTCATTAAAAGTTGCTTCAAGTAACTGCTTTCTGCTGGTAAGAGTATGTCATCTGCTTATCTTAAACTATTGATGTTTCTTCCACTAATTTTCACTTCTCCATCTGAATCTATTCTGGCTTTATGTGAAATATGTTGTACACACAGATTAAGGAAGAGATGCACAAATTACAGCATGTGGGTAAAATCTGGCCCTCGCCGCTCCCAGAAGCAGAAGTAAAACATGCTCCCAGTAGTAGAACTAAAGTGCACCCGCACATGCGCAAAATGCTGAAGTAAAGCATCCAGGGCTCTCGTAAATGCATTTACGACAGCTGTGGCTGCATTTACGGCAGCATTTTGCACATGTGCAGGTGCATTTTACTTCTGCTTCTGGTAGGAGGAACCATGTGACTAGGCCGCTCAACCACGTGACTGGCCCATGGCCAGAAAAGTTTGGGCACCCCTAGATTAAGGGATAAAATACATCCTTGTCTGACACATTTGTCAATAGAAAACCATTGTTTCTCCATATTCCTTCCTAAGAGAAGCTTCTTGCCCATAATACAGAATATACAGTACTGTGCAAAAGTCCTAGGCCTCCAATGTGAGGGTTGAAGAAAGTTCAAGGAGTGAGGGGGGGGGGGGTAAACTCGGCCTCTGAAACCCTAGAAATGACAAAACCTGAGAGTCTTCTACTGACTCTCCTCTCAACGCTCTTCAGATTTGGTGACGTTTGCAGTAAGTGCCCAAGTTATAGGCCTCCAAATCACTCACTAAATCTTTCCCAAGTGACTCATATAAAAACATTCACCTAAATTTTGTCCAACAAAATTTGCACTGTTGATATCAAACAAAAAAACTCAATCACATAGTATGGTTTTGCATTGTGAACTAACATGAATTCCTGCACAGGTACAGAAAATCTCCTCTGTTAATTGCAGATAAGAGCTGCCCTGACAAAATGTCTATTTCCCTCCAATATTCTGTTATGCACTATTCTAAGAACCCTATAAATCAATGTCTGTCACTGTTAAGATAAGTCTAGATTTTGAATTTACTCACCTAACTGTGCTAGTTGCACTCATTGATAATGGCAGTTCATATGTCTCTTGCACACACTTATTTTTAAAAAGCACAAAGGATCTAATGATCCTAACCAAAGGGATAGAAAGGAAAAATAGCTGAATTATATAGAAGCATATAGCTGTGACCAGTGCTCTCTCTTCTCATACTACACCTACGGCACGCATGCCAGAGGTGGCACTCAGAGCCCTCTCTGCGGGCACCCATGCAGTCACCCTAGCACAAAGTTTGCCCCGCCCCTCTGCCTAGCAGCCCAATGGGAGCGCTTCCTCCCTCCCCCAGCACAGAGTTAACTCACCCCTCTGCCCAGCAGCCCAATGGAAGTGCTTCCTCTCCCCAGCACAGAGTTCGCCTCGCCCCTCTTCCCAGCAGCCCAATGGGAGCGTTTCCTTCCTCCCCTGTTGCTATGTTGGCACTTTGTGATAAATACAGTAAGTGGGTTTTGGGTTGCAGTTTGGGCACTCAGTCTCTAAAAGGTTCACCATCACTGTACTACACCCACACAAAGTACTGGCAGTATCTCCCAAGGTAGCAATTTCAAAAAGGAAGCGAAATACTGTACAGAAAGATGGCAATTCTTATATTACTTTGCTTATTTTTATGTTTTTTTCTTGATTTTTTATTTATGTGATGCTTTTCATTTAATTATTGTTTCATTTCATTCATTTCATTTATTCGATTTATACCCCACCCTACTCGACCAGGGCCGACTCAGGGCGGCTTACAACAGATAAATCAAATACAGTATAACAAATGAAATACAATATAACAATAAAAACAACACACAAAATACAATAGCATACAATTACAAATTACAAAATTACAAATCAGTACAAAATAAAAATACCATAAAATCACAACGTAACAGAGCAAAGCTTAAATGTACTTAACAATGTACAATATACCAACCCCACCCCACCCTACCCCCATCTCAGACAGTGACCAGAGATACCAAAGAAACAAGCCTTGCCTGCCTTCAAAACCCGGCAGGACGACAAAGTTGTAGACCCGCAAAGTCCCGTCGCCCTCCATCCCAATGCAGCTGACTCCAAGCAGTGGCTATGGCATCAGCTGGAACTATGTTAACGATGGCTCCTGTCATCCTATCTGCAGGAACGACCACCATCTGTAACTCCCAGGGGCGACCAGACCAAAGGGAAGACCAAGCAGGTGGTGACTCATGCGGCCGGGCCAGGAGAGGAGTGTTGTGCCTTCGCAGCGGAGATGGTGGTGGCGTTTTTGTAGCCCCGGACCTGCGAGGCCAGCTGCTACCACTCTCGCTGACCGGCCAGGCCAGGAGAGGAGCGCGGTGCCTTCACGGCGGAGATGGTGGTGGCATTTTTGTAGCCCCGGAGCTGCGAGGCCAGCTGCTACCACTCTCGCTGACCGGCCGGGCCAGGAGAGGAGCGCGGTGCCTTCCTCCCTCCCCCAGCACAGTTTGCTCTTATTGTTTTGTCTATTGTACACTGTCATTAGTAGAGAACTGTGGTTTGCCAATGGGCAATATTTAAGTTAGTTACATAACAAATCAACAAAACACACACTAAAAATCAAGCATAACATTCAAATATAAAACGAACAAGATTGCTGCTTTTTATAATGCACAATTCTGTACAATTAATTCTAATCTAGAGGATAGAGACCATGATCAAAAACAGTTTCTTAAAAAACAAGTACAATTTTAGGAAATATTTTGAAAGTATTTACTTGAAAACAATTCACAATCTTTATCAAACATTTCAAACACTCTTTTCAAGGGAATAGCAATGTAGCCTCCCTAGTTCTATATAATATTCTTGAACTAAGGATCATAGATGTTGAGTTTCATTTTCAGAAGAGAAAATCATTTTAAAAATAGTTAAAAAGCCCCCAAACACCATCATTACTGCAAAACAATTTAGCTTTCCCTTGTGAGCACAACAATGCTGGCCAATTTTATTTATTTATTTATTTCGGTTTCTATACCGCCCACTTGGCCAAGGCCAACTCAGGGCGGTTCACAGCATAATAAAAACACAATTAAAGGTGCTATGTTGTATGCATTGTATGTAATGTTATTTTGTTGGATGTATGTATTGTAAAGTAATTAATAAAAATTTTAAAAAAACACAATTAAAAAGTTAAAACTGCTCACTAAAAAGGGTGCAGGGGCCAAGGGTGCTGGGATTCACTATACCAGCCACCCCATGGAAGAAACCCCTCCACCTGCACCGCATACTTGGCCTGCCAGCCAGGTTTTAAGTTCTTTCCTGAAGGGCAGCAATTTGGTCTGGAGACGTAACTCTGTTGGTAAGAGGTTTCAGAGAGCCAAATAAAATAATATCCCAGTTTTTCATGGCTAAGGCAATTTGCTACTTGGAATTCACAACACTGAACTACAGCTTCCTAAGAAAAAACACAAAATAAAGGACAATTAAAAGACAAGTTTCAGAATGCTCTTTCTAAACGCATGTCACAGCAAGCTTTCTTTTCCAAGGAATCAGAAAGCTAAGAATTGTGCGGAGATGGAGCATTCTCTAGTTCATTTGTTTCCAGAGGCCTAATATTTTCTAGCACATAATAATTTTGCGTCAGAAATTATTCTGAGTTGAAAGGATTTTTGCTGGAGAAACTCTGCTTAGGGGATGCCTGAATGAGGCTCCTTTCATGTCCGCAAGATTTTTTCCCACCGAAGTGGTCCCTATTTATCTACTTGCAATTTCTTGCTTTCAAACTGCTAGGTTGTCAGGAGCTGGGAGAGAGATGGGTGCTTAATCTGCCATGCAGTACACAGGTCTCAAACTGCCGACTTGCCGGCCTTCCAGGCAAGTTTCTTAACCACTGAGCTTCTAGCACAGGCTTTCTCAACATTTCCATGCCAAGGACCAGCTGAGCAGGCTGGTCACATGGTCCCTCCCACCTGGCAGCAGAAGTAAAATGTGTTCTGTGCATGCACAGAGCACGTTTCTGCATTCTGCGCATGCATGGAGCACATTTTACTTCCACTTCGGGGAGCGGTGAGGGCATCAGGGGCTGGATGAAATTGTATCAGGGGCCAGGTCTGGCCCGTGGGGCACAGGTTAAGAATGCCTGTTCTAGCACTTAACTCCCAGGCAGATTTAGGATTGTTGAAAGCAGCTTACATTATACAACAAAACAGTCATGTGTCTCTACTTCCACTTAACTCTAGCAGCCCAAGCAAGTGGGAATTATAATACTTTGCAAACCTTTATATTAAATTGTTAGTCTGGCTCTCAGAAAGCTTGATAATGTATAATGCATATTTCAGAATCAAATGGTATCCTTAACAACTGATAACAAGTTAAACTAAATGAGAAGTTTCCCTCTAGGTTGTTCATATTTAAGGTAACAAGCAAAAAGAGAACAGTCCACAGGCTCCGATGATACAGTAACAGAGGAAAAAGCATCCTTCTGGCAGTCAACACTTTCTCATTTTTGAGGGAAATGGTGTGCTAGAGAAATGCCTTGCCACAAACCTTACATATCCACTTGAGTAAGATTCTAACACTAAGCTTAAAAATAGTCATCATGTGAAAAAATAAAGAACTAGAAAGTCATATATCTGAAATATAGAAGAAAATTTCAGTTATCAACTTTTTCCTCTATATATAAAATTCATGATATGTGACAGTGCCTGTGGGGTGAGCCCTGGGCAGCAGAGCAGCGCACAGCGGGTGAGAGAGAAGGCACACACCTGGAAAAAGGGTTTCTGCTCCTTGCAAGAGTGACTGAGACACAATTCTTTGGTTTTGGTGCAAAACACTGGAAGGTTTACTCAAGAGCAAATAGTGCAAAAACTATGTACAGTGCAGCAAACTGAAAGAGAACAGTACAGTCTTTCGTGTCCCCCAGTCAGCGTCACTGAGGAACAAGGATGGTGCAATGCATAGCTTGAGAGCAGTCCTTGCACAGCTTACGAACAGTCCAAAATGTAAGTTGTGCCAAAGGTGAAGGCAGACAGTCTTGCTGCTTACCCATGAGTAGTCTTTCTCTGTGGTAAGCCAAGCAGCCAGGCAATTGCTGTCCCTGGGGCTGGAGACTCAGTCTTTGTAGTAAGCCTTTCTTACTCCAGGCTGACGACAGAAGAGTGTAGTAGTGGTAGCAGTCACTGAACAGCCTAGTAGTGCCATTGGGCATAGAAGCCAAAGCAAGCAGTAATGCTGGGGGACAGCTTTGCTGAGCATGAAAGCTAAGGTTTGTGGCTTCTGCTGAGTCATAAATAGATCAGCTACAGAACTTTCCAGCACAGACACGACGCCTCTGTGTTTAGTCTTTAAAGCAACAGAGGCACTATATGCCTTGCAACCCCAGTTGGGAAGACAAGGTTAAAACTTTACATCCCCCAACAATAGGTAGATAATGTGACAATCTCTGAACAATTTATTCTGGATTTAAACAGCAGGGTTAGATAAAACAGTTCAGACTCAAGTCATGCAATGACCGCAGCATCACAGAAATTCTTATACATCATGAACAAGGTATGGCTGCTGAATCACAAGCTCTATTTATATTTTTTTTCCAATAGAGCATAAACAGCTTTATCAGTATAGCATAGTTCTAAAATAGAACTTCTTTAAGTATTTATTAAAAGTTATAGCTTGTTATAATCCATTTTTTCAAAAACTAAAGTATTTTAACACGATTGTTGTGCACAACAATCAGACTGGCTCACTCATAAATACTAAACGAGCTATATCTTTAACTAGATGGCCATAGGAACTGAACCAGGTTTGCATATTTGCTTCATTGCTGATTGTTATTTATTATTTATTAACAGGTGTCTGTTAATGAAATCTTCTCACTCGTGGATATAGCACCTCTACATGTAAGAAGACAAGTAGCAGCAGAGGTTGAGGGGGGAAAGCAAGAAATGGACCCAAGGCATTCAATGTGTAGACTTCAACATCAAGGTTGAAGTCAAGGAAGAGCTTGTTTAAAAATGGTACCAGTTCCATCTTCAGTTGAGGCTTGTCAAACTGAACCATGGAAAAGAATATCGCCTGGAGGGTTATGGGGATTTATGCCTGTGAAAGTACAATACAAAACAAGTTGCCACATTCCATACTGTTGAGACACATCCATTTCTTCTACAGTAAATAACTAAATGGTTTCTCATGATCCACAGTCAAAGGCTTTGATGTAGTCTATAAAGTACGGGCCAATCATCTGAAATTATTTTATATACTCCATTAACTAAAGTATATTTGCAATATGATTTTTAGTGCCTGTTCATTTTCTGAATCCAGCTTGATCTGGCATTTTTCATTCCACGTATGTTCCTAAAATCAAGCTTTAAAAATCAAAAATCAGATTTTTAAATTTTAAATTGGATTTTTTTAAAATAAAATGCTTTTTGAGGGGAAAAATCTATCTACTACATTACAGTCCAACTTTTATTCACCATTACATAGTTTTTAAATACATAGCATGAAGTTGTATATTCATGTAAGGTTTTTAAAAATTGTAAATAAATTCCATTAAGCCATTCACAATGTTATGCTCTTCTAGAGGTTTCTGTAAGATTACTAGGCAATTTTTCTACCTAGCAGATATTATCACAGATACTTGATAATTTTGACAGATAATTTTGACAGTTATCAAAATTGTGAGTTTATATCTATAGAGATTAAAGGTAAAGGTTTCCCTTGCTCAAAAGTCAGTCATATCTGACTCGTGTTCAGTGCTCATTTCTGTTTCAAAGCCGAAGAGCCAGTGCTGTCTGCTTCTGCAGACGTTTCCGTGGTCACGCAGCAGGCATGACAAGACACCGGAGCGCACGGGATGCTGTTTACCTTCCCACCGAAGTGGTCCCTATTTATCTACTTACAATTTCTTGCTTTCAAACTGCTAGGTTGGCAGGAGCTGGGACAAAGACAGGAAGTCATTTCATCCTACAGTACTAATACTTGGGAATCAAACTGCTGACCTCCTGCCTTCCAGTCAGCGTCTTAGCCACTTGAGCCACTAAGGTTATAAAATAAAAACTTAAGACTTGAGAAGACCTTAATCTTATTGTTTCTTTGCAAATTTATGTACGCAGAATCAACCTCTTACCTAATAATTGCTAAGTTTTTTTTTTAAAAAAAAGTGAATAGAAAAATTATTGGGAGTGAACTAGATGTGCACAAGAAGCTAAATGTGAAGAGGAAGGAGCAAGCAAAAAAAATGAAAGTAAAAAATTGAGCAGAATTTTCTGCAAGTCTTTAAATCTTTGTGTGTATAGCCTGAGGTTTATTATGTTATTCTTTCTCTGGAGGACAAAAATCTGTAACAACAATAGTCCATTAAAAGAGACCTATTTCTGGAATTTTTTTAATAAAATTTCTCTACCTATGGGTAAGGAGGCATGCCTGTAAAAACTGCAGGAAAAAATGCAATGTTTGGTAGCCCAGATGAAACATTATGAGAAGTGTTGTGAAGATGACAAAAGGAACATGTTTGAGCAAGCAAGATCTTCAGGTTTGATTTCATCATATTTCTTAAAGATTGCCTTGAGGAACTGTCATGTTTGAGCAAAATTATATTTGTTATTATTTCTGCCATGTCATTTTTATATAGTTATGAAGAAAAAAAAGAGTTGAAACCAGCAAATATTCCTTGTTTGGGCAGTACTGAGTGGCAGTTAAAATAAGTAATCCCTAATAAGTAGAAAGGGTATAAATGATAAAATAACAGCCAGCACTGCTTTTTGTTTACAGAAATCCATCACCAACATAAAGAATTCTGGAAACTATCCACTTTCAAGATCATCATCCTCTGTTCTAGTTTCAGAGTTCTATGTTGAGGATAGTATTTCAGGCACACCACAAACATCACATACCCACAGTATAACATCTAAAAGAAAGGAAAAACCAGAACATCCAGGGACTACCATAGAGATGTGATAACAGCCAGATTAGAAAGAATGAGTTAATAAAAAATGCCTATTTTGTTTAGATGGCAAACTTTTTTGTATCTGATTGAAAAACTATGCTTCATTAATATGGTTCAGCCACTGAGACCAGGATACAATCCACCCAGCAGAGCAAAGGTTGAAGAGAAACTGCTAGACAGAGTATCCAAAAATCACCCCTCTACAGTGCCAACTACAATAAACTTCAGAGCTAAAAGGAAGCCATTAAAGAAAGATATATTTGCTGTCCAGTCCACCAGTGAACTGGTGGAAAACACTTGGATTTAGAGAGTGCTGAAGTAATTATTCTTCCATGTCTAAGCAAGACATGGAACTGCCAAAATGAAGCCACCTCTTGGTGAGTTCATTCTGCAGTTTCTTTCGCCTGACCTAGTGTGAGAAAGATCAGCCGGCAAAGCCATTACCAGGATACGCCCGATTGTGGTTCAAAAATACCAGTCTTTGAGGAGGCACTTTCTGTGTATGATTTCACTTTTATCAGCAGCAGTTTCTTCTGTTGGTGTAAAAGGAACATTCTCCTCCTTTGGACTCATTCATTCTAAATTGAAGAATCATTTGGGACTTGATTAAGCAGGAAAGCTTGTTTTTCATTTCATTTTTTAAAAAAACAAGATGATGAAGATGAGTGAGATACAGAGGATAATATTTTACACTTTTAATGTGTGGACCAGGCTGATAGTCTATTTTGTTTAAACACATCAGTTAACAAATATAGGTGTTTAAGCAAATACAAGAATACATATGCTGCTGCTTTTGTGTCTAGGCCAAATGTGAAACTGCAACAAAAATACATATGTTATTGTTTTAGTTAAAACTAAGGTAATACCTTAAGGCATTAAGGTAATGATATTTCTCTTTTTCTGATAAAGTACAACAGACTTGTTCAAATATGAATGCTTAACCTATTAAACTGGAAATAAATAAACTTGAAATAAATAATTATGAAATTATTGCAATTTGCAACTTTGTTTCTAACTAATAATCAAATCAGTATTTTTTTATATATAACTGTAAAGCTAATCTTGAAAAGTTGTTATTCTTAAAATAAAACTTTCATCTGGTTGTAAATATCTCTATATAAAAGAGAGGTGTCTGTTCGTTTGTCCTGTATGCGTTCCCACACCCCTGGACCGTTGCCGCCTCTTCCCCTGAAATTTGGTACACGCCTACCTTGGGCGTGGGGGCTGAAACCTGTTGAGGTCCCACAAAATGTGGAAAACAGCAGGAACTACAACTCCCAAGGTGCCTCAGGCGCCGGAACGTCACTGCTGCGCCCGTGCACCATGGAAACTGGCCCCTGTGTGTGGCGCGGCCATTAAAAACAATAGCGTGAGTGGGTGTGCATGCGAGGGGGGACTGGTGGCAGGCAGCCGGACGCCACCGCCCAGCTGTCACCCAGCCAAATCACATTGGAGAAGAGGAGCTGCAGCATTTGCAGCCGGCCAGACAACCCCTCCCAGAGGATCCCTGGGCCCCTTCCTTCGGGGCCTGAGAGAAGAAATGCTGCGGTGCTTGTGGGCGGCCATGGCAGCAGAAGGGCCGCGGCTGGCCCGTGGCTTGCCAAGGAGAAGAGGCGGCAATGGCCGCCGCCCTTCCCAGTGGCGGGGCAGACAAGGTGACAGTGGCCAAAGCTCCTGTTCCCTGTGAAGGTATGGTACACAGGGGGTGGAGGCTGAGCCAGGGAGGGGGGGAATGGACGCAAGCAAGGCCGAGGACACGGAGAACCCTCCCAGCTGGAAGGAGCAGTGAGCGGGCCCCCGGGACGTGCCAATCAGGACTATGCGGGAGCACAGGTGGCACATGGTGGGGGAGAGGCCCTCGCCAGAGAGGTAAGGTGGGCGGGGGAAGGTTACTGTGGCGGGGGGGGGGGGGCGGCGGCCCTGAGCGAAGCCGGGTACCCAACTAGTTATATATAATTTTACTGACTATTGGTTTAATTCAGTTTGATTTAAATTGTATCTATTTTGTGCATCCCAAAATCTTGAAAATCACTTGCATAAGAAATTAGTGCCTTGGTTTTCTAGTTACTGTGGTCTTTAGTACAGTACTGTACAGTATCTCCTTTCATGGCAACTGGAATGTATACTGAATGTTTCTACTCTATGAGTCATTGTTTTGTTTTCTGTACTTGTTGGCATACTCTTACAGTAGACCCTCGCATAACGACGTTACTTGGTTCCCCAAGTAGCGTTGCTAAGCGATTGTTGTTATGCGAGTTTCTATAGTTTCTCGCATAACGTTTTTAGCATTGTTGTCCGGATAATGACACTAAAAATGTTGTTATGTGGGGGAACACATAGTGCATAACGGCACGTTGCTAAGCGAAAATGCTATCCGAACATGTTGTTATGTGAGGGCTGACTGCAAGATTCAGTCACTGAAGCCTAGAATAATACTTACATAAAAATAAATTCACAACAGGATTCGCCACAACCTTAAATTACTAATTGAGGGCCTAATTTTAATTGATAAAGCCAGGATTATCATTCTGCTCAGGGGGGAAAAACCACCGGCATTCCAGGTGTATCCATAAGATAAGATTTCTTAAAAGTTTAAGAGAACATAATAAAACTCACAACCACTCAATACGCGTACTGACATTTCATTTTTCACCTTGACACGGCTACTCTTCAAAAGTGGCAACATAAAACAGAATATAGGCACAGTGCATACTGCAAGCAAAACAAACATCAATTTCAAATGTGACAGGAACACAAAGAATGCTAACAAAATCACTTCCTAACAAGCATTCAGAAATTCTCAGATCCGGACTCAATCCTTTTGCATTACAAGATATGAAAAGAATCCCACAAAGGTGGAGAACATGATTAGCATGCCAGATGTTATGATGAATTAAATAGACAAAAAATGGTTTTGTTCATCTGTCAATATTAGAGTAATATTTATATTCTAAAGGTTCTGCACACTTCATATGCATTATTATCATTTAAAAAATAGATCATCTATTGCCAAAATCTTGCTGTTTGCATAGTAAATTGCACTATAGCAGGCTGACTAAATCAACTCATCCATAAATTCTATTGACTCAAATGGGCTTATTCTAATTGTGATTTACTTTAGTGTAATGAGCTACAGTTAAGAGTAGTCCCATTTGAATCAACAGAACCCTAATTCCCCAATTAAACAGGCCTACTCTAGTAAAATTAACTATGCTAAATAACAGGATTCTGGCCTATGGATAAAATCCTTTTCTTAGTATAGCTAAATCAACACTAGAGTAGGCCCATTTAATCAATAATAATAATTTCGTGTCAGAAATTATTTTGGGTTGAAAGGATTTTTGCTGGAGAAACTCCACTCAGAGTTCACCCAAATGAGACTCCTTTCATGTCCCCAACAGCTGGGAGAAAGACCGGCACTCAATCTATCATGCAGTACCGGGGTCTCAAACAGTCAACTTGCCAGTCTTCCAACTGAGCCACTGCAGCTCATTTAATCAATGAAACGTATGGAGTTGACTCTCCAAATCCCCCACTGAAACATGGCCCTACTCTAGTTCCAATTTACTAAGACACAGGATTTCAGCCAATGTTTAGGCTAGTAACACAAAAGATCTGAGGCAAAGAAACAATTATTTGTCTAAGTGCTACTATGTTTAGAAGTGGAATTTGAGACTATGTAGTTCACAATTGGGTGTCAATCACGCCTTCACAAATTCTTACATATAAAATCCCCTTCTGTCCAAGATTAGGTAGGAAAATACTTTTTAATTCAATATTATAGTGAACACGACAACAAAGGATTCTTAGTAGTCAGCAGAACTCCAAAACTGGTTTTTACAAAAAGTTTTATAACTAGAATCCATAACCTGTTTTTGTTTTCGAGTGTTCTGCTGCCGTTGACAAAGTTAATTCAAGCAGGTAGATTTCTGCCTTTTTTATGCAGTTGAGATTTGCAATATAGTAGTTGTTTTCAGATATTACAATTTATGAAATGCACACTGCTGAGTTTTTTTATTGAATCAGTACAAGACTAATTTAAGTTAATAAGTCTCACATAGTAGCAGGAAGAAACACTCAAGAAAACTGACTGAAAACAGATCAGGCTTATCAATTGTACTGTACTTGTTTTCATCTACATCAACCAGTTTATTAACAGCAAAACTTTAATAAGCCACATCCCCCTGGTAGTTCAATAGTTTAAATCTCCTGTCACTGTTACAGTTTTCCAAATCTAGCACTATTATTAATCTGAACAACACTTTTCCACCTATCTGTTGACTCAAAATCTTGAAACAGATCTCAGAAAACTAGTTTGTATATTGGTACAATATAGCATAGCACTTTTATTATACTTTGTATGTACCCTTAAACAGTGTAAATGATTGCACTGAATGTCAAAGCCAGAATTATCCAATAATTTGTACATGAACTATCAAAGAGGCAACACTATTTCACCATCCTTCCCTTTCCAGAAATAAATCAACACATATCTCCAATGTTTAGAAATAAGATACAGTACTGTACTTAGTTTCAGGAACAGCAGCCAATTCCACGCTTAAGCACTCTGGATATACTGTACTGCAGCACCATGGGGCAGAATCCTATTCATTTATTCCACCCATGCAATTAAATAAGCATTGGAACGGATAACTTTTACAGAGCCAGCACAAGGAGATATCCAAAACGCAAATGGAAATTCCTCTAGTTTAACAGAACAATCTCAGCTTCTATAATGAAACCAGGCAAAGCTATGCTGGCAGAACATTACACTCTGCTTTCTGCTTGTTTTCTAGATGTTTAGTGAAGTGTGGGGCGCATAGTTCTCTCTTGCTTTTATCATATTGCCTCTAAATATGTAGGTTTCATATATTATACTACATTACAAATAGTAATGAACAGATTCTTCAGGAATTTATCCTGTTCAATTTTAAAGAAATTTTAACTAGGAGTCATTATAAGATAGTGTGGCTATGAACTCTATAAAATAGTTATGAATTGTGTGAATTATCTTCTTTTATCTTGCTAGAATCTACTGCCATGCAATTCAATGGAAATAATGCATTCTACAGAAACTTATCTAGATTCTCTGTAACACCATGTACTATTTTAAGTTTACCATTCCCTTCAATTTTGTCTCCCCCCAAAAAAAACTAACAAGCGCCAAACATTTATGAGCCTTTGTTAGAAAAACTACTGTGACAAAGTATTGTCTTAATAAAAGCAGTGAATAACTATGATATAATTGTAAGAAGCTCTGCTTAAAACATAACACAATGTGTAAATGATACAGCACTGGCCCCTCCCCAATGACAAATAGATCAGGGGCAGAATCCAAAGATGCTGCCTCTGCACAGGACGCTATTTTGTCAGCCATGTATATATTATTTCATGCACTGATTATCATGAAAGACAAAGGTGACTATCAGAAATTATACTAAGGGCCACGTAAAATTCTCTCCAATGTTGCCATTCTAATAAATATTCATGCTTAACACACACATTGAATTTAACTTATTACTTAATTAAAATTAATCTGGAAGCTTTTATCATGCTGCGTATTTCACTTAAAATTCATTGAAAGTCTGCTTTGCCTTATTTTTCACTAAATGTTGAAATAGGAAAAGTGAACCATTTTATATACAGACATTTTATAACCATAAAAACAGATTCCAGAAAAATTGAACAAAACAATTAAATGGGCAGTAACAGCTCTTGTGTAAAGTGAAGACTTTCAGGTAGCCACATATCAATATAAGGCAGATAAAGTAAAAACACGGATTTCATATCTAAATACTGTACATTCCAATGATTGCTAGAAAATAATGAGTATATGCCCTTTTTATAGTGAGGAGATCAAGTATGAAGCAAAACTACTCCATACCAAAATTGGAAATCATTATATTCCACTGGATGGAGGACCTATCTTTACCAAAGCAGAGAACAACGTTAAAATGGGTAAAAAAAATTATGTATGAGAAAGGGATGGATTCTGAGCATCACTACACACAAAAACTGGTTTGTAAATCAGAACCCATTGCAGAGAGTAGAGAAACACAAGAGATTGAAAGGGAGGAAACCTGATGCAGGCCAAGGAGGGGTGGAGGATGGGGAGCTAGGGAGAGAGGAAGAAAGAAAAGGTACCTCCTACTCCTACCTACCTCGTTGTAGTAAAGGGAGAGTAAGGGCGGTGGAAGAAAGGGAGACTGAAGGAGCGCTCAAAGGAGGGGCTCCCTATTATGTACCATCACGTTCCCCCCCCCTTAATGTTTCCAAACACTGGCTACAACAACACGCACAAACCCTGACTGACCAACTTATTATTTTATTTTTTATTATTTTTCACATTTATATACCGCTTTCCTTATCATCCGATAACTCAAAGCGGTTTACACAATAAATAATTCAAAAACACAGCATAAAATATACAATAAAATAGACAGTACAAATTCCCCCAGTACAAAAAATTTACACCATTTCAGACTTCACCACTAACAGATACGGTGCAGCAAAGTCCACAAGCCCTTGATCCCTCCCTGCAAGAGAGGGGAAGGGAAAGACTGACCAACTTTGGAAGCTAAGATCCATCTATGCCCATATTTGACCAAGGTTAATAAATCCTCACATGAGCCAGTATCTCAGTTCAGAATATTAGTCATTGGGGGAAGAGACTATTCTTAGTGTCACAAAATTCGTTAAGCTAAAAAGAGGAATCCCAGTATTTTAAAACCATAATCGGGAGTACCCAGGGCCACCTTGTTGTGCCGGCTAATTTTTCTCACACTTCTTCTTTTTATGTGTCTACAGGCCAGTTGTGAAACTGTCAAAATAAAGCCACCTTTGGTGAGTTCATTCCGCAGTTCCTTTCGCTTGACCTGGTGTGAGAAAGATTAGCCGGCAGGGGCACAACAAGGTGGCCGTTACCCAGGGAATGCCCGATTGTGGTTCAAAAATACAGTACCAATCTTCGAGGAGGCTCTCTCACTTTCTCACATTGGGTCGGGCGAAAGGAACTACTACAGAATAATAACTGCGTGTCAGAAATTATTCTGTATTAGTTTATTAGGTACGTATTTGTTTGTATTCTTTTATTGTTTGTAAAAAAATTGTATTGTCTTATTTGTCATTTTAAAAAATTAATAAAAATTTTAAAAAATACATTATTCTGGGTTGGAAAGGTTTTTGCCGGAGAAATTCCGCTCAGGGGACGCTCCTTTCATATCCCCCAAGATCTTTTTCCCCCCCACTGAAGTGGTCTCTATTTATCTGCAGAACGAATGCACCCAAAGGTGGCTTCATTTTTGGCAGTTTAAAGTCTGACCTAGGCACGACAAAATTTGAGCTTTTTTATTAATTTATTTAAAAAGAAACTCCCTCTCAGCCCGCATCCCGAAGGGTCTGCTGCGGACTCGCAAGCCCCGAAGGCGGAAACTGAGAGAGGCGAAACTCCCCGGGCGGTGGGGAAGAGAAAAAGAAGGGAGAACTCCGTAAAGCTAGGCGAAAAATGAAATAAAAATAAAAGACCCCTTTCCCGGGGCTTCTCCGACTCAGCCACCCGCGCTCTGCCCCCTTCTTCCCGGCTCCTGAGGCGCCCGGACACGTCCTCTGGTCCTCACCTTCCAGCAGCCTGGTGATCAGACTATCCACGTTCAGTTCCCCGTCCGCCATTTTGTAGCCAAATGGACTCAGTCCCGGGCGGGGACAGAAAGAGAGGGCGCTTCTTCACAGAGGAGGAGGAGGAGGAGGAGGAAGAGGAGGCTCGCAGAACAACAACAGCCCCCTTTGGTGGGGCGGGGAGGGAGAGAAAGAAAACCCCTCCCGCCGTCGGCACCCGAAAGTGCCCAGCCCAACGGAGGTCTCCCTCTCTCCTTTGCAAAGCAAACCCAAAGAGGGAGGAGGAGGAGGGAGGACTCAAGGAGGGAAGGAGGGAGGGAGAGAAAAGAAACCGCCAGTTTCCTCCTACTACTCCTCCCCACTCGCTTGCTTGGGCTAGGCCTCGCCGCGCATGCGCTCTAACTTCTTTTCCACCCAAACCTCCCCCTCTCTGTTGCTTTTTACGACTGCGCGGGGAGGATTGGGCTCGGCTCTCGCAGAAGGCGGAGCGATTGCGCAAGCGCAAGGCCGAGCTCGAGGCGTGCCGAGCTCGCGCGCGCGCGCCCCCCTACTCCTCCACACGGCACTCCCCAAAAACGTGCGCGCCGGCGCGCACGCTCGCTTTTATTCCAATCCTTTTTTTCCCAGTGTGTGTGTGTCCCTCAGACTCTGCCGTTAACTAACTGTGGGGTTGCTCGTGAGTCGTGGCTGTGGTTAAAGGCACCCCTATACTGTAGTGTTGCTATATTAGGTCTTCTACCTTTACATCTCTACTACTTATCCTTTGCCTGGGGCTCTGGCTCTCCTCCTCCTCCTCACCCCCCATCCCCCTTGGGGGTGGCTGCCCGGCGGCGGCGGCGGCAAGCCCCTTTGCCGCGCGCCCGGCTCTCCTCCTCCTCTTCACCCCCAGCTGGGGTGGCTGCTCGGCGGCGGCGGCGGCAGGCCCCCTTGCCGCGTGCCCGGCTCTCCTCCTTCTCTCCCCCCGGCTGGGGTGGTTGCCCGGCGGCGGCGGCAAGCCCCTTTGCCGCGCGCCCGGCTCTCCTCTCCCTCTTCACCCCCGGCCCTTCCGCCGCTTGCCCGGCTGGATGGCTCTCCTCCTCTTCCTCACCCCCCGGCTGGGGGTGGTTGCCCGGCGGCGGCGCGGCTGGCCCTTCTGCCGCTCGCCCGGCTGGCTGGCTCTCCTCCTCGCGGCCGCGGCTGGCCCTTCCGCCGCTTGCCCGGCTGGATGGCTCTCCTCCTCTTCCTCACCCCCCGGCTGGGGGTGGTTGCCCGGCGGCGGCGCGGCTGGCCCTTCTGCCGCTCGCCCGGCTGGCTGGCTCTCTTCCTCGCGGCCGCGGCTGGCATAGAGACTTTATACTGAGTAAACATAGAAACTGACATAGAGACTGTGTTTTAAAGTGTGATAATATGCATGATAATATGTTGTCCTAAATGTGTTTAAACTTTTAAAAACTGTGATAAAATGTATGAGGAGAGAAAAATGGCGCAGACACCGGCAACCACGCCAAAAATCTTGCCAAGAGAACCCTATTGACCAAAACAAAAGGCAAAACAAAAGGGCAGGCTAGGTGATACAGGATGCTTAACACCTCAGAGGGGAGAAAGGGGAGGGACAGGAAGGGGGGAGGGGAAATGCAATGTTGTAAGGAGCAATACTGCATAGGGACATGGAATGTGAGATCAATGAACCAAGGAAAACTGGAAGTGGTAAAAAGTGAGATGGAAAGAATAAGCATTGACATCTTGGGCATCAGTGAGCTCAAATGGACAGGGATGGGTGAATTCAGCTCTGGAAACCATCATATCTACTACTGCGGGCAAGAAAACCTTAGAAGAAATGGAGTAGCCATAATTGTCAACAAAAGAGTGAGAAAAGCAGTAATGGGATACAATCTCAAAAATGACAGAATGATGTCAGTCAGATTTCAAGGCAAACCTTTCAATGTCACTGTGATCCAAATATACGCACCAACCACTGGTGCAGATGAAGCCACAATGGACCAGTTCTATGAGGACTTACAACACCTCATAGAACAGACACCAAGAAATGATGTCCAAATTATATTAGGAGACTGGAATGCCAAAGTAGGAAATCAAAAAGTGGAGGGAATAACAGGCAAATTTGGACTTGGAGTACAGAATGAAGCAGGGCAAAGATTGATAGAGTTCTGCCAAGAGAACGCACTGGTCATAGCAAACACTCTCTTCCAGCAACACAAGAGGCGACTCTACACATGGACATCACCAGATGGCCAACACCGAAACCAGATTGACTACATACTCTGCAGCCAAAGATGGAGAACCTCCATACAGTCAGCAAAAACAAGACCTGGAGCAGACTGTGGCTCAGATCACAACCTATTGATCGCAAAATTCAGGCTTAGACTAAAGAAAATAAGGAAAACACAGAGACCAGAAAGATATCACCTAGACAGCATCCCTAAAGAATACGCGGTGGAGGTGATGAACAGATTCAATGGCTTAGACTCAATAGATAGAGTGCCAGAAGAATTATGGACAGAGATGAGGGACATCATGCAGGAAGCAGCAAAGAAAACCATACCAAAAGAAAAGAAGAGTAAGAAAGCAAAGTGGTTGTCTGATGAGGCTCTTAAAATAGCAGAGGAAAGAAGGAAAGCAAAAGTCAAAGGAGAAAGGAAAAACTACAATCATTTGAACACAGAATTTCAAAGAAAAGCAAGGAGAGATAAGGAAAACTACCTAAAAGAACAGTGCAGAGAAATGGAGGAAAACAACAAAAGAGGCAGAACCAGAGATCTTTTCAAAAAAATCGGGGAAATTAAGGGAACATTTAAAGCAAAAATGACCATGATAAGGGACAAAGAAGGAAAGGAGCTAGCTGATGCAGAAGAGATTAAGAAAAGATGGAAAGAGTACACAAAGGAACTCTACAAAAAGGACCTCAACACCCCTGATAATCACGTTGATGAGGAAATAGAACTTGAGCCAGACATCCTGGAGAGCGAAGTCATAAAGGCCCTAAAGAGCACCGCAAACAACAAAGCTAGTGGAGATGATGGTATCCCAGTTGAATTTTTCAAAGCGCTAAAAGACGACGGCGTCAAATTACTGCATTCAATATGCCAGCAGATTTGGAAAACAAAACAATGGCCACAGGATTGGAAAAGATCAGTATACGTCCCAATCCCAAAAAAGGGCAATGCCAAAGAATGTTCAAATTACCGAACAATCGCGCTCATCCCACACGCCAGTAAAGTGATGCTCAAGATAATACAGGATAGACTTCAGCAGCATGTGGAGAGAGAATTACCAGAGGTGCAGGCTGGTTTCAGAAGAGGCAGGGGGACTAGAGACCACATCGCCAACATACGTTGGATCATGGAGAAAACAAAGGAATACCAGAAACAAGTTTACTTTTGTTTCATTGATTACACTAAGGCATTTGACTGTGTGGACCACAACAAGATGTGGCAAGTAATTAAAGAGATGGGAATACCAGAGCACCTCATATGCCTCCTGAGAAATCTGTACAAGAACCAAGAAGCAACAGTTAGGACAGAACATGGAATGACAGAGTGGTTTGGAATAGGAAAAGGAGTAAGACAAGGCTGCATTTTGTCACCATGCCTATTCAACCTATACACAGAGCACATAATGCGCAGTGCAGGGATGGAGGAATCACAATATGGGATTAAAATCGCTGGGAGAAACATCAACAATCTGAGATATGCAGACGATACCACCCTAATGGCAGAAAGTGAGGAAGACCTAAAGAATCTCTTGATTGGGCTGAAGGAGGAAAGTGCAAAAGCTGGCCTGAGACTCAATATCAAGAAAACCAAGATAATGGCAACAGGCCCAATCAGTTCCTGGAAGATAGATGGGGAAGAAGTAGAAGCAGTGACAGATTTCACTTTCTTGGGATCAAAGATCACTGCAGATGGGGATTGTAGCCATGAAATAAAAAGGCGACTGATTCTTGGGAGACAAGCAATGAGAAACCTGGGGAACATAGTGAAAAGCAGAGACATCACACTGAAAACAAAAATTAGAATAGTCAAAGCAATGGTTTTCCCAGTAGTAATGTATGGATGTGAGAGCTGGACGATTAGGAAGGCTGAACGCAGAAGAATAGATGCCTTTGAAATGTGGTGTTGGAGGAGGGTTTTGAGGGTACCCTGGACAGCGAGGAGAACAAATAGGTCAATCTTAGAAGAAATTAACCCTGAATGCTCACTGGAAGGTCAAATAGTAAAGATGAAGCTAAAATACTTTGGACATCAAATGAGAAGGGAGGATTCACTTGAGAAGGCATTGATGTTGGGAAAGGTGGAAGGCAAAAGAAGAAGGGGGAGGCCAAGGATGAGATGGTTAGATGGTATTACAGACACAATGGGCACAGAGCTGGGAGGGCTGAGGGGGATGGTGGAGGACAGAGGCGCCTGGAGAATAATGGTCCATAGGGTCGCAAAGGGTCGGAACCGACTGTGCGACTGAACAACAACAACATACTGTAGTGTATACACAGTTTTTCCTGCTTCCTTTTTCTAACATCGGGTTTTCGTCCCGCGCTTTTTTTTTTTTAATGGGAGGGCTGACTGAATTTTCATCACTTCTTCACAAGCAAAACCCCTTGCCACAAAGAGCACCTTAAGAAACGTTTGATAGCATCTGTCTTGTCTAATAAAAAAAAAAATACCGAGTTTTCTAAAGCTGGCTTGTGTTTTTTGTGCCCTGGAAAATATTGCCCCAGTAAATGCAGGTGAAACTCAGAAAATTAGAATATCGTGCAAATGTTCATTCAATTCACTTAAAAGGTGAAACAAATATATGAGATAGACTCACTACATGCAAAGCGAGAGATGCCGTGCCTTAATTCGTTATAATTGTGATGATCATGGCGTACAGCGTACATGAGATTATGTGATGATTATGGGGTACATGAGATTGGGGGGTTGGGGTTTTCATAAGATGTAAGCCATAAGCACCAATATTATAACAAAGTAAGGCTTGAACTATCTTGCTTTGCATGTAATGAGTCTATCTCATATATTTGTTTCACCTTTTACTGAACTGAATAAACATTTGCATGATACAGTATTCTAATTTTCCGAGTTTCACTTGTACATAAGGGTTCTTCCCCGTCCTGATCATGGCTGGCATTTTTGCTTGGTTTGGTTTATTATTGCCGTATACCAGTTAGTTGGAGGACAAAGAGTAAGGATGATAAACCTATATGGTGTACATAAACCATACCTGGAAATTTTACTCCTTTGTCTGAAGAAGTGGACTTGATCCATGGAAGCTCACAGTAAAAATAAAGCAGTCTTTTAAGTGCTGCAGTGTTTTTGTTTTATTTTTTTGTTTTCTGATATGTCTGAACCACAGACTAACACGGCTACTATTCCAAAAAATTTAAGGATGATAAATTACTGTCGTTTTTCTTAAAAGTACTGTTTAGGGAAGTAAACCCAACTTTTTTCAAAGGAAAAGCGTTTTCAACAGACTCGGAGGCAGTCCTGTTCTCTAAATGTTGTTTCCTGTCAAACGGAATGAAAACAATAGGTGTGGGTTTTTAAGAAATAGAGTAAACAAAAAATAAAAATCGTGTGGCACCTTAAAGACTAACTGCTGGTTTTTAATGTTAGCTTTCGTGGATCAAGTCCACTTTGTCAGACATAAGAGTGAGACTTCATGGCCTCAGTGGACTTGATCCACAAAAGTTAACATCAAAATACAGCAGTTAGTCTTTAGGGTGCCACAACAGTTTTGACATTTTGTTTTGTTTACTCTCTGATATGCTTGCACAGACAGACACGGCTACCACTTCAAAAGAAATTCTAAAAAATAATTTTGGTTCTCATTAGAAAGAAAGGACATACCTTCCATACACACCTTGAGGAATTTTCACGAAAAATACTTTGTAAAGGAATACATTTAGAAGCTTAAAGATGTTTAGCTGAAAATGTCAGCAATTCGGAACTCCGTGGTAAACAGCTGATTATTTTTATTAATTTAATGATCAGCTATTAATAATCTTTTTTATTCAACCCTCCCCCCCCCCCCCCCGCCTCCACTCTGGTGCTCTAAAGGTTTCCTCCTAATCTTTATCTAGTTGTTGTGCCTGTTGTTGATTGAGGAAATGATATCTTGCATATAGGACAAAATACTGTTCTGTAGGTGGAATGCTATAATTGTGGCTAATTACCCTTAATTAATTAGTCCCTACTTGATTTCTTGGTCATGTGTCAAACTGACCTAAAGAAGAATGGCAAAAACTATTAAATCTCTTTTCAATTTAAAAACAATGTTGAAGGTAGCAATCCTTTCAAAACAAACTATAAATCTTGGAGAACATGATGTAGTAAAATAAAATACTGTACTGTACTCATATTTTATGGGAGCTATAGTGGGGGTGGAACAATGGATGTATTTCTCAGATGAAGTAACCTTGCAGTTCTATTTGATAATACTGTATCAAATACTGTAGAACTGCTGAATGATTAGGCCAAGTGATAAGGGTTTCTGAACCTCCAGATTCTGCTAATAAGTTTGTTTTTTGACTAGCTTGCTGATGTTGGACTGGAGTTAAAAAAGGTTATTGTAACTCCCAGAAGCTGGGGGCGGGGGAGTAAGAATAACAGCTGTATTCTCCTAAGGCTTCACAAAGTAAGCCTTTCCTCAGGTTAAGCCTGTTGGACAAGCCTAGATTTTTCCCAAGGGTGCAAGCTGCAGCAAGGTGAAACAGCATGAAATGTGTGATGAGATCAGATCTCCACCCTTTTACCTCCTTATAAAGAGGACAATGTGGAGTATGTAGGCTGTAGAGAATAAAAAAACCCACCTTCCTCTTTTTGGCACCCACACAGTATGTTCCTGATTTTTCTGTTCCCTGCATCTAGAGTTATTTCTACCAAGGGAGAAAGCACAATATAGTACTGTACTCTTCATGCTCATTGATTATTTCAAGCTATAACTTGCAACTTCTTTTTCTTTTGTTTAATGGCATATATACAATTGGCATATACAATATACACTGTAGGATATATACAATAAGATATGAACCTTGGCCTTTTGTCACATACTGCACATTTTCTCTGTTCCTCCCTGTGCTAGCAGGGAATAAAGTTACCTGGGTGGAAAATGTTTTTGCACCACAAACACACAAAATGTTGGTAGGCATACTGCTGCTCTACATAGCAGGGTGGAGGAGAAGAGTGAAACTAAGCAATCACAGCCAACTAGAAGTGACACAACATCCTGGTATATATGTAACAGTTGTACTCTGTGCTTGTGCCTGTAGAACTTACTGGACCGAAGTGAGAATCTTTACCTATAAGAAGGGGGTGTGGGCTGTTGGTGTCCAGCATGCACACCCACACCCATCCCTACTATCCTGTACTGAGCCACCAACACTTACCTTTAGACCCTGCAAGCATCGCCACAAGGGTCTGGTCATCAAGAGTGGGGCAACCGGCCCACAAAGACGAACAAATGAAAACTACAAGGCCCAGCGTCCTCCGTGCCATGCCACTCCTCAGCCAATCAGGCTGAGCGATGCGAGCGTGGAGGAGGCTGGAAAAACACCACGTGCATGAGAAAAAACCACCACCGCATCTAGGCCGTGGCAAAAAAGGCCGGCGTCAGGCCCCAACATGGCTTTACCGGGGTTACGGAGAGAAGAGGGCGGCCCTCTTCTCTCCACAGCCTCAGCGGAGAAGGCCGCCGCCACCCCGACGCGACTTTGCCGGGGTAACGGAGAAAAGAGCGAGGGCCTATTCTCTCCATGTCCCCGGTGGAGAAGGCCGCCGCTGCCCTCTATGCGGCTTCGCCGGGGTTACGGAGAGAATATAGAGGCCCTCTTCTCTCCACAGCCCCGTCGGAGAAGGCCGCCACCGACCCCCGATGTGGCTTTGCCGCAGTTACAGAGAGAAGAGGGAGGCCCTCTTCTGTCCACGGCCCTGCTGAAAAGCTTCCCTCCAGGAGACAGAGCTCGAGAACGGTGCTCTGTTCCCGGCCTCCGACTCATAGAGGGAAGACACCGCCTTCCACAGAGGGCGAGGGCCAAAAACTTAGGCCCCTGCCAACCAAGGAAAATGAACATCTTCCCAATGGGAGACGGAGGCCGAGAACGGAGCCATCTGGAAATCCCACCACCACCCTGTGTCTGTGTGCATGTGCATGTGTGTGTACAACCCCAAAACCACCCCTACCACCAACACAAAAAAAACCCCCTGCCTGGCAAGTTTATACTTGAGTCATCTCCTGACCGGCAGAAGCACTGGAGTTGGGGCAGGTGAGAGAGCTCCTTTTGGAGCAATTTTCCTCACCCATTCCTTCCCCCATCACCTCCTGGTATGGCTTCTTTCTTTCTTTCCCTCTCTTCCTTCTGCTCAGGGAGGGCAGGCTCAGTGGCAGATTTCTCTGGCTTCTTTCCTTCCTTCTTTCTTTCCCTCCCTTCCTTCTGCACAGGGAAGGCAGGATCAGTGGTGGATTTCTCTGGCTTCTTTCTTTTTTCCCTCTCTCCCTTCTGTGCACTAGTAGCTGCATTTTCCACCCTCGGCTTATACTCGAGCCAGTCAGTTTTCCTGGTTTCTCAGGTAAAATTAGGTACCTTGACTTATATTCGGATCGGTTTATACTCGAGTATGTATGGTACTTGTATTTATTCACTTGCTATACTCTTCATCTAGCTTGAAAGCTACTCTGGGTGGCTTAAAAAATTAAAAACACATACTGTATAAAGAAGTTGAACACATTAAATAAATAACCACAGGCAGGCAGTAATACAGTAAGGTAAGAAAAAATTGTAAAGAGTCTCCTTAAAGCAGGGGTGCTCAAACTTTTCGGGCCACAGGCTGGTCATGTGGTTGAGTGGGCTGGTCATGTGGTTCCTCCCACTGGAAGAGGAAGTGAAATGTGCCCGCACATGTGCAAAACGCTGCCATAAATGTACCCACGGCTGTTGTAAACGCATTTACAACAGCCATGGGTGCATTTATGGTAGTGTTTTGTGAATGTGTGGGTGCATTTTACTTCCTTTTCTGGGAGTAGCAAGGGTGCTACAGGCTGGATTATTAGGCACCGTGGGCCGGACCCAGCCTGCGGGCTGTAGTTTGGGCACCCTTGCCTTAAAGACTTCTCAAAACTTCAAAGTTTTCATTTGCTTTCTTGGAGACCTGAAAGGAGCCTCATTCAGGCATCCCCTGAGCAGAGTTTCTCCAGCAACAATCCTTTCAACACAGAATAATTTCTGACACAAAATTATTATTATTACAGTGGAACCTTGGTTAACATAATTACTGCATTCTCCAGGATGTTTCTTACAGTGAAAATCACTTTAACCGAATTTCCCATAGGAATGGATTGAAAAGCAAAAGACATTAACACAGTTTCCCATTGAAAACCAATTAATCCATTCAGGGAAAAAATTCTGTAAATGGAGCCACTATTTTCTATGGATTTCCTTTTGTTATGCAATTTTTATGTTAACCAAGCCGCTTGTTAACCAAGGTGCCACTGTATTTGCTTTCTAAAGGAAAGGAGGGAAAGGAACCACATGGACAAGGCAGTTCAGGGTGCATTTTCTTTTGTATGTTACAGAAAACAGAACATGCTTCTCACTCAATGTTACTTTGGAAGATGGGAAGCAGAATTAAGTGAAGCCTGCTAGCACTGAAAATAATCAAAGGTACATTTCTAACATTCTTTCATATGTCTGCCCAGACATATTTAATATTTATAAAGTTTGAAATCTTCCAAAATGCAAATATATTTACTACCTGTTATTTTAGAAACCTGTACAGTCTGGAACATATCCATTAAGACTTGTGATACAAACACCTGCTCAGAATCCTAACCTAACTCCTGCAACAGACTATAAGAAGGAGACTCCACGTAGGTTTGTCAAGGAGATGAAATCTTCACATCTGTCAACTGCCTCCTCCCCACTCCTTGCAATAAACAGACCATTTGAAACATCCCAACTTTGTCTACCCTTCCCATGTAGTATTGTATAGGGGAAATTTTATACTGACTTAAAAGCCTGCCTTCATTCCACAGGTGGTAGAGGTGTCTTTCACAGAGGAATTACTAAGTAAAAATAGAGGATGCATAATAAGACTCTGAGAGGTAAAAACTCAATTTTCAGTAAACTTCCACTATAACCAATGTAAAGTCAATGGGAACCACTAGTTCTTGTGTTCTTGAATGCAAAATATTCCACTCTATTCCATTGTCAGAGCTAGCCAAACACTGACTCATTCTTAGCAGGATCAAAGCCGAGACACATGGAACAGATAAACAGAAGTTGCAAAACAGGCAATGGTTCTCTATGGGTATTGTACTGATGACTCCATGTCATGGGCTGGGCCAGGAAGCTACAACACACCCATTGTGAGTCTGCCTTCTTACTATTCCTGGGCAGTTAACATGACAGAAGGATTAGTATGGATAATGTGGGCCAAACTGCTGGAGTTTCTACACTGTCTTTTGTTTCTTGTGGCATTGCATATTGTGATTGGGAATAAAAATGTCATCAAAATTATGCTATAGTTTAGCAAGGCAATTGTTCTATCAGTGACCTTCTATAATTTTGTAATGGTTAGTGACACCCAGTTTCCAGCATCTGCAGTGAATGTACCTCTCTTTATTCCTATGAAGATATTGTACAAGTATAGTGTGATGCCTGGTATGCTTATTCCTTGATCAGATATCTCTTGGTCTGTACTGAAACTGCTCGAAATCTTTGTGCTATATTTTCACCTATAAAGCATCTACTACAGTCTAAATATTCAGATTTGAAATAGTTCACTCACATTTTCTAAAGGCGTGCCCAAAGGATTAGCTCATGTACCGGTATGTGAATCCAGGGTAGTTGCATAAAAGCACGACAGGAACTTGTAATTTTACCATGTTAGAACATAATAATGTGCCAGTTGTGAAGGGGGAGGAATCTAAACATGACAAGCCACACCTGCAGAAATTCACTCTTTTGCACACAAAAATAAAGACACATGTCCTATCCTTTTCTTCCTATGGGTACCATGTACAACAGATTAGTGAGGCATGATTTGCCCTTGTAAAAGCCATGTTGGCTCTCCTTTAGCAGCGCCTTCTCTTCTATGTGCCTATTAATTCTATCTTTTAGTATGGTTTCCATCACTTTACCTGGGACACATGTCAAACTGACAGGTCGGTAATTTCCTGGATCACCCCTGGATCCTTTTTTGAAAATTGGTGTTACATTCGCTACCTTCCAGTCATCAGGCACAAAGCCTGATTTGAGGGAAAGATTATATATTTTGGCTAGGAGATCAGCAATTTCATCTTTAAGTTCCCTGAGAACTCGTGGATGGATGCCATCTGGTCCTGGTGATTTGTTAGTGTTTAGTTTAACAAGACATGCAAGGACCTCCTCCCTGGTTATTTCTATCTGGCTTAATTCTTCGGTTTCCCTCCCTACGAAGATAGGCTCTGTTTTGGGCATGTGGCCTCTGTCTTCTTCAGTGAATACTGAAGCAAAGAATTCATTGAGTCTCTCTGCAATCTTTGTTTCCTCTTTAATAACCCCTTGCCTTCCATTGTCATCTAATGGTCCAATGGCCTTCCTAGTTGGGTTCTTACTTCTAATGTACTTAAAGAAGTCTTTGTTATTTCTCTGAGTATTTTTAGCTATACGCTTCTCAAAGTCTTGCTTTGCTTTCCTGATTGTTGCCTTGCATTTGTTCTGCCAGAATTTATGTTTCTGCCTGCTGTCCTCATTCAGACAAGCCTTCCATCTTCTAAATGAGCTTTTCTTGCTTTTGATCACTTCCCGAACAGCTCCTGTAAGCCACATTGGAGTCCTCTTGGACCTGGCAGTGCCCTTTTTCCTTTTGGGTATGCATTCCAATTGAGCCTCTGTTATTGTTTTTGTAAACAGCCTCCATGCCTCTTGGAGTGTTTGGACTCTCTCAATTTTCCCTTTCAGCTTCTTTTTTACTAATTTCCTCATCTTTGGGAAATTTCCTTTTTGAAAATTTAAGGTCTCTGTGTTAGATTTTATCAGTGACTTGCGGTCTATGATCAAGTTAAACATAATTGAGTTGTGGTCACTGTTCCCTATTGGATCAGTCACATTAACATCTTGCACCAGATCCTGAGTATTACTCAGGATCAAGTCAAGGATTCTTGTACCTCTAGTTGGGTCTTCAACCATCTGTCTCAGGGAACAATCATTTAGCATATCTAGGAACTTTATCTCTTTATCATGTGCTGAACAACAGTTCACCCAGTCTATGTGAGGGTAATTGAAGTCTCCCATTATAACCAGGCTTCCCTTCTTGGATTCCTCCTTTACAACATTCTCCAACTGCCAGTCTCCCTCAAGAGTTTGGGTCGGAGGCCGATAGTTTATGCCTACTGTTAGACCATCCTTGTGGCCTGGTACTCTTACCCACAGAGCTTCTAATGGTGACTCCAAATCACCTAGATATTCCAATTCATACGATTTTATCACTTCTTTGACATACAAGGCCACACCACCTCCCATTTGCCCCTTCCTTTCCTTCCTGTACAGTTTGTAGCCTGGGATAACTGTATCCCATTGGTTATCATCCGTCCACCAGGTTTCAGTGATACCAATAATATCAATATTCTTATCTATTGCTAAGTATTCCAGCTCCCCTATTTTGTTCCGGAGGCTTCTGGCATTTGTATACAAGCATTTATATATGCTTTCCTGATACAGTCCTTTGAGTCCAGTTGCATTGTTAGACTGCCTCTTGCATCCTTCTGCTAGAGTGCTGGTGACTAGCTCCTCGCTCTGCTCAGTTATTTTTGCATCCTCCTCACTACTCAAGTACACACTTTCCCGAACCGGATGCTGCCCAGCTCCTGTCGGCTTTCCCCCAGTTATCAGTTTAAAAGCTGCTCTACAGCCTTTTTGATGTTGAGTGCCAGCAATCTTGTCCCATCATGGTTCAAATGCAACCCATCCCTCCTGAACAGATTTGGCTTGTCCCAAAATGTTCTCCAGTTCCTGACAAATCTGAAACCCTCCTCTCGACACCACCGCCTCATCCACGCATTGAGGCTTCTGAGCTCTGCCTGCCTGGTAGGTCCTGCGCGAGGGACAGGCAGCACTTCTGAAAATGCTACCTTGGAAGTCCGGGACTTCAATCTTCTTCCTAACAACCTGAATTTGGCTTCCAGGACAGACCGCTTGGCCTTCCCAACATCATTGGTACCAACGTGTACCATGACAACTGGCTCATTCCCAGTTCTCTCTAACAATCTATCTAGATTTCTTGTGATGTCTGCAACTTTTGCACCTGGCAGGCAAGTCACCATGACAGCCACAGGTGCATTTATGGCAGTGTTTGTGCGCGCATTGGTGCATTTTACTTCCACTTCTGGTAACAGCAAGGGCCAGATGATTTGGTGCTTTGGGTTCAGTTCAGCCTGTGGGCCGTAGTTTGGCCACCTGTTGAGTCCGGCACTTAAGAAGTATTCTGACCAGCAGGATTGCGTCAAACACAAGTGATTTATTATCCAGCTCAGAGATAACAGACTGGGGAACATGTACAAGGTGGTCAGCTTATATACAGTGAGAATGGCAGTTACACAGGTTGATACATTTCGGTGGGCTTCTGGGGAAGCGGGAAGTTTGTACTGACGAATCAGCTATTTTGACGGTAGTTTGAAATTGGTGCCTTTGCAAAAGGCGCACTATTCCGCTGTAGACTTTATGGCGCTAATAGCGGTTTTGATAAATAATGCTTGGACACAACATTCCTCCCCCACTAGCGAGGAACCCACTCTCCCAATCTTTTTGGTGGACCACAGGTCCGTTTATGGCACTCGAAATTATCAGGACTTAGGGAAGGGGTCACTGGTCATCCAGGAGCTCTGGGACTGTGAGCTTACTTGCTGGACTGCCTAGGCATGCTAGGTCTTTGAGAGGGTTCTCCAGAAGCTGGAATTGCTTCTGCAGCTGTACCCGTAGAGCGAGGGACTATCTCTACTGTAGACTCAGTAGCGGTCAGTTCTGGGGCACTTCCCGGGGAGGGTGGTCCCTGTACAGAGTTGCTTGGCAGTGACTGAGTGAACAACTCTTCCTCCAGATTGAAATCTGGGAGATCATTTCTGTTTAACGAAAGATCTGGCTCTAGAGGCTGGCAAGCCTCTGTTTCTGAAGTGGCATTGTTCCCTGGAACCCGGGGACACATCTGATCTGCGTATCTTCTCCAAATTAAACCATTGTCCATAAGGACTTTGTATGACACTGACCCAGTTTGCTCTAAGACCTTACCTCCCAACCAAGGGGAACCCGGTGCATAGTTGCAGCAGTGGGCAGCTTGCCCAACCTGGAAATTCTTAGTATTACCAACATCTATGTTGAAACCTTTCTCCTCAACATGAAGTGGGTCTAAATGGTCAAGGACCGTAGACAGTTCACTAAGAGGTCAGAGGGCGATAAGACCGAAGCTAGGGGAGTAACCCTGTAAGCTAGCAGATACTGGCAGAGCTGCAATTCTAAATTCCTTGTGCCCATACGCTTCAGTGCTTAGTACATGGAGCGAACCATTCTCTCTACTTGCCCATTGGTGGCAGGGTGACCGATTCCCTGGCCTTCTGGTCTCTCCTGTAGAAGGCCACTCTAGCCGGGAAAATTGAAGTTTCGGCCTGAAACGGTCCCGGAAGACGGTCAAAATGTCTCTCAGAGGGGTATCCTTCAGCAGTCTGGGCAGAAGCAAGTCTGTGATCAGCTCGAGTGTGGTCAGCCCGCAGTGAGCCTGGAACATAGCCTTCTGTAACCCCTCATTTGCTATTTTTTTTTAGATCACGTAGTTGTCGAACTGGACCTCGTACATAGGCCATGAGTCTGGTCTGGAGGTATCGAATGGCCTGAACAAAGCAGGAACGGCAGCAGCCATTGGAATCTCACCTTCATCCCCAATGTTGAGTCCGGCACTCAAGAAGTATTCTGACCAGCAGGATTGGGTCAAACACAAATGATTTATTATTCAGCTCAGAGATACCGGACTGGGGAACATGTACAAGGTGGCCAGCTTATATACAGTGGGAATGGCAATTACACAGGTTGATACATTTTGGCGGGCTTCCAAGGAAGTGGGAAGTTTGTACTGATGAATCAGTTATTTTGATAGTAGTTTGAAATTGGCGCCTTTGCAAAAGGTGCACTATTCCGCTGTAGACTTTACGGCACTAATAGCAGTTTTGATAAATAACGCTTGGACACAACACCACCCCTGCTCTAATGTCTTATCACTTATTTGTGTTAATTCCCTATAGATTGTTGCTACTACAGAACAGGGATCTCCTGTTGAAAGAATTCCAGAACATGTATGGTGAGTCAGGTTTGTAATCTTTGTGTCCAGTTTTTCTAGATATCAGGCCTTTCTAAACTGAACAAATACTCAATTCTGGGTTCTGGAAGACAACAATAATAGCAAAGATGAGCACTACAACAAAAACAGAAAAACAAGGGGAAGGAGAAGATAAAATGTAATATCTTGGAAGAGCCCTTAATGGCAACATATGACACAACAGCTTTTTTGGGGAGGTGGGATAGGATGTAGATCTCAACTGTTTTTGAGAAGTCGATGAAAGTAGTAGGTTACTTGTGTACAGAATGCTCATTGTTCTTTTCAGAACAATGACCATCAGTTTACTTTCTTGGGATTCTTTGGAGTTTGTTGAAGTATATTTTGGAAAGTGTATTATTACATCAGAGTGTTACATAGACTGCCCTGAGGTAGGATGCCAGAACACTGAGGACCAATGTTCACATTTCTGCTGACACATCAGAAGAGGATCTGTGTCAAGCTGAAATCAGTTGGAGGAACTAAAAGGAAAGTGTATGGACTCTGGTGTGTTTTCAGTACTGGATGATGAAACCGAGAGCAGTTATAGTGCTGGCTTTTCTCCTAGGCCCTAGGGCAGTGATGGCAAATGTTTTAGAGACTGAGTGCCCAAACAGAGGGGCAGAGCGAACTCTGTGCTGTGGAGGAGGAAGGAAGTGCTCCCATTGGGCTGCTGGGCAGAGGGGTGGGGCAAATTCTGTGCTGAGGGGAGGGAGGAAGTGCTCCCATTGGGCTGCTGGGTAGGGTGAACTCTGGGCTGGGGGGAGGGAGGAAGTGTGTCCATTGGGCCGCTGGGTAGAGGGGCAGGACAAACTCTGTTGTGGAGTGATGGTGCACATGCCCACAGAGGACAGTGAGTGCCACCTCTGGCACGCATGCCATAGGTTCACCACATTGCTCTAGGGTAACTGGGGTGCTGTCCCACCTCAGACTTCAGTTACCTCACAGCTTTACTTATTAGTGACCACAGGCGAGAACCACCCCAATTATTCCCTTACTGGATTTTATCCTAAGCACTTGCTTGCTCATTTAAAAGGATATTGTTGATAGGCTTATCTTGAACATGAAGAAACTACCCAGGGATTATAAAGTAGGTAATGTATCTTTCTGATTAATGAGGAGGTGCTTCTATAAACTTCAGGATCAGTTAATGGGCTGATACTTGCAGTATATTCATTAATTTTGCTTGGCCAGCATTTAATCTACATTTTGTATTTTGAATCCTTTCTTTTAACTTGGCACATTTATTTTCTGCTGCAAAGTTAGGAAGCTAATGAAACCTAGCAACGGGGAAGCAAACTGGAAACAGCTATAGTCCTCTAGACTACCAGCATTTCTTAAGACTTGAATTATTCACTATTAGGCATACATGAATAATTATAGGTTATGATATTACTTAGGGGCTCAGTATTCATCTTCTCCAGCACCAATTTTTATCTTATCAGCTGTGTTATTGCTTCAGTCTGCTAAATTAAAGGATGGCATCTCCAATTAGCCTAAATTTAAGATTTGAGAACATGTCTTTAGCAAGAACTCCTGTGGGTCTACAGTCTGGTAGCTCCTTTCAATCACACATCCAAAGCTACAGTCAACAAAGAATATGAAATTGAATTATTGAAAAAGCTGTAGAAAATGAAATAGATGGATATCAGTCTTGTGGTCCAAAATATGGATAATATTTCAGATGAACATTGTGATTGATACATTTAATTAAAATTGCATTCACAAGAGAAACTGAACAGCAGAGTCATGCTGCTGCTATTTACCTGAAACAGTCCCTCAACCCCACTCCAGTTGCTTAACATTGTCTAGATAGGATTGCACATTTTGTACCATAATATGTTGCTGCATTTTAAAGGCCTCTACTCAATGGCCTGTTCTAAAAAGAACACAAACATCCAGTAAAATTACAATACGTTTCATCATATGATACTTTTTTCTTTAAAAGACACATCCAAATCCGCTACAGGCAAAATAATAAATAATACTGTTAAAAATAATTATTACTATTGCTGTAGATCTTCATCAGAAAGCTTTGGGCTGTGAAAAAAATATTCACAGTGATAGATTTTGTTATGTCATTTAAAATGACATCACATTGGAGAAGAAAGGAGTAGGCCTGGCATGGGAAAGTTTGATTTGTCATTCTTACTTTTTTCATAATTTATTTAGAGGGAGAGGGTGCACTGTATAGCCAGAAACAGCCATCTGCCCTTGTACCCAATTACAGATGCCTACTGTATAATTATTATTATTTTTGACCTGGGATTTTAGAAAGTTACAAAGCTCTGATAGAGTGAACCGGAGGGGCTCTCTAATTGTACCATCAGCTAGAGGGGCTCATCTCTCTAGCACAAGAAGGAGGGCCTTTTTGTATCTGCACCGGCCCTATGAAACCTCCTGCTGACAGAGTTATGGCTCATACCTGTCAACCATCCCGATTTGGCTGGGAAAACCCCGTAATTTGACGTCGATTGACGTCATAACCCACCCCACACTGCCAAAACCCCATAATTTGGCAGCGGGGAAAAACGCTTTCCGCCCATGCGTGGAAGCGCTACGCCGCTTGCGCAGCCCCTATGCAAGCGGCGTAGCGCTTCCACACATGCGTGGAAGGGGTAAAACCCTTCCACGCATGCGTGGAAAGCGACCTGCGCACAAGCGATGTGTGCAGGTCCCATTTTTCCAGAGCCGCGGGTTGACAGGTATGTTATGGCTGCAGACGGAATTGCTGCCCTTTAGGAAAGAACTTAAAACCTGGCTGGCGGGACAGGTGTGGGGCACTGATGGAGGAGTGACCCCTGCCTGCTGGTATCTATAAATAAATAATCTAGACCCTCCTTCTTTTTATGGATGGGATGGGTGGGTTTTTAATGGGGATGGTTTTTAAATGATTTTATGGTGATATTCTTTGTATTTATGTTTTTTATCTGTCAGCCGCCCGGAGTCACCTTGGTGAGGGGGTGGTGATACAAATGTGAATAATAAAATATATAACATGGTTTTCTACAACAGAATGGTAGTACTTATTCATAACTAAAATGCATTCAGAATCATAGTAGTAGAAGCAAGCTCCGCTGTATTAATATAGTCAGAAAGATTCTATTATTATATTTAGTACTTTAACATGATGACCAATCTATTAGCAGTTTGAAGCATGGAATGATGGCTGTGGAAGGAGTGGGTGTATGTATGTGGAATGCTTGTTGTGTGCTTCACCACAGATGTAATGCATGAAGCCAGTTGAAGGAGGGACACTAGGCATTATGTGAAACTGCAAGCGTGGCGCCAAAATGGCCGCTGCGCTCTTTGCGGGCCCCCCCCACCGGACGAAGGCATCCGGGTAGTTAGGGGCGTGGCCAGCACCCTAATAAAAGGGCTGGCCACGAGGCAGCCGTGCTGCCATTTTGGCGAAGCGACGGAGCAGAGAAGTTTTTCCCTCTTACCTCCATCGCTCGTGTTCTTTCAGGGGAAGCCTTTTCGGTGCAGCTTTTCTTTTTCTTCGGCTTCCTAGCTAAACCAGCTATGTCCTCTAAGAAGAAGGCAGCTGCGAACGTGGCTCGATCGGCGCGGAGGCGTCAGCCGGGTCGGAGGACCGCGACTGCGCCCGCCCAGCAGCCACCTTTAGCGGAGCCCACCGGGACCGGTGGGATGGGATCGGTGGCCCCTTGGCCCGATGCACGGTGCGCGCAGGCTGCCCCGGACGGGGCCTCGGCCCTTGGCCCGCAAACGGTGACCACTGCCCCCGGCATGGTCCGTGCGGCTGGGCCCTCTTGCCCGGGCACACAGTTCCCCATGGGGGGAGCGAGCCACGGGGGGTGGTTGGGTTCCCTGCCTTGGCAGGGCGTGCCCACGGCTCCTCAAGGGCCGAGCATGGGCTCTTGGCCTTATCTGGCCCCTGGGGCCCAGGGATCTGGACAGGTACCCGTGACTTATGGGCCGGCTGCCCATTTGCCCCCTGTCAGGGCTGGGGCCTATGTTAACGTAGAGGCCCTTCTGGCCCGCGTAGCGGCCCTCGAGGCATCTCTGGCGAGGGCCAATCAAACGGGGGCGTCTCTCGGATTCCAGGTTGACCCTTTGGCTGCCGGACAGCGGCAGGCGACGGGTCGGGTTGAGCTGCCTGAGGCGCGCGGGCCGGTGGCGGCCACTGCCTCGCAGCTCCCCACTCAGCAGGTGCAGCAGTCTGGTGCTGATCTGGCCCCGTCGACGAGCTCAGCTTCGGTCGTGAGCTCCGACGCCCCCAGCGGGCCGGAACCCCCGGTGGGGGCGGCCCGTGGGGGTGCATCGGGTGAGTATGCAGTTCAAGCTAGTGCACCCACACAACTGACTTCCCTGGGGGGGGGGCTTTCCAGTGGCCATGGCCTCGCACGGGTGGTCCGGCGGTCCAATCGCCCCCGGCCCACCCGGCGACTTCATCCCTGACCCAGGGCCCGGGTTGGGGTGGCGCCCCCTATGCGGTAGGGAATGTGTTGGGGATCCCCGGGCTGGTGCAGGCCCCCTTTGCTTTGCCCGCAGTTTCCTCTGTGCCGGTGTCAGCATTGCCGACAGCAGGGTATTCCTTGCCCCTGGGGGACCATCTGGCCCAGTCCACCAAGGAAAAGATCTGGAGGGGCGAGTATGTAGACATCTTCTCCCTTCTTAATAGGGAGCCAACCAAGGAAGAGAGGGAAGGGCTGGACGAGAAGGATAAGGAGCAGGCACGTCGTTGTAAGCCGCCATGCACGTGGGCAAATTGGTTGCCAGCATACCTAATTTACATGGCCGTTTACCTCAGGGCTAGGCCGGATTTGGCCATCCCTATGGTCCAGTATCTGGACAACATTTACCGGGCTATGGTTGACTTCCCGGGTCCGTCGTGGCTGGCTTACGACGAAGAATTCCGCATGAGGATTCCACTGCACCCAGAGATGAGGTGGGATGAGCCCTGCCAGAAGCTGTGGCTTCTGTATATGACCCCCACGCGCCCGGCGCCTGGGGAGAGATACCATTGTGGACATGCGGTCCAACGAGCGGCCCCGGTACAGGTACCCCGCCAGGTGGCGGGGCAGGGGGTTCCAGCCCGCCTGCTGTGCTGGACCTTCTCGTCCAATGGTTCTTGCAACAGAAAGAATTGCAAGTACAAGCATGAGTGCCCCTCTTGTTCTGGCCCCCATGCTGCTTCCGCCTGTCCCAGGCCGGGGGGATTCAGGGGCAGAGGTAGGGGTGGACAAGGGGCAGGTAGGACTGCTGCTGAGGGAGTGGGTCCACCAAAAGGCCCCCTCCCCAATTAAGGTGGACATGCTGGAGCGTTGGCTCGCATTGTATCCGAGGAGGGCAGACGCAGTGTACCTCCTTCAGGGTTTTCAACTGGGGTTTCGTTTTCCTTTCATGGGGGATAGGTCATCACAAGATGCACCCAACCTTTTGTCACTTAGAGGAAGGGAGGAGGTGGCCGCTGCCAGCATTAATAAGGAGATTGCTGCAGGCAGGGTCGCGGGCCCTTTTGCTGCGCCCCCGTTCCCCAACCTTAAAGTATCCCCACTAGGACTAGTGCCCAAGAAGTCCCCGGGCGAGTTCCGCCTGATTCATCACTTGTCCTACCCAGCTGGTCGCTCGGTCAATGATGCTATCCCTGCTGACCTTTGCTCGGTCAGGTATACATCCTTCGACCAAGCATTGCGCATGGTGCGCTCATGTGGCCCGGGTGCACTGTTGGCTAAGTGTGACATTAAGTCGGCTTTTCGTCTCCTGCCGGTGCACCCGGGTGACTTTGAGTTGCTGGGTTTCAAATTCCGGGGTGAATATTATTTTGACAAAGCCATGCCATTCGGCTGTTCCATATCCTGCTCGGCTTTCGAGCGTTTCAGTACATTCCTGCAGTGGGCATTTGTCCGTAGGTCGGGGTCTCGGTCTGTAGCCCATTACCTGGATGACTTTTTGTTCGGGGGCGAACGGGGCTGGGACACGTGCACACGTCTCCTCAACACATTTCAGACGCTAATGGAGGAGCTTGGTGTCCCTTTAGCGCCCGAAAAGACCGAAGGCCCGTCTAATAAGTTAGTATTCCTGGGGGTGGAGATTGACACGGTAGCGCAGGCGTCTAGGTTGCCGGGAGACAAGGTGTCAAGGATAGTGGCCCTTATATCGGACTTGCTGGCTAAGCGCAAGGCATCCCTTCGGGAACTGCAGGTGCTACATGGCCACCTTAATTTCGCTTGCAGGGTGGTCGCACCTGGCAGGGCATTTGCTCGGCGCTTGTGCGACGCCATGGCAGGCTTATCCAGGCCCCATCATAGGGTGAGATTGACACGGGGCATCAGGGCAGATATGCACATATGGCTCCAGTTCCTGAGGGAGTTCAATGGGGTCTCATTTTGGAGGTCCGACCTCCTGGCTTCACCTCACTTTCAGATTCAGTCTGATGCCTCAGGATCCCTTGGTTATGGGATGTACTTCAATGGGAAGTGGGCCTATGGTGGATGGCCACCAGCCTGGTCAGGCACGGGTCGCCTGAGGGATCTCACATATTTTGAATTTTTTCCCATACTGGGGGCTTTGATGCTATGGGGTGAGGAGTGGGCCAACTCTGTGGTGCATTTCTGGTGTGACAATGCGGCCGTTGTCCACATTGTCAACTCACAGACCTCTAAATCGCCCAGGGTCATGGACCTCGTGCGCCAGTTTGTATTGCGCAGCCTGCGCCTCAATGTACTGTTCAGGGCCAGGCATGTCCCGGGGGTGAATAATGATATTGCTGACGCTTTGTCCCGCCTGCAGATCTCCCGGTTCCGTGCCTTGGCCCCGGATGCGGAGGAATTTCCCTCGCCACTCCCGGAGGAGATATGGACCTTTGGCAAGGAGAGGTGAACCGGGCGATCGGCATGTCGCTGGCGCCACGCACGCGTATGGCGTATCACCACGCGTTGGTTTCCTTTCAGACTTTCTGTACCCAATCTCGACTGCCAGATACCTGGCCGATCCCAATGGCCCACCTCCTTTGTTTCATGGTTTCCCTGCACGCCCAGGGCCTTGCACCCTGCACCATAGCATCTAGGCTGTCAGCGCTGGCTTTCATGGCCAAGGTGGGAGGTCATGCGGACAGTACTGCTGATTTCCGTGTGAGACACGTTTTGGAGGGGTGGGTGCGGGAACGTGGGCGTAGCCTGGACGACCGCCACCCAATTTCCCTGGGGGTCCTTACCCAACTGGCACGGGGCTGGCATGACCTATGTTTCGATAGGTATGAGGCAGCCCTGTTTCATGCGGCTACAACGGTGGCCTTTTTTGGAGCGCTCCGCATCAGCGAGCTTGTGATGCTGTCTAAGGCGGATGCAAGTCGTAGGGCACTGGAACTCGAAGATGTCTATGTTTGCAATAATTGGGCTCAGTTGAGGATACGCTCCTCAAAAACAGATCAGCACGGCGTAGGCAGTGGAGTAAGATTGCTACGATGTTCCTTGGCAGACATCTGTCCGGTTGGTGCCCTACAGGAGTTCCTTGCACTGCGTGGCACGCACCATGGCCCATTTTTCTGTCACCAAGATGGGTCTCCCCTCACTAAATTTCAATTTTGGAAGGTGACTGGGAAGGCACTGGCTAGTGTGGGCCTCCCTGGGGCCCGTTACGGCACCCATTCATTTAGAATTGGGGCGGCCTCTACTGCGGCTGCTTATGGGTACTCTGGGGCTGACATACGCAGCATGGGGAGGTGGGGCTCGCAGTGTTTCCAGTTTTATGTTCGCCCACTCCCACCGTGAGTACCGTTTTAGTCACCACACATCTCTTCCTTCCCTGTTTTTTCCCTTGACAGACCCTGGGTGTCGTATCACACCGGTGACAGTATGGCTGGTGGGCCATAGCTACGTGCACAGGGCAGCGCGTTACGCTGCGGCGACAGATTGGGGACCCCGACTGGGACTGGGTGCATACGCAAGTCTCACATGGTACGGTAAGCCCGGTATGTTGTGGCGGGAGCTCTTGCCATTCCTCTTTTCGGCAAGGAATGCTGACCCGCCCGACATTCTGATCATACACCTTGGGGGTAATGACTTGGGACAGGTCACTGGCTTATCGCTGAAGCATGCGATTTGCGGTGACCTCGCCTACTTACATTACGTATGGCCCGCCACAACCCTTGTTTGGTCAGATATGGTCCCACGGCACGCTTATAGGGGAGGCTTTGACCTTCAGGCCCTGGACCGCGCTAGGCGCATGGTGAACAGGGCTGTGGCCCGATTCCTTTCGACCAAGGGCTGGGGGCGGGTCAGTCGTCATCCCGCCATCAGTTTGCAAAATTATGGGCTTTATTCAGGGGATGGGGTCCATCTGTCGCGAGGAGGTATGGACCTCCTGCTGGGTGATTGGCGAGCAGGCCTGTCGACCGAGCTGACGGTCTTGGGGGGGGGGCGTCGAGCCTTTATTGAAGCCTCTCCGGGTGGCGGGTAGCACTGGTAAGGTAAACATTTATGACCCACAGGTATCCGGCAGGTTCGCAATTGACTGGACAACACTAGATAGGCATAAGTTGTTTAAACGTTGTCCGGTCAACGATGAACCAGGCGAGGAGGTGATGGTTACAACTAGACAGCTGGCATCACCCCCTGATTTTACGGATACACGTCAGAGGGTGGGGTCATTAGTTAGATATTGACTACGGTCAACAATTTGTTTGTTGTCAACAAACAAATTGATACAAATAGATACATTGTAACAATTGCCGTTGGCAATTTTGGGTGGTACCTTACCAGTGTTACTTCGGCCTGCTTGCCTTAAGAATTATGATTGGTTAATTACCAATAGAAATTTATAATTCGGACTAGGGCATGAATCAATAAATGTGGCCCAATGCCGTTATCCACTTTCATTTGTGTCTGAGTCCATTATTGGGGGGGTGCGCCTGCAATGCAAGCGTGGCGCCAAAATGGCCGCCGCGCTCTTTGCGCCCCCCCCACCGGACGAAGGCATCCGGGTAGTTAGGGGCGTGGCCAGCACCCTAATAAAAGGGCTGGCCACGAGGCAGCCGTGCTGCCATTTTGGCGAAGCGACGGAGCAGAGAAGTTTTTCCCCTCCACCCCCTCCCTAGTTAACAGTGTGATTTCTTGGTCGCTTCGGGGCCGGGTGGGAATTTTTGGCTGGGACTCGCAATTGGCACTTGAGTCCTGGCTTTTTTGCCCATCCCACACTGTTGCTATGGTTTGATATAGGGGTTTGTTCTGTGCTGCTGTTGACTTTGGTCACATGGGCGGGTAGCACTGGTAAGGTAAACATTTATGACCCACAGGTATCCGGCAGGTTCGCAATTGACTGGACAACACTAGATAGGCATAAGTTGTTTAAACGTTGTCCGGTCAACGACGAACCAGGCGAGGGGGTGATGGTTACAACTAGACAGCTGGCATCACCCCCTGATTTTACGGATACACGTCAGAGGGTGGGGTCATTAGTTAGATATTGACTACGGTCAACAATGTTTGTTGTCAACAAACAAATTGATACAAATAGATACATTGTAACAATTGCCGTTGGCAATTTTGGGTGGTACCTTACCAGTGTTACTTCGGCCTGCTTGCCTTAAGAATTATGATTGGTTAATTACCAATAGAAATTTATAATTCGGACTAGGGCATGAATCAATAAATGTGGCCCAATGCCGTTATCAACTTTCATTTGTGTCTGAGTCCATTATTGGGGGGGTGCGCCTGCAATACTTAGCTGCACCAGTTATACCATGCTGAAGGTTTTATTGAACAGGTGGCCCTGAAAATTTACAAAAGGCCAAACAGCTCAAGACAGCACCACATTACTTTCCTACCTATCTACCCCAAGCACCAATCCTTGCCTTGGATACCTTGGTGTTGTTATTCAGCAAGGAAACATCTCCGCATTAGTAGACATCTCCGCAACGACATTCCACACATGCAAATGGACTTGAGAAATCAAGTCCACTTGCATGTGGTTATTTTAGCCATTTGGATATCATGTCACCCACTGGCTAGGTGGACCATGACATGTGCCCTCCACTTCCACCTGGTCCAAGGGATCTGATGGAGAACGCTTTGGTGAGTTTTAGTCCCAGCCCAACATCATTGAAAAGAGATGGGTAACATTGCCTAGTTAGAAAACAAGACAATCACTAGCAATAATTGCCACACTTTAGACAAGAGATTTCCAGGAAGCTTTGAGACATGGCATGTGAGTATTTTAAAGTTTGGTCTTTGAAAATTAGTTTGGGCAGAGGATTAGGTTTGGTTGACCAGCCATTTTGAAGGACAGTCTTCACTTGTTGTTGTTGTTCAGTCGCACAGTCGGTTCCGACCCTTTGCGACCCTATGGACCATTGCTCTCCAGGCGCCTCTGTCCTCCACCACCCCCCTCAGCCCTCCCAGCTCTGTGCCCATTGTGTCTACAATGCCATCTAGCCATCTCATCCTTTGCCTCCCCCTTCTTCTTTTGCCTTCCACCTTTCCCAACATCAATGCCTTCTCAAGTGAATCCTCCCTTCTCATTTGATGTCCAAAGTATTTTTAGCTTCATCTTTACTATTTGGCCTTCCACTGAGCAATCCGGGTTAATTTCTTCTAAGATTGACCTATTTGTTCTCCTCGCTGTCCAGGGCACTCTCAAAACCCTCCTCCAACACCACATTTCAAAGGCATCTATTCTTCTGCGTTCAGCCTTCCTAATTGTCCAGCTCTCACATCCATACATTACTACTGGGGAAACCATTGCTTTGACTATTCTAATTTTTGTTTTCAGTGTAATGTCTCTGCTTTTTACTATGTTTCCCCAGGTTTCTTCACTAACTCCACTAAAAGGTGGCAGAAATATACCTTGTTGGTACAGTGTGGTTGGTAAACAAAAAGATCAGTGGACAGTCCTGGACATGCTGTCTTTTTTCTGAATAATACTTGCTGATCTGTAGAACCTCATTCTCAGGATTTCCTTCTTTCCTTTCTCTCCAAACCAATTGCAAATGAAGCCTTTTGGTCATAGGAAGGGACAGCCATACATGGGCCTCTATTATGATTCTTAATATAGCTGCATACAAGGAATTAGCAACCTTAAATTTCTTCTCTCTCCCTCTCTGCACATAAAAAAGAGGGCCAAAGTAAGTCCTAACAAAGCCCTCCTGATTAATAGGTATTTTTGCTTGCATTTAATAAGCACAGTTTCCCCAATCCACCAGTTAGCAGATGCAGGTTAATATAAGGCAATGTGTTGCCTGCATAAAAGCACCAGGCTTGCTATGTGCCGAGGTAGTGTTTATCACACCCATCTGCAACAGTTTTGCAGTTTGATCAGAAGCCAGTTATTGCAGTAGTGTGACTAAATCACTGGGTGTGGATCTTGGGTACAAATTAAATCCCTACACAGCACCTGCTACATTATTTCCAGACCTTGTGTTATATGCACAGTCACTTAAGAGGCATTATTTATATAGCATATGTTTTCATTTTAAAAAACACCACAACCCAGCCATTTCTATATCATAGACAGGCAACCGAAGCTATGCAATCATGAGATTTAGAAGGCAGTACTTGTCAGAGACAAGTTTTGAACCCAGGGCCTCTAGATTCAGTGTTTTTATCAACAGATACTTGCTAGTCTTCCAAAACCCAATGTATATGTTTAGTCAAACTCAGAGCATGAAAAACCTTTTTTTTAAAACTACAGATCCCATGTTAGCTGGACAACTGTCCCAAAAAGTAACTTTTCCAAAACCTACCTCATAAACCTGTTGTACAAAAAAAATGGAATAAAGATAGTCCATTCCAGTTCTGCAGTTTGATGATGATAGTAAAAAAAAAACCACACCCTTGAAACTTTGGGAAATCAAAGACAAAAAAGGTAATATCCACTGCATTAAAATATAATGCAGATTGGATTTGGAATTGTGGTAATATAGATATAATGACAGGATATAATTTGTTACAGAAGCAAACTAAAATTTGTTTCAAAAGCTGTGAGGGCCTCTTTTGTATCTCTGAGCAGTAAATCTATTCCACACTTGTTTGCGTCTCATCAGTACTAAGTAGCAACAGTAGGATATCAGGTACGCTTTCATGTGTAAGGTGCAGACGCACATGACATGCATAAAAATGCTCTTGAGTACTGTATCTAATTTTATCCCGATGATTCAACTGTTTGATCTTATTTACAAAAGTCATTTTCATAACAACTGTTACACTCCAGGAAAAGAGCCCAAGTTTACAGATACTAACAATGAAAGATATGAATGATCACTCTATCAACAATGTCTTTATTGATGAGCATCTTCATTATTCTAGAACAATGGTGGTGAACCTATGGTATAAGTGCCAGTGCGGGGGGGGGGGGGGGGGGGCTCAGAAACCTCTCTGTGGGCATGTATGCCGTTGCCCCACAACAGAGTTCACCTCACCCTTTTGTGGCGCAGATGCAGCCTGTAGGTTTGGGGCACTCGGTCTCTAAAAGGTTTGCCATCACTGTTTGAGCCACAATGGGACCAGAGCCACAATGGGACCAGGGAAAGAAGTTGTTGCTGCTACTGCCCTCAGTGTGGACATACTGCTCATTTCTCTTAAGACCTCCCTGCCTCAAGCCCACAGGGGCTGTGCAAATAAAGTACCCCAAGGTACCTTTCTTCTCAGTGAAGGTAACTAGTGAGGGGGGGAGTGAAAACCCACACCATGGACTTGGACTCCGGTAACCCAGTCAATGAAAGGAAGTAGTCTGGGATTTGTTAATGTTGGTTTGACATTAATAAACTTTGTTAATAAACCTTATTTCATTGTAACAATCAGTGTAATAATTTATGGAGCAAGCAATGGAGAAAGGAACCACCGTTGCCTGCCCTCAGGCTGGTAGAGCTCAGACAGATTCTTCTGCATTTTTGGATTCAGCAGTTGGAGTTGAATAAATCATAGAATGCCTGTTGTTGGTATGCAGTAGGCAGAATCTTGGCCAATGAATTTCACTTCACTCCAAAGTTTTGAATATTCATCATGTTCATGTATTTCCCTGCATAGTGTGGATTTTTCCCTGCCTCAGTCATTCTTTATACAGTACTGTATATCCAATGTTCTTTGTCAGACTTGCAGTGTGGAAATGTCTAATACCCAATGATGATGTGAAGCCTGCTGGCTTTTTACATCTGTGTCTAACCGTTATTGGAAGATGTGATGTGGTGATTATCCATTGCCTTCCATCTCTCATTGCTATGTCCAATTGCAATGGCTACCCTCACTTCCACAGTTTTACGGTATAAAGCCTAGCCAGCATCCTTTGCCTTGGTACAAACAATTCTGCTGTCCAAGGTGAGATATGGTGTAGTGAAGATTTCATTCCTTAAGCTTCATAGGGACTCCTGGCCAGGCTCCTCTGCCTGGAGCAGTACAATTGTTTAGAGGCCAGAGTCATTAACCTCCATCTCATACATGGCATGACTGGGGTACATAGCAGAGTTATTCATCAAAATTGTTCCAGAGGCCAACACCTCTGCATGTTTTCATTAACTAAAGTTTAATTAGATTTTCATTAACTAAAATTAAGCAATCTATTCAGAAGATAAGATAACCCTGAGATGTACATTTTTTTTGTTATTCAGTCGCACAGTCAAGTACGACCCTTTGCGACCCCATGGACCACTGCATGCCAGGCTCCTCTGCCATCTGCCACCCTCCGTAGTCCACCTAGATCTACACCTACTGCATCAACAATGCCATCTAGCCATCTCATCCTCTGCTGCCCCCTTCTCCTTTTGCCTTTGATCTTTTCCAGCATCAGGGCCTTCTCCAATGAGTCTTCTCTTCTCATTTGGAGGTCAAAGTACTTGAGCTTCAACATCGATATTTGTCCTTCCAAGGAGCAATCAGGGTTCATTTGCTTTGGGATTGACTGATTTGATTTCCTTGCAGTACTGGAGACCCTCAAAAGTCTTCTCCAGCACCACAGTTCAAAGGCGTTTATTCTTCTGTGCTCAGTCTTCCTTATGGTCCAGCTCTCATAGCCATTACACTTTAGGATTGACTTAATATCAGTGTCAAGTTTCAGGTAACTAGGTTTCACATTCCAGGGTGATTTTGGAGACAGACTTACTGGGAAACACATTCTCTTCTATTCAGTGGTGGGATTCAGATTAATTTACTACCTACTCTTTGGGCATGGTATAGTGGGCTTGGCCAGGGGGAAAGCCCTGCATTATTTCAAAACTTGGACGGCCGGGGCCAGCCAGAATTTCTGCTACCAGTTCTGGTGAACTGGGATGAACCTGCTGAATCCCACCACTGCTTTATTATTATAGAAGACTAGCTATTGTGCCCGCCCTTGCCGGGCAGGTATGGAATGTGCAGCCCAGCAGAGGTGTGTGTGTGTGTGTGTATGTGTGTGTGTGTGTGTGTGTGTGTGTGTGTGTGTGTGTGTGTGAGAGAGAGAGAGAGAGAGAGAAAAGCAGCCCAGCAGGTGTGTGTGTGAGTGTGTGTGTGTGTGTGTGAGAGAGAGAAAGAAAAGCAGCCCAGCAGGTGTGTGTGTGTGTGTGAGTGTGAGTGTGTGTGTGTGTGTGTGTGTGTGTGTGAGAGAGAGAGAAGCAGCCCAGCAGGTGTGTGTGTGTGTGTGAGAGAGAGAGAGAGCGAGAGAGAGAAGGCTGCAGGTGAGGGGGCTGCGCCTGCACAGTCGATTCCGACCCTTTGCGACCCCGTGGACCACCGCACGCCAGGCATCCCTATCCTCCACCATCCTCCTCAGCCAGCCCAGCTTTGTGCCCATTGCATCAACAATGCCATCTAGCCATTTCATTCTCTGCCACCCTCTTCTTCTTTTACCCTCGACCTTTCCCAGCATCAAGGCTTTCTCAAGTGAATCCTCTCTTCTCATTTGAAGTCCAAAATACTTGAACTTCATCTTCAATATTTGACCTTTCAAGGAGCAGTTGGGGTTGATATATTTTAAGATCGACCTATTTGTTCTCTTTGCTGTCCAGGGTACTCTCAAAATCCTCCTCCAGCACCACATTTCAAAGGCGTCTATTCTTCTGCGCTCAGCCTTCCTTATGGTCCAGCTCTCACAACCATACATTACTACAGAAAATACCATTGCTTTGACTATGCGGACTTTTGTTTGCAAGGTGATGTCTAACCTAATAGGCACAATAAAAAATAATTTCACTTCCCCTACCCCTTTGCAGATGAACAAGGCAAGTGTTCAATTAACAGGGGAAGGAACAAAGGGCTTGCTTGAAGTCAATATGGCATTTGGATGCTAGGATTGAACCAAATAGATTTATCATTCCTCCCTTCCCATGTCTGTGACCCTGTTTACAGCAGGCCAGTTCACATCAAAAAGGCTAGTGTAGACAGGCCATTCATATTGGAATTGTTACTTTCTAGCCTAGTGCTTGTGGAATCCCCCAGCCAGCATGGCAATTAGGAAGAAATGCACCACTGGGATTTTCCAAGATGAAAGGGTTAGAGTTCCAAGAAAAAGAATGGAAAATCACAGGGTGGGGTGACAATATCTGAATGTAAACAGTAAATGGAGAGAGGCTGGCAATTCACGACTAAAAGCCTGATGTGGAAGCATGTTACATGTTTTCTCTCTACTCGCTGCTGCTGCTGCTGTTGTTGTTGTTGTTGTATTGAGATAATTTTCTCTTGTTAGCATGTGAGAACATTTAGTCATGTGGCTCCCCACTTCATTATGTAAAATACCATCATGCATGTTTATAGAAGACCTTCTTGATTTTGCCTCGTTCACTGTCACTTATGAACATGGAAGATGGTTCTCCAGGATTGCAAGCGGGATTTATTCTTTCCCAGTCCTACGAAAAGCCCAGCATTAAATGTGGACATGTTTACATACAAGGCATCACTTCACTGAGGTATATAGTCTAAATCCAGGAATAATTTTATAAATTCATTTGCGGCTGGTGTGAAGCAGGAGCCAAACGGCTCAGATTTCATTGTGCAGCTTGCCGCTTAGCATAAAAAATTGGCTACATCTCTATTAAATGGCTGGTGTGCTTGTGTTTTGTGTTGGTTTTCTTTCCCACTGTTGGTGGTTGCTTCGTATAGCTTCAATAAATGTCTTCCTTGTTTTCTAAAATTGTTGTCTTTTGAGTATTGCATCCCCCCTTTTCTGGAATGTTTGTCTTGGGCAAGTGGGAGAGAGGATGCTGATTTTTCACAGACAGCCAAGTACGCATAGATCCCTTGAATGAAACAAATGCTTTTATTAAGCTTTGAGGCAGGCTGCCAAGCAAAAGGAGACTAGAAAAGATGCTAGGGCAACGAAAGTCTGCATTGAAGCAGAAAGAAAGAACCAGTTAGTAAAAAAAGAGAGACATGCACTAAACGAGGGGTGCCCAAACTACAGCCCAGGGGCTGGATCCGGCCCCCCAAACCAATCCGGCCCCCCACGAGGTCCTTGTTGCTCCTGGAAGCAGAAGTAAAATGCACCTGTACTGGTCACTATGGCCCGGGGGCTGGATCCGACCACTGACACCAATTCTTCTGGCCCATGAGGCCCTCGTCGCTCCAGAAGTAAAACATGTCCATAGTGACCAGCTCCCTGAACCATATGACTGGCCCATAGCCCCAAAAGTTTGACCAACCCTGCACTAAACCATGAGTTGTTATAATCTGAAATGTTTGAAGTGGTAGCCATGTTAGTCTGTGCCAATATATCTGAGATTAAATAAAGCAGAACAGCAAAAAAAAAAAAAAGACAAAAAATGTTGTGGCACCTTAAAGACTAACTCCTGCATTTAAATATGAGATTTTGTGGACCCACTGCTATTACTCTTCATAAGCATGGCCAATCGTCAGGGATTATGTGTGATCTAGTCAGATGTACCTACCCTGTTTCCCCGAATATAGGACCTCCTCTCATAATAGGACACCCCCCCTTTTCCCCTGCCTTTGAAATATAAGGCCCCATCCAAAAATAAGACTTCCTTACCTCCTGGCTGTAAGGCGGCCGGCGTGGCCCATAAGAAAGCCTGCCGCATCGGAGTCTCGATTGCCTCCCCGCTCACAACCAAGAGAAGTTTCCCCTGGTGAGAGCGGGATCGAGACTCCGATGCGGCAAGCCTTCTTATGGGCCACGCTGGCCGCCTCACAGCTGAGGCCAGTCTTGATCGTGCTTCCCCACTCACAACCAAGGGAAGCGTCCCTTGGTTGTGAGTGGGGAAGCGTGATCGAGACTGGTATTCTTCTTCATGGAAAAATAAGACATCCCCTGAAAATAAGACCTTGTGCTAATTTTGGAGTTTAAAAATATATAAGACAGTGTCTTATATTCGGGGAAACATGGTAGCCATTTGACTACCTTTGGTAAATGCCACTACCTTCTGCTTGAAGCAGGGGTGTAAGTCCTTCTCCAAGAAAAACGAAGAGGAAGAGAACATTTAGCACACTGACACTGACTTAACACTTATATGGGATTTTGCAGGGTCTTTTAATCAAGTGTGCCATAAGTTAGCTAGTCAAGTTTGCTGGTCAAGTTTGCTGGTCAAGTTTGAGGAAGCCTGTGCTATTCCATAGGCTGTAATCAACTGTGCTGTCATCTCAGGAAGAAACATTACAGAAAGAAAATAGCCATTATTTTCTTTTTATTTATTATACTAATAAAATCAATCATCCAAGGCCTAAGCAACCTCCCTCCCTCCACAATCTGCACAGTGAGTCTAAGAATATGAGAATGCTTTTTTCTCATTGGCTTTAAACGGAGCAGACAATGAATCATTGCACTAGGAGAGATATAAAACATACATGACTGAAGTTGCCATCAACTTTGAAAAACCAGTTTCTCACTAGATACATTCAGTTTCATTTTTCATTTCATTTCACCTTTAATTTGTACCCCGCTTTATTCAGCCCAAAGGCGACTCAAAGCGGCTAAACATTGGTGCATGACGTCTGCACAGCAGACAACAGCCAAAAAGTGAACATGAAACATATAATTCAAAATATACGAAAGAATACAATTAAAAATTACACAATTACAATATGAAGAATACATTTTAAAAAATCAATACAGAATACATACAACAAGCCCAGATAGTCATTAAATCAAACCCTGGCATTCTGAATTTGGAAAAGTTACTTTTTGGATTATAGTCCCCACAATCACCCAGACAGCAAAACTTTAAAAAAGTAGCTTTTCTATGCTCTGTCTTGGGTGACATTGAGAAAAACACTTGTCAAAAACTGTGGAAAACTATAGCAAGTTGTTTTAAAATATATTGACCCTGGGTTAGAGAGATCACTGTAGTGATTTAGTTCATAAGGCAGTGCCCTATATTGCTTTGTTCATGGCCACTGGCAGGTGTCACTTGAATTAGGCACATGCCAGCGCCCAGATCACTTAAAGTTCCCATCCACAAAGGGCAGTACCTCCACCTTGTTTCTTTTTTGTGGCAATGTGCCTTGATTGCTCAGGGCAAGACACTTGGTCTTTAATGTCCTGAGCATCATGTATAAGGTAAACATCAGAATTTGCTGAGATGGTGCAAACACCTCTCTGGTAAACTCTTTGTTCCTATGACCAGCTGTGCCTTCACTACTCCTAGATGGGTGTGTGTGTATTCTCACTGGAAGTAAAGGAAGAAGAATAAAGGGAAGAGGAAGAGAAGGATAAAGAAGGACACAATTTGCTTTGAAATTGTAGGTAGAAGTGCAAATATAGAAATAATATAATTTAAAATATGGTACCTATCATTATATCAAGGCAGACTATAGGCAGGTTTGTTGTGTGCCTGCTCAAGCTGTCCAGTTTGATGGTCAATGTCAAGACCCTACTATCCAATCTTAAGGCTTATGAGCTTACTTACTTGTCTCTTCAAAAGGAAGACACTGTCCTATAAAGACCTAACATTCCCCAGTGGTGGGATTCGGATTTTTTTTACTACCTACTCTGTGGGTGTAGCATGGTGGGCGTGGCCAGGTGACCATGTGACTGGGTGGCCATGGTCAGGTGGCCATGTGACTTGCTGGGTGTGGGTGAGAGGCAGGTGCAGACCTATAACCCAAGGCTCCGGCAACCAGATGAGGGAAACCCAGGGAGGCTGCACCACTGGTACAGGAGGCAAGCACAGGCCTATGACCTGAGGCTCCAGCAACCGGATGGGCAGAGCCAGATGGAATTTCTACTACCATACAGGCGTACCGGGGTGTTCTGGCTGAATCCCACCACTGCATCTGGCCCATTTTCAATAGAGGATTGTCCTTTGTAAAGATCATTCTGCCCATGGAATTCTTACCTTCACCCATCGAATTTGGCACTTGAGAATCGAAAACAAGAGATTCATGACTGAGAACCTGAAATTGCCCTCATGAAGATGAGAAAAAAGAAAAACAACAAAGACTATTGCAGTAGCGGCTTGTCCAAGTTAAGCAATGTTTCTGAAAGTTTGAAGGCACATTGAAACAATAAATATTGTTGGTTGTTAATAGGTGCCATTTATCTTCTGTTTGCTAAAGCTGAAACAAAGGTTGCTGTCTTCAACTCACAGCAAATATTTGGATTCACGCTTGGCTTGTTTGAGAACTTCCTGATATGTTTCAACAGTAATGTTTCCTGTAGATCGCTGGTCAGCTCAATGACCTAACCCTGTGATAACAGCAACCGATATGCTTATTGCTTTTGGCAGAAGCTTAATCCAGGGACAGCTCTACATATATTGCTCTCTGGATCAGAGTAGCAAATGGCACCCTCCTCCCTTCAAGGTATAGAGTCTCACAGGGCCAGCCAAATGTATTTTGGAACCTAAGGCAGAAAATCCCACTCCACAATTCTGGCAGAGAGGAGAAAAATATATATGAAAAAATTACTTCAAGTAAATAAGTAATTATTAGCTGCATTTTTATGACAACCCCAGTATTGCAGCACACCTTCATTCTGTCTAACAGTAGGATACGCCTTCTAGAACAAGAGAACTGGAGAAATTCAGTAGGGACAGAAGTTTCTTAGCTGTGTGAAACTCAGGGTGTGTCTTGATTAACAAAGTGTCCTATCATTGCATGGGTTTTGCCAGGTTCAAAACCAATTCAAATGCACAGGAATGAGAATGCACAGCATTATTTTGCTGAAAAGTGGTTTATTTTAAAACACCCAGCAGGCTTTGTTTATTCTGTATCAACTCCTAAACTGTTAAACCACAGTCTTCTGTGTGCATAAGTGTTGGCACATAGTGTGATTTATGACTCTTGCCTGTAAAGGCTGCAGCCTGAGAATGTTTTCCTCCCAATCCTTACTGTTATTGTGGCATAACAGTTCAGTATAATAATAATTTCATGTCAGAAATTATTCTGGGTTGAAAGGATTTTTGTGGAAGAAACTCTGCTCAGGGAATGCCCAAATGAGGCTCCTTTCATATCCCCAAGAGCTGGGACAAAGACGGGTGCTCAATCCGTCATGCAGTACCTGTGTCTTGAACTGCCAACTTGCCAGCCTTCCAGCTAACAAGACAAACCTCTTAACTACTGAGCCACCACAGCCCCATATAACAGTTCAGTGATCAGCTGTCATGGCAAAGAACTGTTGTAATGCTATAACAGTAATGTGTGTGTGTGTATCTATCTCTATATCTCTATCTCTATCTCTCTCTAAGGTGTGATTGCTGTTGAATATTATAGTGTAACCACAGCATGTAATGACCAGAGTGACCGGAAAGAATAGCCTGACCTTAAAGAAGTTGTTTTGAATTGTTTGTCTGTAATTACAATTAGAAAAGTTCTGTCCTGCCTCAGAGGTCACATAACCCTATTTGCATGTGTTAAGACCTTTGTTTAGCTCTGCCCTTCTCTCTTTTGCTTTTTTGGCTTGGTAGAGGAAATATGTCCTTTTGAGGTCCTCTTTCTTCCAGGCCACATGGCTAGCAGAAAGACTTGTCTTCACTTTCTAAACCAACTTTACCTACCAAGACTCCAAAGCACATATGTATCTTCTGACATTATTTTGTGAGTAAACAATATTCTTATTTTTCTCATGTATCTAGCCCAAATATGATTATTAGCTGTGCTAAAAGGGGTGAACTGGGAGAGTTGGATTTAAATATAAACATGCCTAAAAACTGCCCGCTTTGCTGTGCAGCTGCTACAAATAACTTAACAATTGCAGATGCAGCAGATCTTCCTCCCCTCTTCTGAATGGCAGGAATAAGTAAAACAGAAATCCCTACAGGGGAACTGGAGGGGAAGGGGGGAAATCAGAAAGTGCTTTGCAATGCTGGATGCAAGATTAAAACAATCGGGCACAGTTTCTCAGAGGATATTGAAACCAGGACAAGCACCACATTGACATTCACCTGATTTTTAAAAAAGATTGGTAACCCAATTCTTTTAAAAGTCAAGACATGGGGGTAGGAACTTGAATTCCAGCTTAGGTCTGCCTTACCTCTCTGGGATATTAAGAACCAGAGAGGTGAGCATGTATACTTTTCATACTTACAGGTAACATCTACAGAGGGATGTAGTGCATTTCAATCATTGTGATTTTGTATGCATGGGCCATGAAGTGGTTGCGTTGCTAGATGCTTAAGATGCATTAATGAGAAATTAGAGACTGAAAAAAAGATTAGAGTTTTGGACTACAATTCCTGGAGTCCAATAGCCAAAATGTCCATCTCGGGGAGATGGTAGCACTCTGTGCTTCTTCCTGACACAGGTGCCCAAGAAATTTAAGACAGAGCAGACTCTATGACTGGTGCACGCATCGTTAAAAATGTATAATGTTTGTTCAGAGCATTTCCAGCCAGGCAGTCAAGCCAAAGTGCTGTTCTTTACGCGTTCTAGCAAAAGACCCAGAGGGATACATAAACAGTGTCGTATGCCCGCATCTCCGCGGGCCATCTCCGCACCAGAGGGCCCCGATCCGTGGCTCATCGCAACAAATAGAACACAGAAAAATGACCAGACTGATGCTGTTTCCCTGCCACAATTTCAGATTAATGTGCAGCCCACTTTCATGACTAATAGTCCTGATAGCATCACAAAGTAGATTTCCCACTTCCTTTCCAAATGCGTGGAATTCTTCAACTCTCTAAGCAATCTATTATGGTTGACTTTCCTGCCCTCTTTGTGGTAGGTAACAAGCTGTTATGATACTTGAGGTTTGTTATCATAGACCAGGGGTTTGTAACCTATGGCCCATGACGGCAAATCATCTGGCCCAAGGCAAAAACCCAGAAGTAGAAGCGGACACATTTACGACAGCCGTAAACACACCAACGCATGCACAAACATGCTCATCATGGTTTACAACAGCATTTACAACAGGGAACCCATGTGTCCAGCCCGCTTAGCTGTCTGAGGGAGCATGGTCCGGCCCGTGGCGCAAAAACATTGAGAGCCCCTGTCATATACAATGAATTATTAAGCATTTTTTCAAGGCTCACTCTCAATTTTGAAGACCAAAAATAAACTAATCTTGGATGTTATCTCCATAAAAGAATCCTACCTCTCCCAACACAATGGTAGAACCACTGGAGCTTGAGGTTTCCCTGTTATCATACTGTGCTGTTTTCCACTACAGAGAGGACCTTCCTATACTTTGTGCACCATTGGTGATTTGAAATTAGAACATCACTGGGATGAGATCAACTCAGCTAACCTTCACTGTTCTAAAAGGAAACCTAAAGAGGATAGGGTAAAATGCTTAATCATGAATATCAGTGTAAAGTTAAAAGCTAAGAAGAAATAACTCCTAGAGACCATATAAAACAAGTGATGCTCTCCAACCACCAGGTAACATAGTGCCATCTAAGTCCTGTTGTCTGTAGAGATGGTTGTGCCAACTTCTATACCTGGTTGAAGACCTTTGTTTTCAATAGCTTGCCTTGTTAGCTGGAAGGCTGGCAAGTCGCCATTTCGAGACCTGGGTACTGCATGATGGATTGAGCACCTGTCTCTGTCCCAGCTCTTGGGGACATGAAAGAAGCCTCATTTGGGCATTCCCTAAGTGGAGTTTCTTCCGCAAAAATCCTTTCAACTCAAAATAATTTCTGACATGAAATTATTATTATTATTATTATTATTATTATTATTATTATTATTATTATTATTATTATTATTATTATTATTATTATTATTATTATTATTATTATTATTATTATTATTATTATTATTATTATTATTGTCGTTGTCGTTGTTGTTGTCGTTGTTGTTGTTGTTGTTGTTGTTGTGTTTGTTTGTTTAACATGTTATAAGGTAAAACCCTTCTAAAGAAGCTGAAAAACGTAAATAATACACATACATGGAGATATACTTGGTTACTTGGTTGATCTGTATTTCACGCATTGGTTTGACGTAGCAGATCGAAGCATTATATCTCACTGTTTCGAGATTTTAGCACCCTCTCACCATCAGGAGGTCCTACCGCTACCATAGCAGGGTCTGATGGCACACGGGGGACTGAGGCCTGTGTTTTCGATGCTCCTTTAGCCATTTTAAATACAATGACACAGATGGCTGGGCTCATGTCAAAGTTGGCCAGATTAGAGCAATGCACTGGCCAGGTGCATTGCCCAAATACCTGACCCCACTTAGCTGACCTGCTGTTCCAGAATGGAGAACTCCCCATTCTGAATCACTAGCCAACACCTTTGTGGCATGGTTGGACCTACCGGGGAAATAACACCCCTCCCCAGCTGTCAGACGGCCAGGGTCACAGCTGCACCACGTGGTTAAACTGCCCAAACATTGTGAGTTCCATCCTGATGGGGATCAAGTTTTAGTCAGCTTTCCATCCTTCTGAGGTTGGTAAAATGAGTACCCAGCATGTTGGGGGCAAAATGCTAATCAACTTGTGAACCATCAGAGAGTGCACTAAACAATATGGGGTGGTACAGAGGTGTAATTGCTATTGCTACTACAAATGGTAGTAATTTGAAAAAAATACATAGAAAAAGATACACAAACATGTATCAGGGAAGGAAAAAGAGAGCTTTTAAAACCAATATGGAACTGTGGCAAGATAGAAGTGGGTATAGGATTCTAAGAAACACAATGAAAACATAATGGGAAGATTTTTCAGTCACCTCGTTTCAGGCAAGTTGTATCATCTTTAATGTTCTAAAGCAGGGGTGGCGGCAGTGGCAGCAGTGTTTGCAGGCCAGAGTGGTAGTGTGTGTGTGGGGAGTGGTGGCGGTGGCAGCATTGGCAGTGGCATGGGGGGGGGTGAGTGTTGCCGGTGGCAACTGGGGTGAATGATGTGGGCTGGCAGCTGTGGGGGACACACCAGTCCGGCCCACCAACAGTCTGAAGGGGTGTGATCTGGCCCCCAGCTTAAAAAGGTTGATAACTTCTGCTTTAGTTAGCTGACAAGTGTTGAGTCATTGCAGGCGCACCCCCCCAATAACGGACACAGACAACATTGAAAGTGGATAACAGCATAGGGCCACATTTATTGATTCAATGCCCTAGTCCGAATTATAAATTTGTATTGGTAAAACGACCAATCATAATTCCTAAGGCAAGCAGGCCGAAGTAACACTGGTAAGGTACCACCCCAAAATTGCCAACGGCAATTGGTTACAATGTATCAATTTGTATCAATTTGTTTGTTGACAACAAACAAATTGTTGACCGTAGTCAATAACTAACTTATGACCCCACCCTCTGACGCGTATCCGTGAAATCACAGGGGTGATGCATGCTGGTTAGCAATCATCATCACCCCATCGCCTGGTTCGTCGTTGACCGGACAACGTTTAACTAATTTATTCCTGTCTAGTGTTGTCCAGTCAATTGCGAACCTGCCGGATACTTGTGGGTCATACTGTTTACCTTACCAGTGCTACCCGCCACACGGAGGGGCTTCAAAGAAGACCTGACGCCCCCCCCCAGACCGTCAGCTCGGTCAACAGGCCTGCTCGCCAATCACCCAACAGGAGGTCCATACCTCCTCGCGACAGATGGACCCCATCCCCTGCGTACAAGTCATAATTTTGTAGACTAATATCGGGGTGATGACTAACCCGTCCCCAAGCCCTGGTGGCAAGAAACCGTGCCACTGCCTTATTGACCGCGCGCCTAGCGCGGTCAAGAGCCAGGAGGTTAACGCCCCCTCTGTAAGAATGGCGCGGAACAATGTCCGACCAAACCAGGGTTGTGGCAGGCCAGACATAATGCAAGTAGGCGAGTTCCTCGCAAATCGCATGCTTGAGCGATAAGCCGGTGACCTGGCCCAAATCATTGCCCCCCAGGTGGATGATTAGAATGTCAGGCGGGTCAGCACCCAGGCCAGAAAAAAGGAAAGGCCGCAGCTCCCGCCATAACATCCCAGGCTTACCATGCCATGCGAGACTGGCGTGGTCACCCAGTCCCAGTCGGGGTCCCCACTCTGTCGCCGCAGCGTAACGCGCTGCCCTGTGCACATAGCTGTGGCCCACCAGCCATACTGTCACCGGTGTAGTACGACACCCAGGGTCTGTAAGAAAATTGAGAAAAAAGGCGGTAAGGTGACTGGATTGGTACTCATGGCGGGAGTGGGCGCACATAAAACTGAAAACATTGCGAGCCCCACCTCCCCATGCTGCGTATGTCAGCCCCAGAGTACCCAAAAGCAGCTGCTGTAGAGGCTGCACCAATACGGAACGAATGTGTGCCATAACGGGCACCTGGTAGGCCCACCCTGGTGAGGGCTCTGGCCGTCACCTTCCAAAACTGAAATTTAGTAAGGGGAGACCCATCTTGGTGACAGAAAAACGGGCCATGGTGCATGCCACACAGTGCCAGGTACTCCTGTAGGGCACCAACCAGACAGATGTCTGCCAAAGAACAACGTAGCAGTCTTACACCACTGCCTACGCCATGCTGATCTGTTTTAGAGGAGTGTATCCTCAACTGGGCCCAGTCTTTGGCAACATAGACATCTTCGAGTTCCAGTGCCCTACCACTTGCATCCGCCTTAGACAGCATCACGAGTTCACTGACGCGGAGCGCTCCAAAAAATGCCACCGTTGTGGCTGCATGAAAAAGGGCTGCCTCATAATGATCAAAACAGAGGCCTGGCCAGCCCCGGGCCAACTGGGTAAGAACCCCTGGGGAAATAGGGTGCCGGTCGTCCGGGCAACGCCCGCGCTCGCGCACCCACCCCTCCAAAACATGTCTCACCCGGAAGTCAGAGGTGGTATCCACATGACCCCCCACTTTGGCCATAAAAGCCAACGCCGAGAGCTTGGATGCTATGGTGCGAGGTGCGAGGCCCTGTGCATGCAGGTGAACCATGAACCGCAGAACATGGTCCACCGGGATAGGCCAGGTCTCTGGCAAGAGAAATTGATTAGCAAATGCCCTGTACGAATTGAATGCTTGTTGATACGCCTTACGCGTGCGTGGCGCTAGTGACAGGCCAATCGCCCGGTTCACCTCTCCTTGCCAATAGTCCACATCTCGTCCGGGAGTGGCAAGGGAAATTCCTCCGCATCCGGGGCCAAGGCGCGGAACCAGGAGATCTGCAGGCGGGACAAAGCGTCAGCAATATCATTATTAATCCCTGGGACATGCCTGGCCCTGAACAAGACGTTGAGGCGCAGGCAGCGCAGCACAAAATGGCGCACTAGATCCATGACCCTGGGCGATTTGGAAGTCTGTGCATTGACAATGTGTACAACAGCCGCATTGTCACACCAGAAATGCACCACCGAATTAGCCCACTGTTCGCCCCATAGCATCAAAGCCCCCAGAATGGGAAAAAATTCCAGGTATGTGAGATCCCGCAGGCGACCTGTGCCTGCCCATGCCAGTGGCCACCCACCATAGGCCCACTTCCCATTGAAGTACATCCCATAACCCAGGGATCCTGAGGCATCAGACTGGATCTGGAAATTGGGGGATGCCAGGAGGTCAGACCTCCAAAATGAGACCCCATTAAACTCCCTCAGGAATTGCAACCAGACGAACATGTCTGCCCTGATACCCCGGGTAAGCCTGACTCTGTGGTGGGGCCTGGATAACCCTGCCATGGCGTCGCATAAGCGCCGGGCAAAAGCCCTGCCCGGTGCGACCACCCTGCAAGCAAAATTAAGGTGCCCATGTAGCACCTGCAGTTCCCTCAGGGATGCCTTACGCTTGGCCAGCAATTCCGAGATAAGGGCCACTATCCTGGACACCTTATCACCCGGCAACCTAGAAGCCTGCACTACTGTGTCAATCTCAACCCCCAGGAATACTAGCTTGGTCGATGGGCCCTCGGTCTTTTCGGGCGCTAAAGGGACACCAAGTTCCTCCATTAGCGTCTGAAATGTGTTGAGGAGACGTGCGCACGTGTCCCAGCCCCGTTTACCCCCGAATAAAAAGTCATCCAGGTAATGGGCTACAGACCGGGACCCTGACCTGCGGACGAAAGCCCACTCTAGGAAGGTACTAAAACGCTCGAAAGCCGAGCATGATATGGAGCAGCCAAAAGGCATGGCCTTATCAAAATAATATTCCCCCTTAAATTTAAAACCCAGCAACTCAAAGTCGCCCGGGTGCACTGGCAAGAGGCGAAAAGCTGACTTAATGTCACACTTGGCCAGCAGGGCACCCGGGCCACACGAGCGCACCATGCGCAGCGCATGGTCAAACGATGTATACCTGACTGAACAAAGGTCATCAGGGATAGCATCATTGACCGATCGGCCGGCTGGGTAGGACAAATGATGAATAAGGCGAAACTCACCTAGGGACTTTTTGGGGACCAAACCCAGTGGCGAGACCTTAAGATTGGGAAACGGGGGTGCGGGGAAAGGTCCAGCGACCCTGCCCACGTCTAACTCCTTTTTAATGCTGGCCGCAGCAACCTCCTCCCTACCTCTGAGGGATAAAAGGTTGGGAGCATCCTGAGGGGACCTATCACCCATAAAAGGGATACGAAATCCCTGCTTAAAACCTTGAAGGAGATACTCCCCGTCCTCCCCCTTCGGGTACGATGCGAGCCAGCGCTCCAGCATGTCCACCTTAATTGGGGAGGGGGCCTTTTGGAGAACTAGCTCCATCCGTGGCAGCCTTGCCAGCCCACTGTCCACCCCTCCCTCTGCCTCGCGCCCCCCCAGGCCTGGGACAAGCAGAGGCTGCGTGGGGGCCAGAACATGTGGGACACTCATGCTTATACCTGCAGTTCTTTCGATTGCAGGAACCATTTGACGAGAAAGTCCAGCACAGCAGGCGGGCTGGAACCCCCTGCCCCGCCGCCTGGCGGGTAACCTGCGCTGGAGCCGCTCGCTGGACCGCATGTCCGCAATGGTATCTATCCCCCGGGGCAGGGCGTGTGGGTGTCATATACAAAAGCCAGAGCCTCTGGCACGGCTCATCCCATCTCATCTCGGGGTGGAGGGGAATCCTCATACGGAATTCCTCATCATATGCTAGCCATGAGGGGCCCGGGAAATCAACCATCGCCCTGTATATGTTGTCCAAATATTGGACCATGGGAATAGCTAAATCCGGCCGCGCCCTCAAATATACTGCCATGTATATTAAATACGCGGGGAGCCAGTTGGCCCAGGTACGCGGCGGCTTACGGCGGCGTGCCTGCTCCTTGTCCTTCTCATCCTGACCCTCCCTTTCCTCCTTGGTGGGCTCTCTGTTCAGGAGTGAGAAGATATCCACGTACTCCCCTCGCCATATCTTTTCCCTGGTAGCCTGTGCCAGGTGATCACCCAATGGCAAGGAATACCCTGCCGTCGGCAAAGCCGAAAAGGGGACAGCCGGCCTGGCAAAAGGGGCCTGAGCTAACCCAGCCACCCCCAGAACATTCCCTGCAGTGTAAGGACCAATGCCCACCCCAGTGCCCAAGGTGGCAGTCGTCGTCGCCGGGTGGGTCGCCGACAGCGTGGCCCCCGCACCACCCGCGCGAGGCCAAGGCCATTGAAAGGCCCCCCCTTGATTGGTAATGTGTGTGGATGTACTCGCTTGCACCGTATACTCACATGCTGCACCCCCGCGGGCCGCCCCCACCGGGGGTTCCGGCCCACTGGGGGCGTCGGAGCTCACGACCGACGTAGAGCTCATCACCGGGGCTTGACCCGCACTTGATTGCTGGCTGGGGAGCTGCGAGGCAGTGGCCGAAACCGGGCCACGCGCCTGCAGCAGCTCGACCCTCCCCGCCGGCTGTTGTCCTCCTGCCGACAGCACCTCAAGAGGAACCCCGAAGGGGGCGCCCGCCTGACTGGCCCGAGCCAACGAGGCTTCCAGGGCCGCAATGCGGGCCAGCAAGGTGTCCACGTTGACCATGGGCAAAGGGCCGGCCGGCCCGCCTGGTCCAGGCATGGGTACAGGTCCCTGTACCCCGGGACCCACATATGGCCATTGGCCAGCACCGAAGCCCGGCAGGGTTGGTGGAGAAACTTGCCAAGGCAGGGGGCCGCACCACCCCCCAAGGCTAGAGGGCCCAGGGAGAGGCTGCGGCCCAAGAGGAGTAGGCCCGACAGAGTGGGCAGGAGCAGGAGCGGTGTCCACCGCTCGTGGGCCGCGGGCCGGAACCCCTTCCGCGCCCGTACTCTGATCGCCCACTCCGGGCCAAGGGGCAATAGACCCCATTCCGCTGGCCCCGGCCGGGGCTAGCAAAGGTGGCTGCTGAGGAGGCGGCACCGCGGTCCTCCGACCTGGGTTGCGCCTCCTAACAGCGCGAGCTGAACTCGAAGCCGCCTTCTTCTTCAAAGGCATCTCCTCCGAAGCAGAAAAGGGAAGCCGGCAAGGCAGAATCGCTACCAAAAGGCTTCCCGGTAAGCTAACGAGCGACGGAGACACAGGGGAAAAAACTTCTCCGCTCCGTCGCTGAGGTAAAATGGCAGCTCGGCTGCCTCGTGGCCACCCCTTTTATAAGGGAGCTGGCCACGCCCCTAACTACCCGGATTCTCTGTCCTGTGGGGGGGGGCCCGCAAAGGGCGCGGCGGCCATTTTGGCGCCGCGCTTGCATTTGCATCACAATGTTTCTTATATTAAGTCCTTGATAAAAGATAGTGGCCAAGTCTGAATAAGTAATAGTATAGACTTGATCAATAGGCCACCACCTCATGATGTGTTTTTTGTTGACAAAAGAGTGTCTGCCCGTCCAACCAGAGTGGACCGGAGGGGCTCTCTAATAGTGCCATTAGCTAGGGGTGCACATCTGTCCAGCACCCGAAGGAGGGCCTTCTCCGTGTCCGCACCAACTCTCTGGAACCTCCTGCCAACAGATCTAAGACTTCAAAGAGAATTGCTGCCCTTCAGGAAAGGATTGAAGACCTGGCTGGCAGGGCAGGTGTGGGGCCCGAATGGGAACACGGTCCCCGCCTGCTGGCTTATGTAAACATAAGGGTGGATGGGATATGGGTCTTTTAAAGTGGGTGGGATGTGGGTCTTTTAAAGTGTTTTAGAACTTGTTGTAATGCCGCCCTGAGTGGGCGGCATATATAAATATGACTATTAAATTAAATTAAATTTAAATGTTACAAATTGTTGTAATGCACAGTCATCAAACCGAGACAGTCACAATGTCCTTCCATATGTTAAAAATATTTTGACTGGATCAAGAGATTCCATCCCCGTATTTGAGCCTGACCTCTAAAATCTAAAATATAATGGAACAGAACGGAGCAAGAACAAGAGATCAGAATAAGAAACATCATGAACATTATGTACAGCAAAATAAAGCTGTCTTTTCATATAATAAATGAAGTGAACTTATCATTAAAAGTTCTACAAGTGGAATGAGTCACTTTCTAAGGTCAGTTTACAAGGTGCTGTCAATACCAGACTTTTTTTATAAACAAACTACAGTACTGTACTTTTTTTCTCACAATCTCTCTCGCTCTCTGAGAGAAAGATCAGGGTCTCATCCACTGTTACTGCTGCAGAGCTCCTTGTAGAGTAGTGGTTTCCAACATGGACCCCACGCCCCACAGGGGGACTTCAATTCCCAGAAGCCTAAGCCAGTACATTGGCTGATCAGTCTTTTGGGGAATTGACTTCGGCTTCTAGGATTTGGAGTTCAAAAACCAAAGGTTGGGAAACACTGTTGTAGAGGTATCCCAAATTGCAGAACTTTGAAAAACAATTTGTTGGACTCAAATTGCCAAGATTGTGTCGTCTGCAAGACCAATGGCTACAATACTTTTGTTTCCGTTTCTGTGTGTGAATGTTACAACAGCAGCTTTTTTCACCACCCATAATTTGCAGATCACCTTGCTTTGCTGTATATCTTCAGACTAAAAGTGCTGCTGCTGCATATGATGGGTTATCTCTAATGCACAGTTTGGCCCAGAGATATAACTCATGCAGATATATTTAGCTGTTGATTTATATGTCATGTTATGTGATTTATACAGCACTCCCATTGTAGACCATATTTCATCTGTTTCCCGAATCCCATATATCCCTTCTTTCATTTGGTACAGTGACACATGGAGATTATCTTTGTAAATTGTTTATCCTCATGCTTAATGGTTGAAACAGAATACAGGACTAATCTACACTGGCCCTACTGGGCTTGTGTAGAGCAGCTTTTTAAGAGCCACTTGAGGTCAGGGCAAAGAACAAAATGCTGTTTGTCATGATACCAGTATCCAAAGTGCATTATGTAGCAGCCCCATCAGCCCTGGAGAGGCTGACCTGACTAAATTAGCCGACTGTATTTTATCCCATACCCAGCTTATGTGCACACTGGATAAAGTATAGCTGGACTGCATTACAGCTGGTTGTAATTGTAATGCAGCTTTTACACAGTGGTAAAAGCTGAACAGCCGCTTTATAGCTGACAGGGGAAACCTTTCCTTTACCAAGGGCAAAGCAGCCACCCCCTCCGCTGTTGATTAGGTTTGAATAGTGGTGGTGGTGGTGGGAAAACAGTACTTAGCTGCTGAGGGGGGAAGCCTTTCCACCATCAGGTTCAAAGTGACTGTTCCCCCACCAGTGATTGGACTCTAATCAGCAGCTGGGGGTGAATGGTACTTTGCACCTGATAGGGGAAGCTCTCCCTGATCAGCTATAAAGCGGTTGTTCAGCTTTTAACTCTGAGCACACCCCTGAATCCCATCAGTGATGGGTGGAGGGGTAAAAGCCACATTACAACCATACCTGTCAAGTATCCCATATTGGCCGGGATATCCCTATTTTAGTGCTCATTCCTCCCCTTTCTCTGCGCTGTCCCGTATTTTGAAAGGAGGGGAAAGGGGTTACTGTGCATGTGTGCCCATCGCAGAGGGGTTCTTCACATGCGTAAATGGGTTCTGCACATGCACAAATGAGTTCTGTGCATACGCAAACAGGTTACTGAGCATGCACGTGTGCATGCGCAGTAATTTCCCATATTTTCCGGAGCCGTGCTTGACAGGTATGATTACAACTGATCCCTGGTCAGCTATTATGCAGCCCCACTCTGCTTTATCCTGTTCCTCAGCATGCACATATGCTGGGTATGTGATAAAATACAGCAGGCTAGTTTAGTTCCACCCAATAGGGTATCACAATTAGGTTGGGTTGTTGCAGATTCGCCTGATTGCATTGTAGACATAATCAGACCAAGCAATCCCAACCGTACCCCCAAAACATTCTATATGCTCGTGTAGACAGTCTCACAGTTGAATTGAAGGTTAATTCCTGGAACACCATCATTACATGTGAATAAAGTTTCACTATCAATCTGAAAACATATTTTGATTAAGATCAATGTTGGATCCATTGTGCTAGCAGCAGTGACCTTGGCCCATTTTTGCCTTTGTGCAGCTACTTTGTCTCAGAACATTTTGTTTTTGTTCTTAGTGTTAGAAATAGAAGGTTAGCAAGCTTCCATTAAGCTGTTGTGATTGAGTGCTTGAGTCTTAATTGTTTCTGCATCCATCCTATTCCCATATAATTACTTTGATCTTATGAGCCATTTGATGTCTTCTGTACCACTAGTACCATTAAGAAATATTTGGCCAATTCCAGAATGCTAGAAGTGCCAGGATTTTTTAATTCTAAGGGGACATACATGGCTGCCAGGACAGCAGTACCTATTCAGGGCCAAAGGGGAGGGTCTTTGTGATGTCACAGAGGTGAGGCAGGTAAGGGTTGGGAGGCGAAGTTTTATACAGAAGTTACACCATTGTTATTACAAGAAGACTCATGATTTGCAATACCAGTGCATTCTCTGCATTGCTGTGAATGGCATGACAGGTCCTATGTTGATGAGCTTACCAAAAAGCTAGGGTTGAGGAGAGAAGATTGGGAGAAAGAGTATGCAGGTGCTATTGTGCTGACTGGAACACCAGAACCATGGCCAGTGAGCCCCAGCTCAAATAGGTGTTCAAGCTTTAAAGCAGGGGTTCCCAACCTAAAGCCCGCAGGCCAGATTCAGCCCGCGGCACCATTTCATGTGGCCCTCCAACCCTCCAAGGACATTCAAGAAACAAAATGCCACCCCTTTGAAGCTGCTGGGACAAAATGTCCACCCCCATCGTACAGGCAGGGCAAAATTGCTGTCCAGCCCTCAAACCTGACTGAGAAAGCGTGACCTGGCCCTTGGCTTGAAAAGGTTGGGAACCCTGCTTTAAAGCCATCTCATACAAGACAAAATCAGATTTTTTTTCATCCTTCAGTGCTGCTCATCCCACAGAATCGGGCTCATATACTGGTTTGCTGATTGATGCCAGAAAAATGTACCAACAAGGATTTATGCTTGTCCAATGACAAAGCCAAGAAAGTGGCTTCATTTTGGCAGTCCAGGGGTTTGATCGATACACAAAAGAAGAAGATCCCACAATTTGTCTGTCTGCCTGGAAAGCCAAAGAAGCACAGCCATTTCCTGAAATTTCAATCAGCATTTGGAGACCTAGAAATACTAATTTGGGGCAGTTGCTACTTCTGTTGTGTGATGGAGAAGAATATGAAGAAGTTCTCGGGTTTTTTTTCCTCCCTCATTATTTTCCCTCTTAGGACTACACTGGCTTTCTGGTTAAGATGCTGAACTTGACGAAGGTCAGCAGTTCAAGTCCCAAGTGCTGTGCAATGGAATGAGCTCCCGTCTCTGTCCCAACTCCTGCCAACCTATCAGTTTGAAAGCAAGAAATTGCAAGTAGATAAAATTCTATCATAGTAGAATCCAGATGATTTGATAGTGTTGATGTTAAATGGTTAGCAGAGTGGTATGCAGTGGCCAGCAAGAGGTTCACACCTGGCAAGGTGGTCCCTTGTGAGAAATGGAGGCAGACAGGTCTCGATGCAAAAGAACAACTCAAAGCAGGTTTACTCATGAAGCAAAAGGTGCAAGTATATACAGTGCAACAACTGCAACACAAAACAGATATGTCTTCTTGGATTGCTCAGTTAACCTCACCGAGACAGTCTAGTTGTGCTATACACAAGTCTATACAATTTGGTAGCAGTCCAGTCTGGCAGGGTAAATGCAAATGCAAGCTGCAATTACAGGCAATGCCAAAGAGTTCTACAGCCTCTGTCCTTCTTGGTGGAGGCTTACCCTTCTCTGTCCAGCAAGCACGGCTGGCATATCAGGCAAATGCCATCATCAGGATCAGTGCAAAGGTTCAGTCCTTGTAGCTGGTTCTGGAACATGCAGGAGTCTTCGCCCAGACTGTCAGTAGATAAAGTTGAGTCAGACAAGTTGAGCATTGGAGCTGAAGGTCTGAAATCCTGCTCTGACCTAAATACACTGACTCACAGAGCACACCAGGGAAAAGTCCCAATACTTGTGTGCCCCTGCAGTAGGGCCTTAAAGGCATCACAGACATAATATGCCTTGCAACCAGTTAGGGTATGAGGCGAAGACTCGCATCCCCTAACAGGCAGAATGAATGGCAGGAGATAGGATTAGGAAGGTTGGGAACTGCTGCTTCTGCTGGTTTTTTCCCTTTTGAATCTCAATATTTTTATTTTTGGGCAATTGAATCTTCATCTGCCACCACTTTCTAAAGGGTTAACAGGACAAATCCAGTTTCAAAATTGTGCAAAATATAACTGATAAAGGATCTGTGATGTTGTGAGAGCAGATCAGCACTATAGATAGGTGGACTGTACCATAAATTTGTAGAGTCAGATGTCTCTTAAACCAGAGGTGCCCAAACTATGGCCCATGGGCTCATCCGGCCCTCAATGCCAATTCATCTGGCCCACACCATCTTTGTCGCTCCTGGAAGCGGAAGTAAAATGTGTGTGTGTTCTTCCGGGAGTGACGAGTGCAGTACGAGACAGATGAATTGGCATTGGGAGCCAGATCTGGCCCATGGGTTGTAGTTTGGCCACCCCTGGGATAAGGCATAGTGTGAGAAACACAGGGGTTTCCCTCCTATTTCTGTGAAGATCCTTAGCCTAACTATGCAGATCCCCAGGTATCTTTAAAATGTTGCAGATTTGCCTTCATTCAATTGACTTCAGCTCAGCAGTCAAGCCAACAAATAAATTGATCAGGTAACTCAAAGCAAAAGAAGAACCAAGACTGCAATGCTCCAGAGAGATCTCATCAAAGTGAAATGAAAACCAAACCACACTCCCTCAACCCCTTAGCTGAAGCAGACGACTGAAACCTAATGCCAGTTCCAAAACTCATAACTTAAATGCATCCCTGTCCATAATTGGTAACAGCTGAACTCCTTTTGTTCAGGCTCAGCTAGCGGAAAGTTTACAGTGCGTCACAAAAAACATATGTGAACTGCAGACCTTGCTAAATGAACCATGCACAGCCTTTTGTATTTTGGATGTGGTCGTGTTTTGTTGCAGCATTTTGAGTTTGCCTGAGCCCCTCGGTTTGATAGGCAAGAGAGAGCGTGTATGTTTAACTGGCACGAGCAGATAAGTGGATGGTGACAACAGTGTGATGTTGCATGCAGCTGAGCAACAGTTTCTCTCTTACTCCAGAGTAAGCACAAGTCGGCCTTTAATGGAGCAGGGCACCATAGACAGGAGAACCTTAAAGCCTCCTTACAAATTTTCCTTCAAATTAGCACCAACACTCCGGATGACCAACAAAGGAAAACAGAGAAATAATAATTCCAATCAAGCAAACATAAGCTGGATAAAACAGCTGAAACACAGAGAGATGTAAGCAGTGGTGGGCATCAGCAGGTTCGCAACAGTTCGCCAGAACCGATAGCAGACACTCCGGCTGGCCCTGCTTAAAGTAGTCCTAATTCAGGTGCAATGCAGGGCTTTCCCCCTGGCCACACCCACAGTGTGGTAGTAAATTTTTTTGGAGCCCATCACTGGATGTAAGCCCTCCCCACAACTGTACAATTATTTCAGTTTAATTTAGGCTTGCACATGGTTACTTTGCAGTCAGGAAGAAGAGCCCTCGTGGCACAGTGGTTAAGCTGTAGTACGGCAGCCAAAAGTCTGCTCACAATTTGAGTTTGATCCTGATAGGATCAAGGTTGACTCAGCTTCCAAGCCATTTGAAGTTGGTAAAATGAATATCCAGCATGTTGGAGGCAAAATGCTAATTAACTTGTGAACTGAGAGTGTGTTAAGTGCTATGGTGTAATAAAGGTCTCTCTTACTTGAATGCCAGTTGTGTCCAACTCTTAGGGGTGGTGCTCATCTCTGTTTACAGCCAAAGAGCCAGTGCTGTCTGCATCTGTAGACATTTCTTTGATCATGTGGCAAACATTACTAGACATCATACAGCACAGAATGCTGTTACGTTTCCTGCCAAAGCGGTACCTATTTATCTACTTGCAATTTCTTGTTTTTGAACTGCTAGGTTGGCAGGAGCTGGAACAGACGATGGGACTTCATTCCATGATGCAGCACTCGGGTCTCAAACTATTGACCTGTCAAGTTCAGTGTCTTAACCACTAAGCCACTGTAGCCCTATGGTGTAAGAGGCAAGTGTAACTGCTATTGTTTAATACAGTATCTGAGGATGGTGCAGTCCCTTAATGCCCTAAACAAATGGGGGCTCAAGCATTTGAAGGACAGCCTCTTTCCCCATACATTTGTTCACAGAGATCTTCCTTAGTGGCCCTCGTTTGTATCCCAGTGTTGCCAGTCACCGAAAGGAGAACCTGCTGGAGTGGAGTGGACTTAAGTTTCTCACAAATGCAGACATACGCCTACAGTTGCAACCTCTTAGCAGTGGTGTTATGGTAAATGTTGAACTTAAGGTGCTCATCAGGATATTTCTCATAGGAGAAATCTGTGAACCTATATCAATCTTCTAGGAGAATTTTTAGCACTGCACACAACTTCCATGGTCCATATGAATACACTAAAAATAGTATTTTATTAAGATCAGCTACAACCAGTGCTACAACCAGTGGTGGGATTCAGCTAGTTTGCCCCGGTACGCCTGGTATGGTAGTAGAAATTCTGGCTGGCCCCGCCCCTCAGGTTGCCGTTGCCTCGGCCCTGTGCCTGCCTCCCACACCAGTGGCACAGCCTCCCCGGGCTTCCCCCATCCGGTTGCCAGAGCCTTGGATCATAGGCCTGTGGCTGCCTTCTGTCCGGGTGGCACAGCCACCCAGTCACCTGGCCACACCCAGCAAGTCACATGGCTACCTGGCCATGCTCACCCAGTCACCCAGCCACCTGGCCATGCCCACCATGCCACGCCCACAGAGTAGGTAGTAATTTTTTAAAATCCCACCACTGACTACAACAGTTCCTCTAAATGTATGGTTCAGATTAAGAATTTATTTTCAGAACTAAGCTTGTGGTTCTTTCCATTTCCCCTTACCCAGAATAAATTCAAACTTTGCCAATTATGTGGCAGATTTTGGAACAACACAGGGTACCACAACTTCAAGGTTATCTCTTTCCTTCCTGCTTACACACTATTTATTTATTGTATTTATTTACTGTATTTCTATACTGCCCATTTGGGTGGTGGTATCCCACTCTGGGTGGTGAACAAACAGATAACAAATAACAAAACCCACAGCAGAACAAAACAAACAACCGACAAATATGTCACAAGCTGAAATAAAATAAAGTAAAGTACTGTAGTTAGTGTCTGAGGGTGTAGGGACTCAACCTGACTGACTAATCTATTGGTAAAGGGACAACACCCTGAAAAGCCTCCTTGAAGGAGAGAGTTTTTAATTGCTTTTTAAAGATAGCCAGTGATGGGGCCTGGCGCAGCTCTACTGTTAGAGTGTTCCACAGTGTTGGTGCCAGCACCGAGAAGGCTCTATTTCTAGTTAAAAACTTTCGAGCTATATTTGGGGTCAGCACTTGGAGCTGCGCTGACTGTGATGAACAGGTGATGCGGGGAGTTGTTCTGAGGGAGAGATGCTCCGACAGATAGCAAGGTCCCAAACCATATATAGGGCTTTATGTGATAACATTAACACCTTGTATCTAACACCTTGCACACTACTCATCAGCAAACAAAGTTTTCAACGCACAATCTTGTGGAGTTTTGACATTGGAAGCGCGGCGCCAAAATGGCCGCCGCGCTCTTTGCGGGCCCCCCCCACCGGACGAAACCATCCGGGTAGTTAGGGGCGTGGCCAGCACCCTAATAAAAGGGGCTGGCCACGAGGCAGCCGTGCTGCCATTTTGGCGAACCGACGGAGCGGAGAAGTTTTTCCTCCTTACCTCCGTCGATCGTGTCTTCTTGAGGGAAGCCTTTTCGGGCAGCTTTCTCTTTCCTTTAGACTCCTTAGCTACATTGGCCATGCCCTCGAAGAAGAAGGCAGCCGCAAACGTGGCTCGATCGGCGCGGAGGCGTTAGCCGGGTCGGAGGACCGCGACTGCGCCCGTTCCGCAGCCACCTCTAGCAGATCCCACCGGGGACGGTGGGATGGGATCGGTAGCTCCTTGGCCTGGTGCGCGGAGCATACCCGCAGCCCCGGACGGGGCCTCGGCCCTTGGCCCGCAAACGATGAACACGGCCCCTGCCATAGTTCGTCCGGTGGGGCCTTCTTGCCCGGGTGCGCAGTTCCCCATGGGGGGTGTGAGCCACGGAGGGTGGTTGGGTTCCCTGCCCTCGCAGGGCGTTCCTACGACTTTCCAGGGGCCGAGCATGGGCTCTTGGCCTTATCTGGCCCCTGGGGCGCAGGGACCTGGTCAGGTACCCGTGAATTTTGGGCCGGTTGCCCAATTGCCCCCTGTCGGGGCCGGGCCCTACGTCGACGTGGAGGCCCTTCTTGCTCGGGTTGCGGCCCTTGAAGCTTCCTTGGCGAGGGCCAACCAAGTAGGTGTACCTCTAGGTTTCCAGGTTCCCCCTTTGGCCGCCGAACAACAGCCGGTGATGGGTTGGGTTGAGCCGCCTGAGGCGTGCGGGCCGTTGGCGGCCACTGCCTCGCAGCTCCCCACCCCACAGGTGCAGCAGTCTGGTGCTGGTCTGGCCCCGTCGACGAGCTCAGCTTCGGTCGTGAGCTCCGACGCCCCCAGCGGGCCGGAACCCCCGGTGGGGGCGGCCCGCGGGGGTGCAGCGGGTGAGTATGCAGTCCAAGTTAATGCACCCACACAACTGACTTCACCGGGGGGGGGGGGGCTTTTCAATGGCCTTGGCCTCGCTCGGCTGGCACGGCGGCACAATGGCCCCCGGCCCACCCAGCGACTTTGACCACGACACAGGGCTTGGGGCGGGGAGGTGCCCCCAACGTGCTGGGAAATGTGTTGGGGATCCCCGGGCTAGCTCAGGCTCAATTTACCTTGCCCGTAGTTCCCTCGGTGCCGGTGTCGGCTTTGCCAACAGCAGGGTATTCCTTGCCCCTGGGGGACCATTTGGCCCAGTCTACCAAGGAAAAGATTTGGAGGGGCGAGTACGTAGATATGTTCTCACTTTTAAATAGGGAGCCGACCAAGGAGGAGAGGGAAGGGCTGGACGAGAAGGATAAGGAGCAGGCACGTCGTCGTAAGCCGCCACGCACGTGGGCGAATTGGCTGCCAGCGTACCTGATTTACATGGCCGTTTATCTCCGGGCTAGGCCGGATTTGGCTATTCCCATGGTCCAATATCTGGACAATATTTACCGGGCTATGGTTGACTTCCCGGGCCCGTCATGGCTGGCTTACGACAAAGAGTTCCGAATGAGAATTCCGCTGCACCCAGAGATGAGGTGGGATGAGCCCTGCCAGAAGCTGTGGCTTCTGTATATGACCCCCACGCGCCCAGCGCCTGGGGAGAGATACCATTGTGGACATGCGGTCCAATGAGCGGCCCCAGTACAGGTACCCCGCCAAGCGGCGGGGCAGGGGGTTCCAGCCCGCCTGCTGTGCTGGACCTTCTCGTCCAATGGTTCTTGCAACAGAAAGAATTGCAAGTACAAGCATGAGTGCCCCTCTTGTTCTGGCCCCCATGCTGCCTCCGCCTGTCCCAGGCCGGGAGGATACAGGGGCAGGGGTAGGGGCGGACAAGGGGCAGGCAAGGCTGCCATGGAGGGAGCGGGTTCACCAAAAGGCCTCCTCCCCAATTAATGTCGACATGCTGGAGCGTTGGCTCGCATCGTACCCGAGGAGAGCAGACGTTGTGTACCTCCTTCGGGGTTTTCAACTGGGTTTTCGTATTCCTTTCACGGGGGATAGGTCACCTCAGGATGCACCTAACCTTTTGTCACTTAGGGGAAGGGAGGAGGTGGCTGCCGCCAGCATTAATAAGGAGGTTGCTGCGGGCAGGGTCGCCGGCCCTTTCCCCGCACCCCCGTTTCCCAACCTTAAAGTGTCCCCGCTAGGACTGGTGCCCAAGAAGTCACCGGGCGAGTTTCGCCTGATTCACCACTTGTCCTACCCAGCCGGCACTCGGTCAATGATGCTATCCCTGATGACCTTTGTTCTGTCAGGTATACATCCTTTGACCAGGCATTGCGCATGGTGCGCTCATGTGGCCCGGGTGCAATGTTGGCTAAGTGTGACATTAAGTCGGCGTTTCGCCTCTTGCCCGTGCACCCGGGTGACTTCGAGTTGCTGGGTTTCACATTCCGGGGTGAATATTATTTCGACAAAGCCATGCCATTCGGCTGTTCCATATCCTGCTCGGCTTTTGAGCGTTTCAGTACCTTCCTGCAGTGGGCATTTGTCCGTAGGTCAGGGTCTCGGTCTGTAGCCCATTACCTGGATGACTTTTTATTCAGGGGTGAACGGGGCTGGGACACGTGTACACGTCTCCTCAATACATTTCAGACGCTAATGGAGGAACTCGGTGTCCCTTTAGCGCCCGAAAAGACCGAAGGCCCGTCTGACAAGTTAATATTCCTGGGGGTGGAAATTGACACGGTAGCGCAGGCTTCTAGGTTGCCCGCAGACAAGGTGGCAAGGATAGTTGCCCTTATATCGGACTTGCTGGCTAAGCGCAAGGCATCCCTTCGGGAATTGCAGGTGCTACATGGCCACCTCAATTTCGCTTGTAGGGTGGTGGCACCTGGCAGGGCCTTTGCTCGGCGCTTGTGCGACGCCATGGCAGGCTTATCCAGGCCCCATCATAGGGTGAGATTGACACGGGGCATCAGGGCAGATCTGCATGTATGGCTCCAGTTCTTGAGGGAGTTCAATGGGGTCTCATTTTGGAGGTCTGACCTCCTGGCTTCGCCCCACTTTCAAATCCAGTCTGATGCCTCGGGATCCCTGGGTTATGGGATGTACTTCAATGGGAAGTGGGCATATGGTGGATGGCCACCAGCCTGGTCAGGCACGGGTCGCCTGAGGGATCTCACATATTTGGAATTTTTTCCCATACTGGGGGCCTTGATGCTATGGGGTGAGGAGTGGGCCAACTCTGTGGTGCATTTCTGGTGTGACAATGCGGCTGTTGTCCACATTGTCAACTCACAGACCTCTAAATCTCCCAGGGTCATGGATCTTGTGCGCCAGTTTGTATTGCGCAGCCTGCGCCTCAATGTACTGTTCAGGGCCAGGCATGTCCCGGGGGTGAATAATGATATTGCTGACGCTTTGTCCTGCCTGCAGATCTCCCGGTTCCGTGCCTTGGCTCCGGATGCGGAGGAATTTCCCTCGCCACTACCGCAGGAGATATGGACCATTGGCAAGGAGAGGTGAACCGGGCGATAGGCATGTCACTGGCGCCACGCACGCGTAAGGCGTATCACCACGCGTTGATTTCATTTCGGACCTTTTGTTCCCAATATTGCTTGCCAGATACCTGGCTGATCCCAGTGGCCCACATCCTCCGTTTTATGGTTTACCTGCACGCCCAGGGCCTGGCACCACGCACCATAGCATCTAGGCTATCAGCGCTGGCCTTTATGGCCAAGGTGGGAGGTCATACGGACAGCACCGCTGATTTCCGTGTGAGACATGTTTTGGAGGGGTGGGTGCGGGAACGTGGGCGTAGCCTGGACGACCGTCACCCAATTTCCCCTGGGGTACTTACCCAACTGGCATGAGGCTGGCATGACCTATGTTTTGATAGGTATGAGGCAGCCCTGTTTCGTGCGGCTACAACGGTGGCCTTTTTTGGAGCGCTCCGCATCAGCGAGCTTGTGATGCTGTCTAAGGCGGATGCAAGTCGTAGGGCACTGGAACTCGAAGATGTCTATGTTTGCAATGATTGGGCTCAGCTGAGGATACGCTCCTCTAAAACAGATCAGCATGGCGTAGGCAGTGGAATAAGACTGCTACGATGTTCATTGGCAGACATCTGTCCGGTTGGTGCCCTACAGGAGTTCCTTGCACTGCGTGGCACGCACCATGGCCCATTTTTCTGTCACCAAGATGGGTCTCCCCTCACTAAATTTCAGTTTTGGAAGGTGACAGGGAAGGCACTGGCCAGAGTTGGCCTCCCTAGGGCCCGTTACGGCACCCATTCATTTAGAATTGGGGCGGCCTCTACTGCGGCTGCTTATGGGTACTCCGGGGCTGACATACGCAGCATGGGGAGGTGGGACTCACACTGTTTCCAGTTTTATGTTCGCCCACTCCCACCGTGAGTACCTTCTGAGTCACCATGTATCTTTCCTTCCCTGTTTTTTCCCTTGACAGACCCTGGGTGTCGTATCACACCGGTGACAGTATGGCTGGTGGGCCACAGCTACGTGCACAGGGCAGCGCGTTACGCTGCGGCGACAGATTGAGGACCCTGACTGGGACTGGGTGCATACGCACAATTCACATGGAACGGTAAGCCCGGTATGTTGTGGCGGGAGCTTTTGCCATTCCTCTTTTCATCAAGGAGTGCTGACCCGCCCGACATCCTGATCATACACCTAGGGGGTAATGACTTGGGTCAGGTCACTGGCTTATCGCTGAAGCATGCGATTTGCGCGGACCTTGCCTACTTACATTACGTATGGCCCGCCACAACCCTTGTTTGGTCAGATATGGTCCCACGGCACGCTTATCGGGGAGGCTTCGACCTCCAGGCCCTGGACCGCGCTCGGCGCATGGTAAACAGGGCGGTGGCCCGATTCCTTTCGACCAAGGGCTGGGGGCGGGTCAGTCATCATCCCGCCATTAGTTTGCAAAATTTTGGGCTTTATTCTGGGGATGGGGTCCATCTGTCGCGAGGAGGTATGGACCTCCTGCTGGGTGATTGGCGAGCAGGCCTGTCGACCGAGCTGGCGGTCTTGGGGGGGGCGTCGAGCCTTTATTGAAGCCTCTCCGGGTGGCGGGTAGCACTGGTAAGGTAAACATTGATGACCCACAGGTATCCGGCAGGTTCGCAATTGACTGGACAACACTAGATAGGCATAAGTTGTTTAAACGTTGTCCGGTCAACGACGAACCAGGCAAGGGGGTGATGGTTACCACTAGACAGCTGGTATCACCCCCTGATTTTACGGATACGCGTCAGAGGGTGGGGTCATTAGTTAGATATTGACTACGGTCAACAATTTGTTTGTTGTCAACAAACAAATTGATACAAATAGATACATTGTAACAATTGCCGTTGGCAATTTTGGGTGGTACCTTACCAGTGTTACTTCGGCCTGCTTGCCTTAAGAATTATGATTGGTCGTTTTACCAATAGAAATTTATAATTCGGACTAGGGCTTGAATCAATAAATGTGGCCCATGCTGTTATCCACTTTCATTTGTGTCTGAGTCCATCATTGGGGGGGTGCGCCTGCAATGGAAGCGCGGCGCCAAAATGGCCGCCGCGCTCTTTGCGGGCCCCCCCCCCACGGACGAAACCATCCGGGTAGTTAGGGGCGTGGCCAGCACCCTAATAAAAGGGGCTGGCCACGAGGCAGCCGTGCTGCCATTTTGGCGAACCGACGGAGCGGAGAAGTTTTTCCCCTCCACCCCCTCCCTAGTTAACAGTGTGATTTTTTGGTCGCTTCGGGGCCGGGTGGGAATTTTTGGCTGGGACTCGCATTGGCCCTTGAGTCCTGGCTTTTTTGCCCATCCCACACTGTTGCTATGGTTTGATATAGGGGTCGTTCTGTGCTGTTGTTGACTTTGGTCACATTGGCGGGTAGCACTGGTAAGGTAAACATTGATGACCCACAGGTATCCGGCAGGTTCGCAATTGACTGGACAACACTAGATAGGCATAAGTTGTTTAAACGTTGTCCGGTCAACGACGAACCAGGCAAGGGGGTGATGGTTACCACTAGACAGCTGGTATCACCCCCTGATTTTACGGATACGCGTCAGAGGGTGGGGTCATTAGTTAGATATTGACTACGGTCAACAATTTGTTTGTTGTCAACAAACAAATTGATACAAATAGATACATTGTAACAATTGCCGTTGGCAATTTTGGGTGGTACCTTACCAGTGTTACTTCGGCCTGCTTGCCTTAAGAATTATGATTGGTCGTTTTACCAATAGAAATTTATAATTCGGACTAGGGCTTGAATCAATAAATGTGGCCCATGCTGTTATCCACTTTCATTTGTGTCTGAGTCCATCATTGGGGGGGGGGTGCGCCTGCAATACTCTCCGCAACCTGCTGAGCCATCAAGAGCTACATATTCCAGGTAAGTTAACCTGGAGCCATTACCCCTTTGCAGCGTGCAAAAGTGCTTATGTTAACTTACATAGGTCAGAAAAGACCTTGATTTGACTCTGATGAAACCAAGTCTCTCCCTTTTTCTTCTTTCCTGGATTGTTCTTGAAATGCTGATCCCCAGTCAGCTCAGCTGCCTTTTAGACTTGATCCAATTAGAAAGGATTGCCGGAGAGGAATTAGCACTTTTAAGCTTTGCACCAAAGCCCAGATAGCAATTAATTTTCCATTCTTCTCACTTTTCTTTGGTAGGGAGGGAGGTAGAGACTGGTAGCCCTAGAGAATGCATGAATGAGTGATTTTCTGTTTCTGTGAAAGAACAGATAAAATAGCATGTGTTCTCTGTCATTTGTGTTTATAGGAAGCATAGTTCTTATACAGGTTCACAAAGCAGCCAGGATGACTGTGTGGCAAAATCTAGAATTCAAGTTAGAAAATATATCATGTCTTCTGCATTTAAATGGAAATGATGGGGCAAAAAGACTTTTGAAAACTAAGTAAATTAGGTGGTCAAGGTAAAGCTCACCATTGCTTGAAAACAAGTCATATCTGACTCTAAGTTGCAGTGCTCAATTCCATTTACAGCTAAAGAGCCAGTGCTGTTTGCATCTGCAAACTTTATGTGGTCATGTGGCAGGCATGACTAGAGTACATGGAATACTGTTACCTTCCGGGTGAAGTGGTAACTATTTATTTACTTGCAATTTCTTGCTTTTCAACTGCTAGGTTGACAGGAGCTGGGATATTGACGAGAGCACATTCCATTGTGCAGCATTCGAGTCTCAAACTGCTGACCTGCCAACCTTTCGGTCGTCAAGTTCAACATCTTAACCACTAAGCCACCACAGTTTCATGGAAACGAGGCAAGGAAGGTTTAGTGTCTTGCACGGAAGACAAAGAAGGAGTCGCAGTAAGGACTAACTCAGGTTTATTGGTTGATGATCAGGATGAACATGTGGTAATGGCGGAGGTACATCACATTATATACAGTAGCACAATACATTTGAATCTTGCTGCACGGTAGCTCATTGGCTGCTACCGGCGTGACGTCATCCAAGTCACGCCCATCATCTGCAGGTAGTGATAGTGCGGGAAAGTTCCCGCGGCTGTCGGTGATTTGGGGAATGTGAACCATGTGAGTTGGATGCTCGCAGCTGCCCTCTATGGGCAGCTTACTCCCGTTCCTTTAACAGTTGGGCTACATTGTAATTGTGGTCAGGTTACTCGGGACCGACGAAGAGGCCCTCGTGGCCTCGCCACCCCCTGCTACCTGCCCGGGAGTTCTAGAGACTGTGGTGGGCGGACTCCTCCCTGTTGCCCTGTCTTGGGGGTGTTTGTCTCCGGGGAGCTGGTGAGGGAGGACCCTAACGCTGATTCCCCCTCACTGGTGACTCGCCTTCTGAGTTGGTCGGCGTGCCTTCTCCAGAGTAGACCCGAGCTGGTCTCGACCCTGTAGGATACTGGCCCCGTCTGCTCAATGATCGTCCCTGGTACCCACGCTGGCCCCGAGGCCGCGTAGTTCCTGCAGTGAACCGGGTCCCCTACCGAAAAACTTTTGGAGCTATCTCCCCCTATATTTATATTTCTCCCTTCATCCTCCACCCTGGACGGATCCATCCGGTCAAAAAGTGTTACCGGACGCCTCCTCATGAGGAGTTCGGCTGGGGAGAATCCTGAAGCTAGGGGGGTTGTTCTGTAGCAGATGAGGAACTGACACAGATGAAGGTTCAACTCACCGGGACCCATGCGCCGCAGTGCGTCTTTCGTAGTGCGCACTTGGCGCTCTACCTGACCATTTGTGGCGGGGTGAAACGGGGCAGCGGTAATGTGCCTGATGGCGTTTCTTTCAATAAACGTCTTGAACTCCGCAGACGTGAAGGTACTAGCGTTATCGCTAACGAGGACGTCTGGCAGGCCGAAGCAGGCAAAGACCTTGTGCAACTGTTTAATGGTTGCCGCAGAGGAGGTGCTGTTCATGGGGATTACTTCTAACCATTTGGAATAGGAGTCGACTATCAGCAGAAACATGGACCCGCGGAAGGGGCCAGCGAAGTCGACATGAATCCGGGACCATGGCCCGCGGGCCGTGTCCCATTCTCTATGGGGTAGCTGGGACTCCTCGGGTCGAGAGCTCTGGCAGCTCTCGCACGTGCCCACTAAGCGTTCTATCTGGGGCCACCAAAAGAAACTCCTGGCCAGAGCCTTGGAGCGCACTATTCCCGGGTGACTGGTATGCAGTAGCTTCAGTACCTTAGCCCTTAGCTTCTCTGGAATGACTACCCGTTGGCCCCAGAGTAGACAGCCCCTTTCCAGGGAAAGTTCCACTCTACGCCTGAAAAATGGCTTGAAATGCTCCTCGGGGGGAGTAGTGGGCCACCCTTTCCTAACCCAGGAACTAACTTGGGCCAGCATCTTGTCGGCCACCGTGGCCTTGGCGAGGTCGGCCGGGACGATGGGGGGTGAGTCGAGGGACTCGATCAGCAGGACTTGGTGGTCCTGCTCTACCTCGCATGCGGGATCCCCTAAACTAGGGAGGGGAGATCGGGACAGCACGTCCGCATGGGAGATCTCCTTCCCTGGGCGACAGACCAGCTCATACTGGTAGGCGTTGAGGAAGATGGCCCAATGCAGCATCCTGGGGGATAGAATTTGCGGGGTGGGTTTGCCGGTAGTGAAGATCCCCAGAAGTGGCTTGTGATCCGTCACTACCGTAAACTCGCGGCCGTATAGGAAGTCGTGGAACTTCTTAGTTCCCGCGATTATGGCCAGGGCCTCCCTATCTGTTTGCGCGTAATTGCGCTCGGCTTTCGAGAGGGACCTTGAGTAGTACGCCACCGGGGCTTCCTGCCCGCTCTCCAACACGTGGCACAGAACCGCCCCCACCCCCACTGGGGACGCATCACAGACTAGAACCACTGGTTTTTTCGGCTCGAAGTGGGTCAGGACAGCATCCGAGGATAGGAGTGTCTTAAGCTCCTTGAACGCTTTCTCCTGCCTGTCCCCCCACCACCAAGCCGCGTCCTTCTTAAGTAGCGCATGCAGTGGCTCCGCGACCGATGCCTTCCGAGGCAGGAAGGAATGATAGAAATTTAGGAGCCCTAGAAATGACTGTAGCTCCAGTTTCGCGGTGGGGCGAGGGGCGTTTTTCACGGCCGCAACCTTGGACTCTGAGGGCTTGATTCCGTCTGGGGTTATCTTAAAACCTAGAAACTCAACCTCCCGCGCAAAGAATACACATTTGTCCCTCCTCAGTCGAAGTCCTGCCCTCTCGAACACTGAGAGGACCCCATCTAGCCTCTTTGCTAACTCTAACTCGCTCCCCGCCGTTATCAACACATCGTCGAAGTATGGGAGGACACCTGGAAGCCCCTTTAAAAGGCGTTCCACGAGGGACTGGAAGATTCCGGGGGCCGAATTCACGCCAAACTGAAGGCGCGTTACCTTAAACACCCCCTTGTGCATCACGATCGTTTGTGCGGCGGTAGCAGCCGGGGTTACAGAGAGCTGCTGATATGCCTGGGCCAGATCTAGCTTGGCAAAACACCTCCCCCCATGTAACGTGGCCAGCAAATGGCTGACCACGGGCACCGGGTATGCATTTGGCCGAATGGCCTTATTTATCGTACATTGATAGTCCGCACAAATCCTGACCTCCCCGTTTGACTTGAGGGCTGTAACAATCGGCGTTTCCCACTCCGCCGAGTCAACTGGAACCAAGATCCCCTGCCCCACCAATTTGTCCAGTTCCGCCTCGATCTTGTCCTTGAGGGCGAAGGGCACTCTCCTTGGCTTGAGGCGGATGGGCCGGATTTCTGGGTCCAGCTAAAAGGAAACCGGGGGCCCCTTGTATTTCCCGAGCCCCTTCTTGAAAACGTCCAGGTGTGCATTGCACACGTCCCGCATTGGGTCAGTCTTGATGGCATTAATGCCGGACAGTTCGATTCCCAGGGGAGCAAACCACTGCGTTCCCAAAAGGCAGCACCTCCCCCCCTTGAGGACTACTAGGGGTAATTTCTCGGAGTAATTCTTGAACTTCACCTTGAAGTTCCCCACCCCCAACACTGGGATCCCATTTCCCTGCACGTCCCGTAGGTGTGACTTCATGGCCCGCAGCTTGGGCCGCTTATCTGGGGGAATACGCATAAACTCTTTTTGGGACAGGATGGAATAAGATGACCCCGAGTCTATCTCCATCCTCACTGGGAGCCCCTGTAACAGTACCTCTACGAAAAAACGCCGGTGCTCCAGGCCCACGCGGTTCACGCCTTCCTCGCTGTAGTTGGCTGAGACCTTCCTGGTGCCGGCCGCCTTCCGTTGGTGTGTCTGGGGATGGCTCGAAATGCCCTTGTCCTCGACTCGCCCGCGCCTGCATACTCTGGCGATGTGTCCTTTTCGGCTGCAATTGTGACACTCGGCCTTTCGGAACGGACACCTTGTGCGGTCGTGGGACGCCCCACAACCGTCGCAGCAGCGGCCTTGCCGTTCGTGGGTCTGCCGCTTCTCTCCTCGTTTCTTGATCCTCTGGACGTCATCGTCCTCGCTGGAGCAGGGGTCCGCCGTCGTGGACGACTCCTCGGACGACGTTGGTGTGCCGGCGGGCGGCTTGGGGGCCCGCCAGGCCGTCTTCGCTGATGTCCGCCGGGCCGCCTGTACTGGTGACTTGGCCCTTTCGGACATGGCCCCTTGGGACTTGAACACCCTGACCCCGCTCCTGGCCGCCTCGGCCGCTTGGGCCTCCCGCAGTACCTCGTTGAACGTGAGGCGGTAGTCGTGGGTCATCAGCTTCCTCTGGAGCTCCTCGTCCCTCAGACCACACAACATGCGGTCTCGGAGGGCCTGGTCCAGGTCATCCCACTGGCAGTGCACCGCTGCAAGCCTGAGGGCCGCCGCATAGGCGGACACGGATTCGCCCGGTCGCTGGTCTCGCCTGTGGAACGCGACCCGGGCTGGGAAGATCAAGACGGGAGGCTGGAAATGCTCGCCCAACAACTCCAGAATGCAGTCGATGGGCGCCACGTCCACCTTCCGGGGAGCCACCAGGTTCATCAGGATACGCAGTGTGGCCGGCCCCACCTGGGCCAGGAAGTGGGAGCGCATTTTTGCGTCGTCGTCGACGCCCGCGGCTTCCATCGCGTGCCGAAACTGGCACTCGTAGAGCTTCCATTGTTCGGGCTCGCTGACATCGAACTGGTAAGGCTTGATCTTGGGATTCGCCATCTATCCCACCTTCGTCGCCAATTTAGTGTCTTGCACGGAAGACAAAGAAGGAGTCGCAGTAAGGACTAACTCAGGTTTATTGGTTGATGATCAGGATGAACATGTGGTAATGGCGGAGGTACATCACATTATATACAGTAGCACAATACATTTGAATCTTGCTGCACGGTAGCTCATTGGCTGCTACCGGCGTGATGTCGTCCAAGTCACGCCCATCATCTGCAGGTAGTGATAGTGCGGGAAAGTTCCCGCGGCTGTCGGTGATTTGGGGAATGTGAACCATGTGAGTTGGACGCTCGCAGCTGCCCTCTATGGGCAGCTTACTCGCGTTCCTTTAACAGTTGGGCTACATTGTAATTGTGGTCAGGTTACATTCATACATTTCTTAAAGCAACATTGTACATACATAACAGAAGGTATAAACTGAAGCATATGTATTCTACAAATGTATTTTTCTGTCTTGGATCCGAGGAATCACAGTCTGAGGAGAGACACCCCTGGCAGAGCTACAAAGAGGAAAGCTACAAAATCCTGTCTCTGTGATTCTTCTCCAAATCTTTCTTTAATTAAACTGTTAACCACAATAAGGCATTAATGCTGATGTGGCTCTTTTATTGTGGTATAGCTCAGTCCAGCTGATGATGGTACAAAAGTGTGCTATGGTCTTGGAAGACATTCTGCTGAGGCAGCAGTGAGGAAAACACTCCATTTTGTACTCTAGGCTTTCTCACCAGAGCAGGACCAACTGACAACATTTACATCAACAGTAGTCTGCTTGTAATTACTATCATTTTTATCATTGATTTCCCTGTCTTCTCCCTTCTTGAATGTCCTGAGATGTGTGCATTGAGGCAGTATCTTGGCACTGGAGAGAACTGAATTAATATTTTGGTTGTTCTACCAGTTTCTGCCCTTTGAGTTCATCATTTGCTGTCCCTGGGCTCAGAGCACACCCTCTCCTCCTCCTCCATGTTCTAACCCATGTATGCAGCCAGAGGTGGGCAGGGCGGCCTCCTCCTCCCAGCAGCGCCGGCAATGTTTCCCATGCACCTTGCCCAGCCAGGGCCGAAGGCGTGCTTTGATCTCCGCACTTCCCGCTCACCTTCGGCCCTGGCTGGTCAACGCGCATGGGAAACGTTGCCAGCACTGTTGGGAGAGGGAATCCATCAGCCCCCGCCCTGCCCACCTCCCAGCAGCGTTGGCAATGCTTCGCATGCACCTCGCCCAGGGTCGAAGGCACGTGGGAAGTGCGGAGGTGAAAGTGCACCTTCAGCCCTGGCTGGGCAAGGGAAAATGGCATGGGAAATGTTGTCGGTGCTGCTGGGAGGGGGAGGCTGCCAGCCCCCACCCTGCCCTCCTCCCAGCAGTGCCGGCAATGCTTCATATATGCCTCACTCAGGACCAAAGGTGTGCGGGAAGTGCGGAGGTGAAAGTGCACCTGCACGGTGAGGGACTGACCCGCCAGCAGCACCTGGCTGCTCTTGGACTCCTCCTCCTTGTCTCCGGGACAACGGGCGAAGCAGCGGTGGTGGTCAAGGCCTAGACGCAACCATAACCCACACCTGATCCTCATCTGGCCAGGCGGGCTGCATCAGGAGGCTGGGAAAGCTGTGCCGGGGTCTCCTGCCTCTGCTGGGAGCGACACTCTGAGAGCAAGGTAGGTATCTGCCTGGTTTCTTTTATTTTCTTTCTTCCTTTTTCTTGGGGGGGGGGAGGGAGATGAGGCCATGCCCACAGTTAGTCACACCCACAGTATGGTAGTAATTTTTTGGGGGAATGCATCACTGGCTGGGACTATATCTCCCATCACATGGGAGGACCCAAGAACTCCTAAATCATACTTTCAGTTCCCGCTTAGTGACATCCAAGAGATTCGAAGGGACCAATCAGAAAATAGAAAAGTTATCAGAACTCTTGTAACATTTTAGGTCAAAATGAACATTAATTTCTTATTAGCTGGACACTCTTTGAGTTTGGGAGGGAGGTTTGGGATGGCGGGGGGGGGGGATACCTGTCAACCATCCCGATTTGGCCAGGAAAACCCCGTAATTTGACGTCGATTGACGTCATAACCCGCCCTGTGCTGCCAAACCCTCGTAATTTGGCAGCGGGGAAAAACACTTTCCACGCAAGCGCAGAAGCGCTATGCCGCTTGCGTAGAGGCTGTGCAAGTGGTGTAGCACTTCTGCGCATGTGTGGAAGGGGTAAAACCCTTCCATGCATGTGTGGAAAGCGACCTGCTCACAAGCGATGTTCACAGGTCCCATTTTTCCGGAGCCGCGGGTTGACAGTATGGGGGGGGGAGAAGGAAGGGAAAAAATGTATAAAACCTGTAACTTTTCTTTGTATGGTGTGCCATTCTGACAAACACCCCGGTCTGTAGAGTGTGTACCAAGATCTTCTTTAATATCGATCAATAATAAAGCAACTAAGATATGAAATAATTTTTCTCCTTGATTGCTTTCTGTTGTGTATGTAACTTTGTATCTTTAAGAATGTAACCTTGCAAAGGAGTCTCCGTGTAACAATGTAACTCAATAAACCTACTCAAGGGTCTCCCTGGGGTTCTCCCCTATTTTGACAATGTTTTGATTACGGCGGGGAGCGAGTCGGAACTGGATAACCTTCTTACAGTATTTGAGAAAGCGGGGTTAAGATTGAGATGTGATAAATGTGTGTTCCTAGCGAGGGAGGTAGAATTCTTAGGGTTTAAGACACCCCGATGGTGTTAAGCCCTCCGACTCAAAGGTTGCGGCTGTTCGAAATGCCCCTCGCCCCACCACGAAACCAGAATTGCAGTTCTTCTTAGGGCTGCTAAATTTCTATCATTCCTTCTTGCCAAGGAAAGCTTCTGTAGCGGAGCCTCTGCATCGTCTTTTAAAGAAATATGCGGTTTGGCGGTGGGGGGACAGCCAGGAAAAGGCTTTCAAAGAGCTGAAACATCTTCTCTTCTCAGAGGCAATCTTAACTCATTTCGACCCCAGGAAGCCTGTGGTGCTAGTTTGTGATGCTTCACCAGTGGGGGTGGAGGCAGTGCTTGTGCCACGTGTTAGAAAACAGGCGGGAAGCCCCTGTTGCCTTTTATTCCAGGTCACTTTCAAAGGCAGAGCACAACTACGCGCAAACAGATAGAGAGGCTCTTGCGATAGTTGCTGGAACCAAGAAATTCCATGACTTCCTCTATGGTCGGGAGTTCACCATTGTGTCCGACCATAAGCCTCTGCTGGGCATCTTCACCACGAGCAAGCCCACACCTCAGATTCTGTCCCCAAGGATGCTTCGGTGGGCCATATTTCTAAATGCTTACCAGTACACACTGGTTCACTGCCCAGGCAAAGAGATCAGCCCCTCTCAGAGCTAGGGGAACCCGAATGCGAGGTGGAACAAGATCACCAGGTGCTGCTGATCGAGTCCCTCGATTCACCACCCATAGTACCTTTAGTGTATGCAAACCAAGACACAGGACACAGCCTCGGGCTGGGTTAACTCAGGTTTATTGCATCGTGGACAGAGGGAACATGAGGTAATGGCGGATCGATAGCTCTTTATATACAGTGGTAATACATTTGAACGTGGTGCCATAGTAGCCCATTGGCTACTGCCTGCGTGACGTCATTGCGAGTCACGCCCTTCTTGTCCAGGTGTAGGTAGTGGCGGGAAAGCTTCCCGCGCTGCCGCCTTTGATGAGATCGGACCAAGAGAGCTTGGACGCTCGCTGCTGCCAGCTGGTGGACATTAGCTCGCGTCCTCATGCAGGGTTCATATGATACAGCTGAAGGTTACATTGTTGCTATAGGCAAGGTTACATTGGTTCAGATACATTGTAATCCATGTGGAAGGTAAAACCCTTAGAACACAACATCCCTCCCCCCTAGGACGAGACAACGTCTCGAGCCCATGCTTCTAGACACTCCCCCCCCTAGGAGACAAAATCTCTCAGCCAAGATGGCTTGTTTCGAACACGCTGGGGTCTCGATGCGGGCTGCCTCTCCCCGGGTTTGCTACCTTCTCTTTGTCCCCTGGTTTCCTGTCCTGTAATTTGAGAGGGAGACTCGTTAGTGACTTGCCGCGGCTCTGCGGCGTTGTTGGGAGGTGTGCTCTTACTTAGGGAGGAACCGGGGGCACTGGGGGCTAACGAAAAACCCCTCTTCTCGCTTGGATGGGTGGGGGAACACTCCTGAAAACCCCCCCGGCTCGCTAAATCAAAATCTAAAGTCCATTCGGGGGCAGCGGTCTCGAACTCCTCTCCCCCTCCCCCGGCTTCTGATAGGACTGGTTTATCAAAAGGATATGAGTCGGGCCCGCTGCTTCTTCCTTCCCCCCTCGCTTGGGACTGTTGTCCGCTGCTGTCTCCCCCTTGGGTTAAGCGGGTGGGGGAGAACCCTAACGCTGAATCTTGTTGCTGATCCTCACTGACAGGCCCACTTACTCGGTGCCTCAGTTGGTCTGCGTGCCTCCTCCAGAGGAGACCGGCGTGGGTCTCGACCCGGTACGACACTGGCCCCGTCTGTTCTACAACCGTCCCCGGCACCCAGGCTGGCCCCGCGCTGGCATAGTTCCTGCAATGAACAGGGTCGCCGGCGGCGAACCCTTTCGAGACTGCCAGCCCCACGTTTTTTCCCTTATCCTCAATTCTTGTGGGGTCTAGCCTGGACAGGAGTGTAGTCAGTTTACGCCGCATCAATAGCTCTGCCAGCGAGTAGCCTGACGCTAAGGGGGTCACCCTATACGCTAGTAAGAACTGACATACTTGGTGGTTCAGGTCCCCGGGGCCCATGCGCCGAAGCGCCTCCTTTGTTGTACGCACCAACCGTTCCACTTGGCCATTCGTGGCCGGGTGAAACGGCGCGGACGTGACATGCCGAATGGCATTCGCCTCCATGAATGCCCCGAACTCTGAGGAGGTGAAGCAACTCGCGTTATCGCTGACTAAAGTGTCGGGTAAACCGAACGTTGAAAAGACTCTCCGTAGTTGGTTAATTGTAGTGGTGGAGGATGTGCTCTTTACCGGAATGACCTCCAGCCACTTTGAGAATGCATCCACCACCAGGAGAAACATGGTTCCTCGGAAAGGGCCAGCGAAATCTACGTGCACTCTGGACCATGGCCCCCTTGCTGTGTCCCATTCCCTATGCGGGAGCCTGGCCGCCTCTGGTCGGGACCCCTGGCACGCCTCACAAGTGCCGACCATGTGCTCAATGTCCTCGTCCAGCTGTGGCCACCAAAAGTAACTGCGGGCCAGCGCTTTTGAGCGAACGATGCCCGGGTGGCTGACGTGCAGCAGTTTGAGAACCCTCGGCCGCATGGGTGTTGGGACCACCACCCGTTGGCCCCACAACAGGCACCCCCTTTCTAGGGACAACTCTAGCTTCTTCCGAAAGAATGGGTCGAATTCCTTGCTTGGGGACGATGCTGGCCACCCTTTCTGCACCCATGAGCTGACTTTCTCCAGCGTTCTGTCCTTGCCTGTCGCCCTGGCTATATCGGCCGGTACTATTGGGGGTTCGTCTAAAACCTCAATTAGCAACACCTGGCGGTCTCTTCCTATTCTGGCTTTTTGGTCGTCCGACAAAGGCAAAGGGGATCTCGACAGCGCATCAGCATGGCTGATCTCCTTTCCGGGCCGGTACTCCAACTCGTGTTGGTATGCGTTAAGAAAGATGGCCCATCGCAACATTCTCGGGGACAGTATCTGCGGCGTGGGCTTGCCTGCCGTGAAAATTCCTAACAGGGGCTTGTGATCCGTCACGATTTTGAATGGGCGGCCATACAGAAAATCGTGAAACTTTTTGGTCCCCGCTACTATTGCCAATGCCTCCCTGTCGGTTTGTGCGTAATTTCGCTCTGCTTGGGACAGGGACCTTGAGTAAAACGCCACTGGGGCCTCCCGACCGTCATCCAACACGTGGCAAAGCACCGCCCCCACCCCCACCGGTGATGCATCACAGACTAAGACCACCGGCCGTTTGGGGTCGAAGTGCGTAAGGATTGCGTCCGATGTTAAAAGTTGCTTTAGTTCGTTGAACGCCTTCTCGTGCTCGTCACCCCACATCCATGTCTCCTCCTTCTTAAGTAACCGATGAAGCGGTTCGGCCACGGAGGCTTTCCGCGGAAGGAATGTATGGTAGAAATTGAGGAGCCCCAGGAATGACTGAAGTTCGGTTTTGGATGTGGGGCGAGGGGCCTTCTTAATGGCTGCTACCTTGGATTTGGACGGCTTAATACCCTCGGGTGTGATCCGAAACCCTAAAAATTCGACCTCGGTTTCGAAAAAAAACACATTTGTCCTTCCTCAGTCTCAGCCCCGCTTTCTCGAAAACAGTTAGTACTTTATCCAATCTCTTAGCCAGTTCGGCCTCACTCCCCCCTGTTATCAACACGTCATCAAAATAAGGCAACACCCCCTCCAGCCCCTTCAGGAGGCGTTCCACAAGCGACTGAAAAAGGCCGGGTGCCGAGTTCACGCCGAACTGTAAACGCGACACCTGGAACGCTCCTTTATGTGTGACTATCGTTTGTGCCGCGGCCGTGGCGGGAGTTACGGGGAGTTGTTGATAGGCTTGTGCCAGGTCGAGCTTAGCGAAACACTTTCCCCCATTTAGCCTGGCCAAAAGGTGGCTGACCACTGGCACCGGATATGCATTAGGGCGAATCGCCTTGTTAATTGTACACTTATAATCAGCGCAAATGCGCACCTCCCCGTTAGCCTTCAGGGCTGTTACGATTGGAGTTTCCCACTCCGCGGAATCCACAGGAATAAGAATCCCCTGGCCCACCAATTTGTCCAGTTCCGCCTCTATTTTGTCCTTTAGTGCGAAAGGCACCCTGCGCGGTTTGAGTCTTATCGGGCGGACCTCCGGGTCTAGGTCGAAGGCTACAGGGGGTCCCTTGAATTTTCCAAGTCCTTTTTCAAACACGGTGGGGTGCGCGTCACACACCGCTTGTATCGGATCCGCGCCCACGGCATGCACCCCCCCTATGAACAAACCCAAGGGCTGAAACCACTGCGTCCCTAGGAGACTACAATTCCCCCCTTTGAGAACGACTAACGGGAGTTCTGCGGAATGTCTTTTATAGCGAACCCGAAATTTCCCGACCCCCAGCACTGGAATGCTGTTCCCTTGTACGTCTCGTAGCGTGGACCTCAGAGTCTTAAGTTTGGGCCGCGCTTGGGGGTCGATCTTCAAGAACTCTTTCTGGGGAATTATGGAATAATAGGACCCCGAGTCAATCTCCATCCTAACAGGGGCCCCTTGTACTATTACCTCAATGAAGTAATGGTTTTGTCCCGCGGACACACTGAACACGGGGGCGTCGTCCTCACTGCCGTCCGAGACGCGACCCACGCCGTCCTGCTTCCTCGTGGTTCGGGCGCCATCTTGGGGTCTCGCTGGACGGTCCGGTCTGGCCGAACGGTCTTTCGACTGCCTCCGGCCCTCTCTCCGATTTCTGCATGCCCTGGCGATGTGCCCACGCCTGCCACAGCCGTAACATTCGGCTTTCTTGAAAGGGCACTTCGCACGCTCGTGGGCCGCCCCACACCCATCGCAGCGACGCCCCCCTTTCCGGACCTTCTGTACCTCTTCGCCGTCGCTTCCATCTGTAGAGGATCTCGAGGTTCGTCGGGTCGCGTGCACCGGCTGTCCTGACTTGCCACGCACCGAGCTTTCCGCTTTGCTGGCCCTAGGACGCCACTCACGCCACTCGTGTATTTCGTCCACTCCCGCATTCGTGGACTCCGCGGATTCCGCGGTCTCTACGACCTCGGCCAGCGTGGGTGGCGGTTCTCTGTTCATCAGGCGGCGCTGCACTTCCTTGTCCTTCAGGCCACACAGCACGACGTCCCTCATGATCATCTCCAGGTTGTCCCACTTGCAGGGAACGGCGGCTACCCTCAGGGCCTCCACGAAAGCCTCTACCGACTCATCCGGCGCTTGGACTCGCCTCCAAAACGCACTCCTAGCGGGAAACATTGCTTTCGAGGGTTGGAAACGCTCACGCAGCAACTTCAGTATGTCGTCGGTTTTGAAGTCATCCAACGTCTTCGGTTCGATCATGCCCACCAGCGTCCGCTTGGTCTCTACACCCAGCATTCGGGTGAGGATGGCCCTCTTCCTTTCCTCGTCGTCTTTGACTTTGAGTTCCACCAATGCCGCCTTGAAATCCATGTTAAAGATGGTCCAGTCTTGCGGCTTGGTAATATTGAACCCGCTCTGTGTCCTGGCACTTTGGGAATCCATAATCCCACCTTCGTCGCCAATTTAGTGTATGCAAACCAAGACACAGGACACAGCCTCGGGCTGGGTTAACTCAGGTTTATTGCATCGTGGACAGAGGGAACATGAGGTAATGGCGGATCGATAGCTCTTTATATACAGTGGTAATACATTTGAACGTGGTGCCATAGTAGCCCATTGGCTACTGCCTGCGTGACGTCATTGCGAGTCACGCCCTTCTTGTCCAGGTGTAGGTAGTGGCGGGAAAGCTTCCCGCGCTGCCGCCTTTGATGAGATCGGACCAAGAGAGCTTGGACGCTCGCTGCTGCCAGCTGGTGGACATTAGCTCGCGTCCTCATGCAGGGTTCATATGATACAGCTGAAGGTTACATTGTTGCTATAGGCAAGGTTACATTGGTTCAGATACATTGTAATCCATGTGGAAGGTAAAACCCTTAGAACACAACATCACCCACAGATCTCGCTAAGGCTACGGCGAAGGACAAGGTACTGTCCCTAGTAATCTCATGGGTAAAGAAGGGCTGGCCCACAACTCCGCCAGCCGAGGAGTTCAAAGCATTTTTCCGGAAAAGGGTTGAACTTTCGATAGAGAGGGATTGCCTCCTCTGGGGCCAACGGGTAGTTATTCCCAAGGCACTGCGTGCAAAACTGCTCAAATTGCTGCACATCAGCCACCTGGGGATCGTGTGCTCAAAGGCTTTGGCCAGGAGCTATTTCTGGTGGCCCCAGATAGATGCTGACATTGAACACATGGTGGGCACTTGTGAAAGTTGCCAGAGTTCTCAATCCGAGGAGTCCCAACTTCCTCACAGAGAATGGGACACAGCCCATGGTCCATGGTCTTGGTTACACATCGACTTTACTGGTCCTTTTTGAGGCTCGATGTTCCTCCTCGTGGTCGACTCTTTTTCAAAATGGTTGGAGTTCATCCCAATGTCCAATACCTCCTCTGCCACAACCATTAAACACTTGCGGAAGCTGTTTAGTTGTTTTGGGCTACCCGATGTGCTTGTCTCCGACAACGCCAGTACTTTCACTTCCACTGAATTCCAGGCATTCCTAGAGAGGAATGCGATTCAGCACATTACTTCAGCCCCTTTCCACCCCGCAATGAATGGCCAGGTTGAGCGCCAAGTGCGAACAACTAAGGAGGCACTTCAGCAAATGGGCCCCGGGGATTTAAATTCGCAATTGTGCCAATTTCTCATCTGCTACAGAGTAACTTCCCTGGCATCTAGGCTCTCCCCTACAGAGCTTCTCATGCACAGGAGACCAGTTTCCCTATTTGATTGGTTGGATCCAACCGGGGTGGAGGATAGGGGGAGGAATATAGAAATTGTGCACACCAATTAGGGGACCCAGTGTATTGCAGAAACTATGCGGCCGCCGGCCCAACATGGGTCCCAGGGGTTGTAATTGAACAGACCGGGCCAGTGTCCTACCAGGTAGAAACAAGGACGGGTTTACTGTGGAGGTGACACTCAAACCAGCTCAGGCGTCGGGTCACAGATACACAGGGGGATGAAGGGATGGATGAGTCAATGTTAGGGTTCTCCCCCATCCGCTTATCTCAAGTGGGAGATATGGCGAACAGCCCACGAAGGGATCCTTATATCAATTCCTTCCACGCCAGTCGAGGAGACCCAAATCCCCATCTCTTTCACCCATGGCAGACAGGCTCTGAGGATTGCGAAAATCCAGACCCCGACAGTGTAGATTTTGAGTTGCAGGACCGGGGGGAGTTTTCAGAGTGTTCCCCCACTCATCCAAGTGAGAAGCGGGGCTTTGAGTTCACCCCAGTAATCCCCCGTCCTTTGGTTTTCAAGTCGTCCTCTACTCCCTGGCAAAAGAGGCAATTTTCTGTTGAGTCACCCGTCGTTCCGAATAACAGGCGGGACTTTTCATTAAGGTATCTCCCCTTCCAGGTTTTGATTTTGAGCGATGCCCTGTTCCTTCTGAAACAAAACAGGGTTCTGATATACAGTTTGCCCTCCCAAGTTCCCCTTCTGAATTGGGCCAAGCCTTCTGTCATGCCGCTAACGAGCCTCATTTTCCCATTGCAGGATGAGAGTCTGCGGAACTCAGATCCCCTAGTTCTCCCGAGCTCAGCCCAGCTGCCGCATGGCCCAAACGCACATGCGGGCCACCACTATGGTAGAGAGATTTCGTCCCATCCTAGGGGGGAGGGGTGTTGTGTATGTAACTTTGTATCTTTAAGAATGTAACCTTGCAAAGGAGTCTCCGCGTAACAATGTAACTCAATACAAACCAGCTGCGATTACAAGCGATTCAGCTGCCGGTAGATGGCAGCTCCAATAGTTCAGTTCACATGGTCCAAATCACCCAATCACAGTGTACCGCGAGAAACATTCCTGCCACAGGTAAACCTTATAAGGTGTGCAGTATGTCCCAATGATGTCACTGACACCATAGCCAATGGGCGCTCTTGGAGCGGGATTCAAATGTACTGTACAGTATAAAAGGAGCTGTGCCTCTGCCATTACCGCATGTTCAGATTGCATACCTTGCAATAAAGATGTGTTTGGCCCCCTGAATGCTGCCTACCACATATCAATCTGTGAACATCAAACTTTCTAACTCAATTGGATCATGAGGGTTTGAAAAAGCAGAGAAAGTCTGCTGCAATCGGCTCATAAGTGGCTGATGGAGGTAAGCTAAACAGAACTTGCCAAAGATCCAAAAACTATTTTCTAAGGATATTGGCATACATTTTTAGAAAGTAAAACCTTTATCTAGGCATAATTGGGTATAAGTGTCTAGAACCTAAAGCTTCTGCATTCAAACTCGTTTGGGTATAAGGGTTTGAAAAATACTTAAAAATTGGAACACAACACTGGGGCAGAGACGGGAGCTCACTCCGTCGTGCAGTACTTGGGTTTCGAACTGCTGACCTGCCGATCTTCCAGTCATCAAGTTCAGAGTCTTAACCACTAAGCCACTGCAGACTTCTTTGTACAAATGGGCAAACTGATATTCCCTCCTGCCAAGTCACAAAATGATACAGGCATGTTAGGGAGGAGAGACTGAGCTGTTATATTGAAGGATGGAGTAACTGTGGCCCTCCAAACATTTTGAGACTTCAGCCCCCATGTACTCAATTACTCTGGCTATGGCTGCTAGGAGCTGGGGAGCAGAATCCGGTATATATCCGTTATATACCCTTGCCATATTTAGCCAATCCGCAGAAATACAATTTCTTTTTGGGCTGCTGTTAAATGCTCTGCTAAGATGTAAAACAGGGGTGCCCAAACTTTTTGGGCTGTGGGCCGGTCATATGGTTCAGTGGGCCGGTCATGGTGGTTCAGCGGGCTGGTCACGTGGTTCCTCCCACTGGAAGCAAAAGGAAAACATGCCTTGCAATCTGTTTTGCAAGAGGATGAGATAAATTTTAAGCTGCCATTTTCTCTGCTTAAACTAGGGGTGCCCAAACTATGGCTTGTGGGCTGAATCCGGTCCCTGATGTCAATTCATCCGGCCCGTGCTGCCCTCGTCCCTCCCGAAGTGGAAGCAAAATACACCCATACAGGTATGTTTTGTTTCTGCTTCCAGGAGTGACGAGGGTGGCATGGGCCGGATGGAGTGGTGTCAGGGGACGGATCCAGCCCATGGGCCATAGTTTGGGCACCCCTGATGTAGAAGAAGTTAGCACTTTACAACCACTGGCAGGCTATAACAGACAGACAGACAGATGAATGAATGGATGAATGAATATTAGCTCTATGAAGCTGTGCAGCTACTAAGCAGCTTGCAGTCCCGATTGGCTCTAAGAAGATTCTGCTGGTTCAGACCGAAGATTTTCTGGTCTTTACTCAACTACGGCTGCCATATAACAATTGGTGTTCATGGCCATCCTTTTCCAACAGCCTTAACTGGCTGGATGGGGTACACAAAAAGAACCTCCTTGAAGATTGTGGTATTTTTGAACCATCAATCGAGTGTACCTCGGCCAATGGCCACCTTGTTGTGCCGGCTAATCTTCCTCACACTATGTCAGGCAAAGGTAACTATGGCATGAATTCACCGAAAGTTCATGGCATGTGGGAAAAGGTGGCTTCATTTTGGTAGTTCCACATCTGACCTTGACACAAAGAAGAACTGGCTGGATAGCTCAGTGGTTCGGAGGAAGGGGCCCAAGTTTCAATTTCCCATGGTGCCTTCTAGGAGAAAAACTAGGCTGAACAGTCTTGGGCAATCTACATAGTCCCATAATGTCACAGAAGGAAGGAATGGTAAGTTTCTTTGGTGTAGTCTATAAGTAGGAAATCATATGAAGGGGAAAAATATTACTAGGTATAGCAACTGGCTTCTGACTGATAGAGCTTTCTCAACATTTGTGGACAGATAAGTCACGGCTCAATATGTTGCACTTTAGTGGCACAGTAGCCACTTCTCAGTGGATGGCTTCTGCTTCACACCCTGCTCCAATAAAGGGGGAATCACATAGCACAGGTAGAATAATAGAATCCTATATGGCCACTGATATCCTCTTACTGACATTGAGTGAGAGGTAAACCTAAATGATACTGGGAGGGGATTATGTGGCTTCATCTTCAATCAAAGGTCATTGGAACAGCATGAAATCCACCTCCTGGGAATCCATGGGGCTATGAAGCTACTCTGGTACCATATGTTCAGTCTGCAGAAGGTTTCAGGATTAACTCTTGGCCTCTCTCAGAAGGCAGAATCCAGGCTGAAATGACATTGGGGCAAGGGAATACATTACTACTCAACACAAGCAATGTTGAACAAAAGGGAACTATATTCTGACTTGTGAGGCCATTGCTGCCATCCTGCTAGGGCTAACTTGCTATGTGGTCTTCACTGCAGCAGACATGGCATGTGGGGAGTTTTTACAGATGCTGAAGTGCTGTTTGAGGAGCTTCCTGCCAAGCTGAACACACTTTTGTGTGTGCAGCTCGTGCAATGCAAAGACTCACAAATTGCAAAGCTGTCACCCCATTCCCTTCCTTCTTCCAGATGGCATGACAGGCTCAAGTCCAGGCACTCTCTGGCTCCTTCCCCAGCTCCCCCTTTCCTGTGTGCTTGTCTCCTTAATGTTTCCGTTTTTATTTATTTAGCAAATCCCCTTGCACTGAGCCAATGTACTCACACTTAACAATCAAAAACCGGACAATCTGGCTGGTCTGACAGCAGGCTTGCACACTTCTGAAGAACTAACAGAGGTTGTTGTTAACAATTTTGATAAAAAGACAGGCTATGTAATGAACTCTTTTGTTCACCCATCCCACCCCCTGAACTCTTATAACACAGATGTACAGAAAATGTCTAAGTAAGGGTATCAGACTGGTTTTTTTTTTTTTGGGGGGGGGGGGTCTGATGATCAAAGTGCTGGTTCATAGAAGGTGATGTCAACACACTCTCTCTCTCTCTCTCTCATAGTGTCGTGGCAGGCTGCTTCTCATTTATCCTTTCCTTCTTTGTCTTCAGTCTGAATGTAGTCCAGGGGAGAGGGAGAATGATTGGCTTTTGTTCACTCCTGGCTTTATACAAGCAAACAATCCACAGTGACCTAACTTTCAATTACCCGGTTCAATTTAAAAAAGAGAGTGAATCAAAGGCAGGCCCCACTTGCATTATTAGACTCTAATAATGAATGAGAGTGCGGTATGGCTCCAGAAATGTCTGCCTGAACGGACACTGGCTCATAAGAAACGCTTCTGGGATTTAATAATTTACACACCTTGTGTGACGGCTCTGCTGATTGAGATTCCAGACAACCAAGGAACCAGAGCAGAGGTTTGAAAGGAAAGGATTTTCTGTAAGCATTTTGTAGATTTCTACCAGTGGGACTGCGGTGGCTTAGTGGTTAAGATGCCAAACTTGACAACTGGAAGGTCAGCAGGTCAGCATCTCGAGACCTGAGTAATGCACAAGCTCCTGCCAACCTAGTAGTTCGAAAGCAAGAAATTGCAAGTAGATAAATAGGGAACACTTTGGTGGGAAGGTAAACAGCATTCGGTGCACTCTAGTGTCTAGTCATGCTTGCCACATGTCTACAGAAACGTCTGCAAACACAGACAGTGGTGGCTCTTTGACTATAAACAGAGATGAGCACTGAACCCTAGAGTCAGATATGACTGGCTTTCGAGCATGGGTGACCTTTACCTTTACCAGTGAGATCTGTAACAAATTACTGCAGTATTATTTTATTATTTTATTTATTTATATTCAAATTTATATGCCGCCCAATCAGGTAAACCCGACTCTGGGCGGCTCACAACAAGTTAAAACACACATAAAACAATACAACCAATTAAAACCCAACATACTCACCCACCTACCCCATTCCTCTTAAAAACCCACATTAAAAACCTGCCTTCATTGACAATTAAAATAAATGGGGGCTTAATTTATAAGCCAACAGGCGGGGGCCACTCTTCCATCTGGGCACCATACCTGCCCCGCCAACCAGGTTTTTAGGTCTTTTCTGAAAGGTAGCAGCTCCATCTGCTCCCGCAACTCTACAGGCAAGAGGTTCCACAAGGCCGGTGCGGATACGGAAAAGGCCCTCCTTCGTGTACCAGTGAGACGGGCCCCTCTGGCAGATGGAACAATTAGGGAGCCCCTCCGATCCACTCTGGTTGGATGGGCGGACACTCTTGGGACGATGCGGTCTCTAAGGTATCCTGGCCCACTACCATGAAGGGCTTTAAAGGTCAAAACCAGCACCTTGAACTGCACCCGGAGGCAAACTGGTAGCCAGTGCAGCTCCCGAAGTAATGGTGAGGCACGAGCATAACGCCCATGCCCCATCACCACCCGGGCTGCCGCATTCTGGACCAACTGCAGCCTCCGAATGGTTGACAAGGGCAGCCCCATGTAGAGCGCATTGCAATAATCTAGCCTGGAGGTGACCAGAACATATGTGACCCTGAGCAGGGAGTCCCGGTCCAGGAGCGAACGCAACTGATGGATGACGCGAAGCTGTGAGAAAGCCCTCCTGGCCACAGCTGCCACCTGATCTGCTAGTAGCAGCCCCGAATCCAGGAGGACCCCTAAGTTGCGTACCGGGTCTGTCTGGGGCAAAACAGCTCCATCCAAGACCAAAGTTGGCAGCTCCCTGGATAATGCGGGACCCCCTATCCAAAGCCACTCAGTCTTGGAGGGATTCAATTGTAGCCCGTTGTCCCACATCCAGACCCCAACCGCTTCCAGAAATCTGGATAGGACATTGACTGCATCACTGGGGTCCCCATGGGCCGAGATATATAACTGGGTATCATCAGCATACTGATGATACCTTACCCCATGGGAATGGATAACCTCACCCAATGGCTTCATGTATATGTTAAATAGGAGAGTAGAGAGCACCGAGCCCTGAGGCACCCCATACTGTAGGGGCCTAGCGCTGGACCTCTCACTCTCCAACCACACCGACTGGGTACGACCCTCCAGAAATGAGGAAAACCAGGACAGCACAGTGCCCTGGATCCCCAAACCTTTGAGCCGTTCCAGAAGGATACCATGATCAACGGTATCGAAGGCCGCTGAGAGATCCAGAAGAGCCAGGATGGATGGATGACCCCCATCCCGCTCCCGCAAGAGGTCATCAACCAGTGCGACCAATGCAGTTTCAGTACCATATCCAGGCCTGAAACCCGATTGAAACCTGATTATTATTATTATTATTTTATTTTGGACACTTATATCCCACCCTCATGGTGGGTACACCACTCAGGGTGGCTAACAACAAAAGGGGAAAGGGAAGAGGGAGATAATACAATAAGTAAAAATTACAATGTAAAACAGTTTAACAACAACAGCTAAAAACATGACCCAACCCCCCCCCCCCCGCTAAAATCAGCATTAAAACACAACAACAAACAAATCATCATTAAAAAACAACCCTCCCCACCCTCACCCACATTAAAACAGAGCAACCAAACTGGGGGACGGTCCCTCACATAGGCTAAATCAGCCAGCGGGCTTGACTAGTAGAGTCAAGCGTGCCCCTAACCTGCTGAAAGAGTCATGTCTTCAGCATCTTTCTAAAAGGGAGTAGTTCCATCTAGAGACGCAGCTCAGGTGGTAAGAGGTTCCACAGGGCTGGGGCAGACACAGAAAAGACTCTCTTCCTGGTCCCAATAAGATGTACTTCTTTCACTGATGGGACCACCAGTGAGCCCCTCCTGTCTGCCCTAGTAGGACGGGCTGAATTCCTTGTGGCGATGCAGTCTCTTAAGTAGCCTGGTCCAATGCCATGAAGGGCTTTAAAGGTCAAAACCAGCACCTTGAGTTGCACTCGGAGGCACACTGGCAACCAGTGCAGCTCCCAGAGCAGTGGTGAGGCACGAGCATAACTCCCGCACCCCATCACAACCCGGGCAGTATGGACTATACCTGTTTAAAGTTCTGTATTACCAGCCTTTCTCTTTTCTAGGGTACTTGGTTCTATTCCTATGCTTATCCTTCCACTCTGAGTTTTCCATTTTCACCCTACTTCCAGATGATCAGCCTTTTCTGGCTACTGAGCACATTCATTTCTCATTCAGCTATTTTGAGCATTTGAAACTGCCCCCAGTTTTCCTCCCTGAAATATATTTTTTAAAATATAATCTAGCTCTGGGGTATCCCTGAAGCTGCCAATACCACCTTCTTGAATATGGTGAAGGAGAAGCCACTTTGGCTGCAGAGACGAATGATTTCATTATTGCTATATAGAACTGAGTGGAACCTTGTGCTTTAGTCCATCCAAGATGGAAATTTCAATGTATGGGAGTCCCTTTAGACAACATACCAGAGAGAGATTGGAATGTAAACATGTTAGCCTGGTGGGTTGAGAGAAATGAATCCTAATGTGTGATGGGCATGTCATGTTGCAAGATTATTGGTTGGAATCTCTATGGGAAATGGCTGGGAGGCGGACCCTGAGGGAGGAGATAAAAGCCCCAGAAGTGGGGGCCAAGGAGACAGTCTTGGACTTTGAACTGCAATCATGTAATTGTTTTAGTCAGAAGGGGGGCCATGGGCTTTCCCTTAAATAAGCAGCTTTCTTTATTTTGAAATGCTGAACTTTTGATGAACTTTATTCTGTAATTTACTTTGATTTCAATATACTTTTAAAATACCTGAAGAGGGTTGGAGTGATTACTTGGCTTGACACTACCTTATTTACACTAATCTAGAATGGGTTGCTCAGCCAGGGAGCGGCAGCTCAGAAACATGAAGGGCTTACTCGTGAGTAAAGTCCTTTCATGACAGACATATTAGAAATCAAGTACAGTGGAACCTCGTATAATGAATGCATCATATAACAAAAAAAACCCGTACAAAAAAGAGGATTTTGGAACAAATGGGTGCATCGTACAAAGAAAATCTCTATGGGAAAAATCGTACAACGAAAATTTTCTTTGTATGATTTTTCCCATAGAGATTTTGTTGTACGATTTTTTCCCATAGGGATTTTCATTGTACGATTTTTCCCATAGAGATTTTCGTTGTACGATGCATGCATCATACAACGAAAAAATATTGTATAACTGTTATGTCTAAGTGTTTATTGCTTTGTAAGGTGCAAACTGCATGTTGTTTTCATTATGTTCTGATTGGTTGTCGTCCTTTCTGAGATGCTGGGTAAATGTATCTAGTTAGCGAACTGTTATTCTGTGTGAATATAAACAAGCCACCTCACCCTTATTCTTTGGTCCGAACTACCCAAGTTGTGAGCTGTTAATAAATCACTTATGTTTGAACTGTTCCATGCTGGTCACAGTATTTCCTGCGTTCAGACACAACAATAATGTTATACGAGGTTCTACTGTATATTGATATTGTTATGCATTTTCACTGAGGCTGCAACTTCATTAAAAGGCCAGTGACTCTTTTGTAAGAACTGCATTTCTGTCATCTAATATAGTGATTACTTTTGCATAAATCTGTAAAAAAGTAAAAAAGTACCGTAAGTTGGATCTAGGCAGGCAGTGAGTGCAATTGGAATTCATAGATTCAGCTCAGCATTAGCTGACTGTGTCACTTCAGCCAGCAATTAGCCATCTTTGCTGGTTAAGGTAGTGACCTCGATCATCGTTAAGAGCTGATTTATGGGAATCCACATGAATTGTTAATTGGGAGTAAATTACACCCCACTTTTTCAGTGGTAGTCTAACTAAGCACCTGACTACAGCATGAAAAAACATAGAAGCACATACTCCCTGCTTCTCAATGGCAAAGATTACATTTTCTTAGATTAAGCAGGGCAAGACAGCAATGGCATTTGTTTGGGTGGGTGCAAGATCCTTAGCAATATTTAAAGACTTGCCTTTAGTGATAGGTAAACTGTGCAAGGGTATCCTATTTTCTCATGCTCCAAGGTGACATGTTTCCTCGGAGAGGGCTTACTCTTTAATCTTGTGTAAAAAAGGTGTTTTTTCTGGATAGCAATAGTAGTAGCAATAGCAGGCTTATGGAATTAATGCTTTTCAGAAGGTCTTGCAAGGGTATCAGGATGACAAACAAACAAACAAAACTTACATACTTACAGTTCACAGATAATTAGCATTTTGTCTAACGCACAGAGAGAGAGAGAGAGAGAGAGAGAGAGAGAGAGGTGGGCATCAGCAGGTTCGCACCAGTTTGCCAGAACAGGTAGCAGAAATTCTGGCTGGCCCTGCCCATCCAAGTTTTGAAATAAAGTATTTTGGATGCAACGCAGGGCTTTCCCCCTGGCCACACCCACCATACCATGCCCACAGTGTGGTAGTAAATTTTTTTACTATCGCGCACAGACACACATACACACACTTTTAAAGAGCATTTAATTTGTCATTCTTGCTTGTTTGTATGGCTTTTACTGTATTTTAGCACACTGACAATTTGTGAATTTAAACAGTTTCTCAGTGACAGTGGTGTGCTGGCCCACAGGGATACAGGGACTCATCCCGATGCACCCCAGTGACTGGCACCCCCCAGAGGCAGGGAGAGGTAATGGGAATGTTTCCCTATTTTAGCGCCTGTTCCTCCCCTTTCCCACCGCCGTCCCGTATTTTGAACATCGGGAAAATGGGTTACTGCGCATGCGCGCCCATCACAAAGAGGTTCTGAGCATGCGCAAAGGGTTCTCTGCATGGGCAAACAGGTTCTGTACATGTGCAAACGGGTTACTGGGCATGCGCGACTGAGCATGCGCAGTAATTTCCCGTATTTTCCAGAGCCGCGCTTGATTGGTATGGACTCCACCACCCTCCCAAGGTGCCCAACACTCCTCTGCTCAGTGATGTCCATGGCACTCAGTATCTTTACTAGACAGAGAAAGAAAAAAGATTACCAAGCTCACTGCTCCAACCCATATAGGACCCATATGTTTGTGAACATATTATATGACTGGCAGGAGGTCTGTTTAAATGACCAAATCATCTCAGATGTTGTGAGATAACTCCTACCTGTGATGTCTGGGCATCCTGAAGTCTTCCCAGCGGTCCTGAATGTGTCACTGTGATATACATGTTGTAGGGATGATGACCCAAGAACATACTAAAATCATATATTATATTATTTAATATAAAGAATTATAGCCTGTTTGGGCAGAGAAGGGATTTTTCTCTGAGGAGTTTTTAACGGTATGCCCATAGCTCAAAACAGCTCATCAGGCGGGTGAGTCACAGTGGGCTAGAATTCTTAACTAATTAAGCAAGGTAAATGAACCTATGCTTTAATTGACTAAAGGGCAAATTCTGACTTGGGTGCAGGCTAATCCCCATTGTTTTACATATCTTTACCTATAAATCTGAGCGTTAACCGTTGTAATTTGACAAAGGATCCCGCACCCGGCCATACTATCCCGTACCGAGCATTCGTGCACTTGCCCGAACTGGGTTCGCAGGTAACTGTCGGGTTGAGAAATGCGTCAGTGAGGCAGGAGACCCACAAACTCAAACAAAGAAAAAGAACTTCAATTCCCAATGTTCCTTGCGCCGCGCCACCGCCAATCAGGCTGAGAGGTGTGAGTAAAAAGAACGTTGGGAAACGCATCACGACCAATCGGAATCGAGCCGCATAAAAAACCGCCGCATGAATGCAAACCACAAACTCAGAACTACAAGTCCCAGTGTCCTGCGCGCCGTGAGTGCGCAGGATGCTGAGAAAGCCAGCACACGAAAAATAAAAATACAAAGCACCACTGGAGTTCCCGCGGCCCGGCCAGTAAGGAAAGCCCCCCTTCCCAACACTGCCTGAAGCACCGCCAGTGAGGCCAGGCCACAGGAAGGAAAGCCCACCTCCCCAATGCCGCCTGACATGCCGCTGGGGTTCCCGCGACCCAGCCAGTGAGGCCAGGCCACGGGATGGAAAGCCCCCCTGCCATTGGGGGTTCCCGTGGCCTGGCCAGCGAGGCCAGGCCATGGGAAGGAAAGCCCCCCTCCCCAACGCTGGCTAAATCGCCACTGGGGTTCCTGTGGCCCAGCCACCGAGGCCAGGCTGTGGGAAGAAAAGGCCCCCCGCTGCTGGGGTTCCTGTGGCCCAGCCAATGAGGCCAGGCCAGGGGAAGGAAAGCCCCCCTCCCCAACACCGGCTAAATTGCCGCTGGGGTTCCCGTGGCCTGGCCAGCAAGGCCAGGCCATGGGAAGGAAAGGCCCCCCAACAACGCTGCCTGAAGCACCGCTGGGGCTAAAAACACTAACCAAAAAACAACAACACCAAAATTATTCACAAATAATAAAAAATAAATAAATAAACAATTAAACCATGAATTAAAACAAAAAACACAAAAACCACAAACAAAAACAGCCACAAGCACACAAAACCACTTACAAAACACCTAACAACATAACGAAAAAACCTACCAAAATAAACCAAAACAAAAAAGAACAAACAGAAACACCGTGCAGCCCACCACCACAAAAGCAAAACAAAGAAAAACCCCAAAATAAAGAAAATCAGACAACTCACCAGCACCTCCTTCCTCCACAATGACCGGAACACAAATGAACAAACCAAGAGACTATGTACCGGAAGAAGCTCCACCCAGAGGCCAAGAGAGAAAAAAAAGTAAAAGAGAACCACTAGCAGCCCCACCTGCAGGGCAGAAACATAAAAACAAGTCAAAAATACACAACAGCCCCAAACAAAAGGTCACAAAAGTAAAAAAAGTCAAAACCATAACAATACATCACACTTTTACACAAATCACAAACATATGTAAAAAAATATATAAAAAGATTTCTAAAATCATGTGTTGAGTTTCAACTCAAATAAAAACCAAAAACATCAAAACACAGTTTAAAAACATTGAATATAAAAAGCATCTACTTTCACATTCCTAAAGTTATTACCTACAGTACAACTATTTAAAAAAGTCACATACTAAAACATTATTTGGTTAAATTAAAAAAATTGAAAAAATTATATCATCCTTTGTTCTTTTTTCAATCCACGAAAACAAACCACCCAAAAACTGATCACAGTTTATAACAGCCCGGCAAAAACAAATTGTGTATAAATAAACATTTTAAAACTTTCAATTATACACTAACCTCTTTTTTACAAACATTCACAAAAAAAACAACAACCATCCAACACAATTTAAAACAGCCCGGCAACGCCGGGCAAACTATGCTAGTATGCTCTAAAGATTAACCAACTGGTTCCATGACTTTTCTGGGGACTTTTGGTCAGGAAATCTTCCTGTCAACACTGGCTAGACAATCATAGCCTGTTACTTATTAGGGCACGAAAACATCTAGTCCTATTTGTTTGTTTTCCTGGAACCTTGGCCAGGTAATCCCTTTGTCAACAAAAACCAAGCTGGTTTACTTCTGTTACCTATTGGGCACGTCCGCAGGGTAGTTCTGCTATCATTCAGCAGTTAGCTATTTTTGTTAGCCTATGCCTTTTCTGCTCATATAATGCTGTAGAAATTAAAGTCTGGAAGCCATAACTCATTACCCATTCCTTCTCTCCGCTGGGTAAGGCTCATAGCAACATACATGCCACGTCCATATGTCTTAGAGAACATTCAGAGGGCATACTTCACAGCCATTGACTCTTGCCCTTTGTAAACTTTGATAAGATGGTTGCTGTGTCACCACATAAGCCATGCATGTCTGGAATTAGCAATTAGAATGCCGAACAGTCCAATAGGATTCTATAAGCGCTAGTATGGAACACATACAATATAACCTCACATAAAGAGTGCCTTGCTTAGAGACTAACTCACTTAACGAGCAGAATTTTCTCTGAATGGTCGCCTCGCTTAACAACTAAAACCAACCAAAAACTCACTTAACAACTAAATCGGGGTTCACAATCCCCCCCCCCCCGCAGAAATCACAATTGGTCACTTACAATGGTGTTTCACTTAAAGAGCAAACTCACTTAAAGAGCAATCCTGTGGAACGCATTATGCTTTTTACGTGAGGTACCACTGTATTTGAATTGGAAACTATTTCCTTGTGAGCGGGGGTCTCCATCCTGTTTAACAAGGAAAGAGCAATAAAGAACGCAGCAGTAATTGGCTCCTTGTCTCAGTAAAAAGAGTTTGACTCTTCGGATTCTATATGACTTTTAGAATCCTACAGTACTGTATTCCTAGAAAAGGTGAGAGCTCTTTATAATGGTGGCAAAGCAAAGTATGTTCTCTAGTACATTAGCCAGCCAATGGCTGTGCTGGCTGAGGATTTGTGTTTCTTCAATAAGGCTAATTTGGGGAAAGTTGACTACAACCACTTGTGATGTATAAAATAATGAGGTGTATGTATTTAATTGTAAGAGTGTTTTAATTTGTCATTGTTGCATGTTTGTATGTCTCTTCTTGTATTTTAGCAGACTGGCAATTTATGAGTTTAAAGATTTGTAATTTTAAATGTACTTAATTTCTGTTTTTTTTTTTTTATTAAATTTTATTGAATTTTTAATAGACATACAAAAAACGAAAGAAAAAAAAACATTAACAATACATTAACGATACAATACACTAACAAATTCTTAATATCATACTAACAGACATTACTATATGCTAGCACCTAACAATATCTATACTCGTTAACTACTATTTAACCACCAAATATTAAAAACCATTATTTCAATATCCAAAATGATAGAAAAAACTTTCTGTACTAGCACTAATCTTTTTTAACAAATAATAATCACCCAGTGTATATATACAATGCCCGGAGAGTTTATTTTCTACTCAGTTCCAGAAGCTTCTTTGTGATGGTACTGGTCCTGAACTATCGCTTGCCATAATAGAGTGATCCACAAACGGTTTCCATATATTCCAGAATCTATTCTCTTTTAAATTATCTCTTTTGACTTTAATCTCCCATGTCAATTTATCATTCAGTGCTAAACTCCACATTTCTTTATACCATTCTCCAATCTGTATGTCTATATCGTTTTTCCAATTTTTTGCTATACATTGTCTACCTGTTGTCAATATAATTTCCAATAGTTCTTTTTCCTCCTTATTTAAACCCAAACCTTCCACATTCGTTAAAAGAATGGTACCCGACACCAACTTAACACTTTTACCCAATATTTCATCACACTCATTTTCTATTCTTGCCCAGAAATCCCTTATTTTTTTACAGCTCCACCACATATGTTCATATGTTCCGTCATATTCTTTACATCTCCAACATAACTTATCTCTTTTGTTATCCATCTGGTAAAGTCTTAATGGTGTCAGGTACCATTGCCACAACATTTTGAAATTATGTTCTTTAATTCTTACGGACATTGTTCTCATAATTCTCTTTTTCCATTTGTTTTTCCATTCAATCTCCCCAATTTTTATATTCAAGTTTTGTTCCCACTTCCGTTTCAAGTCCTCCTGTGGATCTGCACCTCTATTCAATATATTATAAAGCTTGCTTACAAGACCTTTAGTACTACTTTCCCCTTTTCTAATCTTCCTTACCAATTCCTCAAATTCTGTATATACTCTATCTATCCCTATTTCTCTTTTATATTTTTTATTCCAATTATCCACCTTTAACTTCTGAAACCAGTTCAAATTTAAAATCTCAAACATTTTTTTCCGCTCGTCATCAACTTCACATGCTTTTAACCAATCCTTCAATAACAACCTCCCATTTTTATCCAATATTTCCATTTTTTCTTTATCTAATTTTATTGGGAAACACATCATATCAGTCAATTCCAAAATTGGAGAGAGATTCGGAACCATGTCTTTTTTTACCTTCTTCCATACCTCCATGAGACCTTTCATCATAGTATTGTTTGACCTTTTCACCTTATCCTTCATTCCCAGGAAAATCAAGTTTCCAATATTTCTGTACTCTTTCATTTCCAATTGTTCCCAAATCACCTTTTCTCTTGCCAAGATCTTCACAACATTCCTGACTTGAAATGCTCGATAATATACTAGCAAATTAGGCATACCCAAACCCCCTTTTTTCTGAGACATATACCATAGTTTCTTTGGAAGCCTAGATTTTTTTCCTCCATTACAGAACCCATTGAACATTTTTTGAAACTCATTAATTTCTTTCTCTTTTAAATGGATCGCTAGTGTATCAAATAGAAAATTAATCTTTGGTAACAATATCATTTTACACATAGCAATCCTGCCGAACCATGACAGCTTTAACTTCTGGAGTTCTTGTATTTTATTCTTAAATTCAATTCTCAAGCTGTCGTAGTTCAATCGTTTAAGATCTTCTAATTTATTTGAAATGATTATCCCTAAATACTTCAGCTTCTCTTTAACTTGTATATTAAGTGTCGACACCGTCCTACCCATCTCGCTCACTTTCAAATTACACAACATCAATTCAGACTTATCCCAATTTATCTTTAATCCAGTTATAGCTTGAAATATTTGTAAATGATCTTTAATCCTATCCATTACCTGTTCCGGGTGCTTCACCATCAGCAATGTATCGTCTGCGTACATACTCACTTTATTACCCATAATCCCTTCTATGTTTGAATCTTCCCTTATACTTTTAGCTAAAATCTCCATTGCCATTATGAACAAGATAGGAGATAAAGGACAACCCTGCCTAGTGCCCGCCTCTAGCTTTACCAAGTCCGTTAGCTCCTCATTCACTCTAACCTTAGCATTTCCTTTTTGATATAGTAAATCTATAACCCTATTAAATTTATCCCCAAACCCATATTTTCTAACTATTTCCTTAATTGAAGACCACTGCAGTGAATCGAATGCCTTAAAAATATCCAATGATAGTAATCCCACTTTTTCCTTTGTTTGATTGACATTGTCTATTAAATCTAATACCCTTCTGGTCAAATCCGCCATGTGTCGTCCTTTTAAAAACCCAACTTGATCAACCTCTATATATTCCCCCATAAAACTATTTAAACGGTTAGCCAATATTGCTGTGAAGATCTTCGCATCTTGGTTTATAAGCGAGATTGGTCTGTACGAATCCACTCTTTCCAAATTCTTTCCAGGTTTTGGCAAAAGAACAATTGTGGTGTTATACCATGAGGTCGGAATTGATCCTCCATCCAATATATAATTGTATAATTTCACCAATTTCGGAACCACTACCTCTTTGAATTCTTTATAGAACTCTGTTGATAATCCATCATCCCCCGGGGCTTTCCCTATCTTCAATCCACTTATTACTCCCCTAACCTCTTTATCAGTTATTTTTTCCTCCATTTTCTCCCTATGCTCTTGTTTTATCCCATTTCCTAACTGCCTCTCCAATATCTTCTTAAGTTTTTCTTTATCTATTTCTTTTTTTGCATATAGCTCCTGGTAAAATTCTCTAACTATTTTACATTTATCGCTATTCTTATTGCACCTTGAACCTTGCCTATCCACTAACACCCCAATTTCTCTCTTTCCCCTTTTAACCTTAGCTGCCCTTGCTAATAATTTTGAGTTCTTATTACTAAATTCAAAATATTCCCTATTTAAATAAATCAAATCTCGTTTAACTTTGTCTATATCTTTACCCATTACTTCTGCCTTAAGTCCTTGTAGTTTCAAAAAAATTTTTTTATCCTTACTATTTGCGTGTTCTACCTGTAATTGTTTTATTTCCCTTTCTTTTTCTGTGTACTCTGCTTTGTTCTTTTTATATTTAAAACTTGCCAATTTTATGCTTTCACCCCTAAATACCGACTTCATGGTATCCCACACGACGTTAAAATTAACCTCATTATTATCGTTCCAATGCCAACTTTCTTTCCAGCTTTCCATAATTAGCTCTTTACTTTTCTGATCTTTGAACAAATTAGGATCGTACCTCCAATTTCTGACTCTTTGAGTATTTTTTTGTACTTTCAATTCCAAATATACTTTAGCATGATCCGATTCCTTAATAATCCCAATTTCCGTGCCTTCTATATCCCCAATTAAATTTTCCGAAAGAAAAACATAATCTATTCTCGAATAGGTCCCATGCACGTGAGAAAAAAAAGAATATGCTCTTTCTAAACCTTTGAACTCTCTCCATGAGTCCTTCAAACCCGTAACTTTCATCCAATTATCCATCACCTTCCCTTTCACACCAATTCCACTTCTAGCTATATTTGTGCAATCCAATCCTGACCTAATCAAATTAAAATCACCAGCCACAATAGTTTTAGCAACATTTTCCAACTCCACTATTTTCCGAATTTTTTCGAGAAACACTGTTTGGTGGTCATTCGGAGCATAAATATTTACCAACAAGATTTCCTCATCCTCCAATTTTCCTCTTAACAACAAGTACCTACCCTCCTGATCAACAATCTTTTTTGTGATTTCAAATCCTAACTTTCTAGAAATCATAGTTGCCACCCCTCTTGCTTTAGATGTTCCAAACGCCATCTCGTAGTGTTGCATCCAACCTAAAAAAAGTTTATTCGTATCTTTTGACTTCTGATGTGTCTCCTGTAAAAACAAAATATCTGGTCTATCTTTTTTCAACGCCAATTCCAACCTCCGTCTCTTGAGAACAGAACCTGTACCTTTCACATTCCATGATATTATTTTAATACTTCCCATATCCAATTTCTTCTTCCAACTTTAAACTCTCCATCGGGCGTGCCACCAACAACCCTACCACCATACCACTACATATAACACACATTTTCACTCTCCCCACCTTCCAACGAAAAGTCGCCTCTGTCAACCAAAGAGGGGAGAGGGGGGACCTGCAAGACGTGCCCTACTGCCGGCGCTATGCGCTATTTGCCCATTCTACCTCTATTAAGTACTTAAGCTTGCTACTATCCAGATCTCATTGTTCCTTGCCTATCTCCTCTTCCACCATAATCAGAGACAACTCCTCCTCCTCCTCCCCTCGCTGAGGTGTTCCACCTGTTGCCCCGCCAGCTTCCTCCCTCCCTTGTTCCCTTCCCAAAGCTCCAGAATCCATCATTTCCTTCTTAAGATTTTTCCATTCTTCTGAATCTGCTTGTACCAATCCCAACATACTCAAATATTCCAATGGGTTAGTGCCTTCATCAATAACTTGCATTCTTTTTTCATAAAAAAAGCGCAATTGTTGTGGAAATCTCCAATTATACCTTATATTTTTACTCCTCAACAATTTAGTAACAGGCCTCATCTTATACCTCCATGTTCTTTCTTTTAATGAAATATCATTATAGACTTCAACCTCTGAACCATCAAATTTCAACGCATCAGAACCTGCTCTTTTCAGGTGAGCCATTACTTTTAGTTTATCTGCCCAATTTGCAAATTTAACCAGCACATTTCTTTGTGTCATTCTCCCTCTTCTTGGACCCACCCGGAACACACTTCCTAAATCCTCCTGAACAAATTCCTTCCCCATTTTTAGACCATTTAACCACTGAACCACCCTCTCTCTTAACAAATCCGGAGTCCGTTCCGGTACCTGACGGATCAGAATATTCTGCTTTCTCATCAAATCTTCCACAGCATCAATCCTCATTTCTTGTTCCAACATTTTTAGCTTACTGTCCCGCACCACCTCCTGGGTCCCTTTTAGTTCACTCTTTACAGTATCCACCTCAATTTGAACCACTTTCAGCATTCCCACAAATTTATTCAAATTTAAATCCATTTTTTTTGTATAATCATTCAATGTTGACATCACCTTTTCTTGCCCTTTAATTATTTCACTTCTATCTTTCACCCTTAAAGTGAAATTTCTGTTTTAAGATATTTGTAGTTGGTTATCGGAAGGTCAGCAGTTCGATTCCTGAGTACTGTAGGACGGAATGAGCTCCCATCTTTGTCCCAGCTCCTGCCAACCTAGCAGTTTGAAAGCAAGAAATTGCATGTAGATAAATAGGGACCACTTCGGTGGGAAGGTAACAGCGCTCTGTGCGCTCCGGTATCTAGTCATGCCTGCCACATGACCACGGAAATGTCTGCAAAGCAGACAGTGCTCGCTCTTCGGCTTTGAAACAGAGATAAGCACTGAACCCTAGAGTCGGATACGACTGGCTTTTGAGCAAGGGAAACATTTACCTTTACTATTTTAAGTATTGTTGTGTGTGCCTATGTGTAAATGAATAGCTCTTACGATGAAGGACAATCTCTTCCCTCCTGCTCTCTGTACTGCTTTGCTGCAACAAAAGTTTGTAAGTTTGATCCTGACCAGGACTCAAGGTTGACTCAGCCTTCCATCCTTCTGAGATCATTAAAATGAGTACCCATCATGTTGGGGGCAACATGCTAAATAACTTGTGAACCACCCAGAAAGTGCACTAAGTGCTATGGGGTGCAGGGCCGTAGCCAGGGAAGCGGGGGGGCATAAACCCTTCTGAGCTAACAGACCCCCACCCCACCCCACCCCATGGTTCCAATGTTATGTGTGAGTGTGACATTATTGCCCCTCCTGTAAATTTTTTACCTCTCCTGACCCCCCAAATAATAATAATAATAATAATAATAATAATAATAATAATAATAATAATAATAATAATAATAATAATAATAATAATAATAATAATAATAATAATAAAAAAATAAATCTAGAATCCTGGTTACAGCCCTGATGGAGTGGCATAGAAGTGTGATTGCTTTGCTTCTCTGCTGCAGACCTCAAGCGAGCACAGCCATCTCAAAACAATAATTGTCCTTGTGGGTTCAAGGCATGGAGCATGAATCACTTCACAGAAGCAGGATTTACTCTGCCATTAATTCCTGGTGCTTGCCTGATATGCTCCATGCAATAAATAATATTACCAACCCACTCTGTAGTAGAGCGTTGAGAACCATTAGCAAAGTGTCAACAACATTTGCAAAAGTGCTTTTGAGATATTTTGATAAATGCTGAGTAAAAGGGCAAAGTGTGATTATATTGTTAATTGCTGAATGTAAATAAGAGGGCTGCAGCCAACCAACCTGCTTGTCAGGCTGACTCATTTCGTTTCCCCCCACAAATGATCGCTGCAAGCTTTGTCAAGTGAGCGGAATACATGGGAGAAAGCAGCTCCATGGCTACAGAATCCAGAGAAGAATGGCAGCAACTGTTCAGCTCCTGCCATAGAGGAGGAAGGGAAGAGAAGGATAACAGGGTCTTGCTTGAAGAACTAGAAAGGCCCCTCAAGGCCAACCATCTGGTACAGACTGGTTTGGAAGCAGGGTTTGTTCCAGTGATGTGCTGCAAATTTTTTTACTACCCCCACCATGGGCGTGGCTAACTCTGTGGGCACGGCTAACTCTGTGGGCCATGCCCACATAGCCTCCCTATGCCATGGCCTCGGGTAGGGAGGTGGGCATGGCCGGCCAAGTGGGTGTGGCTTGTCAATCAAGCAGAATTTTATAAGCCTGAACGTAATGTGGCTGTTTTAGGCAGTTGCCAAAATTGGAAAGCCAAATAAAAATAAGAAATACATTCCAGATGCACTGCTTTTATGCTATCTATATATAAAAGAGAAGTGTGTGTGTATATATACCTCATGCATTTCCACACCCCTGCACCAAACCCCTTGCGATTCGGCACACACCAACCTTGGGCGTCCCAGATTGTTGTGTTTGGGAGCTGGGGGGCAGATGTGGGGCGCATGCCCCACAAAGTGGCAAAAACAAAATAACTACCACTCCCAGTGGCCACTGCGGCACGTAGTGGCCAATCGGGGAGGCCGGACCAGGTGCGGAAGAGGCAGGGCAAAGGCCATGTGGGTGGCAAAATAATGGCCGGGTTTGCGCAACCCAGGGGCGTGGGGGGCAACACACCACTCGGGAGTCCCGTTTACACACACAGAACCCCCCGGGTGAAGTCAGGTCCCCAACTACTTAATGCTAATGCACAAGCTACAATTACACAGGCACACAGACTGCATTACATTACCTACCTCTACTCTGAGTGCTGAGCAACTGTGTCTCTGATAGCCTAGTTACTTTGTGTGTAGGTGTTGTCAGGTTACATTTAGAGATAATGCTGGGATCCATAACTAATTCTAGAGAGCCTTTGCCAGTCAGTGAAGTCCATTAAAACTAGATGATTGACACAACTTAAAAGAGGTTCCTTTGCTCCTACCAATGAACAATGCACTGATTTCTGACCCAGAAAGAGGCTGAAAATGGGCAAAGTACTGTAATTGTTTCTGAAAGGGAGGGGGTTTCAGCTTTTAGAATACCTAAACCAGTATGTCCAACTCTCAGAATCACCACTCAATCCCCTTGCCAGCATGACTCATACAGAGATTTCTATGTCTCATGGCCTATGACTGTAAACTACACTTACTGTGCTGCTTCTTAGAAATGTACTTCTTAAAAATATGTATACGAAACTCTTCGATGCCACATACATGGTGGTCAAACCACATATCAAGGGGAATTCATGTTTTTTGCTTTGTTGTTGTTCAGTCGCACAGTCGATTCTGACCCTTTGCGAACCTATGGACCATTGTCCTGTTTTCCTTCCATCTATGCAATTGCTTTAAGGCACAATTGGACATGGAAATGATAGCAATGTTTAACATTCAACAACCGGTCACAAGAAAAGCAAGACAATAAATAAAATTTAGGGTAAGCGCATGCTGCTTTGAATTAGATATCTTTTATCACTTCAGGGAGCTTAGCCTCTAGTGTATCATCTAATTTAGACAATAATTTCCTGGCTGGCCACAGGATATAACCTGTATAATATCACTTTCATCTGTGATATTGTGCAATATTACTTCTTAAACAGTACACGATACATGGAGCTACTGTTGCTGTAGGCCAGAGGTCCAGAACTTTTCTGGCATTTTGGGAAAGTATATTAGATGCCACCACTATAATTGGGTAGAAATGGCTGTCATGGCACTCAGAAAATGGCTTCCACAAGAGGTCTGTTTTATTAAATATAAATATGTATAATATATTTATATGCTGATCTCCTAAACCAGGGGTGGTCAACGTTTTTGTGCTATGGGCTGGACCCGCCGCAACACACAACTGCGGATGTCAGAGGCGTGGTTTGTCCCGCTGCTTCCGGTGCTTATGGTTTCCACGGCGGCAGTGGTGACGGGTGTTTTTATGGCTGCTTTTGCAACCTCTGCTGCTTCCCATGGTGGTGGGAGGGAAGGCGGAGCATTTTTGCATTTTTTGCTGCATTTTCGGCACTTCGGGTGGTGGCAGGGAGTTTCCGGCGGTGCCTAGGTCCTCACCATGGGTTGGATTAATTAGTGCTGTGGGCCGGATTAGGGTTGGGAGCCCTTGTCCTAAACAAAAGAGTATGAACAAACTCAAGCTTGTGTTGGTTTCTTCAAACTGCACAGTAGAACTGCAAATCCAGTAATTTTAGACTTACTGTTATGATTTTTTTTTAAAAAAAACTGGGGTTGCAGCAGAGCTTCAGGCACTATGCCACAGGCAGTTTGTGATCTGTGTAGGAAGACGAGATGCAGATGATGAGCTGCCCCTTACCTGACCCATAGCTGGATAATTTAATTAAGTACATAACACGAGGAAGAGATAAGGAGGCAGTGGAATGTCTCTGCGAATGCCATTGAGTCTCCATTCACTGCATTTGAGAAGTGTTCTGCAGGCAAAGATGCTTAGGCCAAGGCACAAGATATTAGAAATCCATAACATGTCCAGATAATCTGCCAACAAATGAAAGGCATTCCTTTCATTAAGAAACACCATGCAAATACTTAGGACAACTGTGGCATGCCCAGTGTTGTTGTACTGCAATTGTTACCATCCTTGCCAGAACAGCCAAATGTGAAGGATGATGGTGGTTTTAGCCAACAACATCTGAATAACAAGAAGTTGTCCACTCTGGCTGAGAGGCACTAAGGTGTAATCCTAGTCCTTTTTGGGAATAAGCAATATGGCATATTTCCAAGCAGTACATAGGGTTATGCAAACAAACAAACAAACAAACAAACAAACAAACAAACAAACAAACAAACAAACAAACAAACAAACAAACAAACAAACAAACAAACAAACAAACAAACAAACAAACAAACAAACAAACAAACAAACAAACAAACAAACAAACAAACAAACAAACAAACAAACAAACAAACAAACAAACAAACAAACAAACAAACAAACAAACAAACAAACAAACAAACAAACAAACAAACAAACAAACAAACAAACAAACAAACAAACAAACAAACAAACAAACAAACAAACAAACAAACAAACAAACAAACAAACAAACAAACACAATCATCCAAGGAGTGATTTTGACATACTACCTTCATATCATTGAAAGACTGCTACATAGAAGACCGATTGAAATCATATTCTACAGCTCCAGGAGGTAAGACCTGAACTGATCTATTTAAACTAAAGGAGAAGACTGTTCAACAATAGAATGGATTACCTTGGAAGAAGGTGGATTCACCAGTGCTGGAGGAGTTAACACAGAAATTGGATGACCACATGTCAGGGAATGCTTTCCTCTTTTGATAAGGGCTGGACTCAATCAACCTTGTGGTCCCTTCCAGCTGTAGTATTCTATGATTCTATAACATTTTGGGTACTACTATATGGTCAAATACTATGGGACTTGTGGTGGATGTAAAATAGATGAATACACATTATATTTTGAACACACAACACAATGGCCAATTCAAATTAGTCCAGTCCTTTTTGCCTCTGATGCAGAGATTTTTCTTGGGGGTTGGAAGTTTCTACTTTTTAAAGACAGAATGATTCAAACAGCCTTTCCCCATGTGAGCACTTGTTTTGTTGTCCAAACAGTTGAAGGTGTGTGTGGTATTCTGGTGATGTACTAAGCAGGGTGTTGTGTTTTGGACAGTGGGAGCCGTCACAATATTTCTCTCTAGTCATCTCAAAATACAGGGGCTGCGGTGGATCATTGGTTAAGAAGCTCACCTTGTTAGCTGGAAGGCTGGCAAGCTGACAGTTAGAAAGCCAGGTACTGCATGGCGGTTTGCACACTCGTCTCTGTCCCACCTCCTCTCCTGCCAACCTAGCAGTTTGAAAGCAAGAACATGCAAGTGGATAAATAGGGACCACTTCGGTGGGAAAAGATCTTGGGTACATGAAAAGAGCCTCATTCAGGCATCCCCTGAGCAGATTTTCTCCAGCAAAAATCCTTTCAACTCAGAATAATTTCTGATACAAAATTATTATATTATTTCAAAATGTGTTCCACAGGATTGCTCTTTAAGCGAAACACCATTGTAAGTGACCAATTGTGACTTCTGGTGGGGTGCGGAGCTGGATTGCGAACCCCGATCTAGTTGTTAAGCAAGTTTTTGGTTGGTTTTAGTTGTTAAGCAAGGCAACTATTCAGAGAAAATTCTGCTCTTTAAGTGAGTTAGTCTCTAAGCGAGGCACTCTTTATGCTAGGTTTTGCTGTACTTCAATTCCTTAAATGAGCTGCTTTCTGTTAGACCACCCTTCCCTAACTTAACTAACCTATTACCCTTCAGAAGTATTTGGTTACAACATCTGTACTTGTAGCTGTACCAGGAGATGATAAGCATTGTAAATCAGAACATCTGGAGGCACCAGGCTGGACAAAACTATGCCTAGAGACAGTAAAGCAGGCTTTGAAATAACGTTTCCAAATTGTTTTGTTATACACATTGTCTCTTGCATAGGATAGTGGCTTAACAAAAATCTTTCCATCATTAATTTCTTTTTCATACAGAAAGAACAACTTCAGGATTCGGGTTTTTAATCTGAAGCAGGTTTACAATCTGCTTTCCTTTGCTATAAGGTTGTCAGACCAGCATGCCTATACATGCTCTCCTACAAGCCTAAGCTCAGGTATTACATTTCCCTGTTATACTTGTTTGATGCACTTCCTCCAAAGACTGGCGTGTATGTAGATGTTAATCTCATGATACAGAGCAGGGTGATAGGGAGTTGCCAAAGATAAATAAGTACCATATATACTCAAATAAAGTCAGGATTTTTAGCCCCCAAAATGAGGTCCCAAAATGGGACTCGACTTATACTCAGGTCAATGTAAACACTCAAAAACATACCCACACAATTGTCTAAATTAATTAATTTACCTTATTTTCATGTATTTTAATTATTGAAACTCACTAGCAGCTGCTGCATTTTCCACCCCTGACTTATACTCAGGTCAATCTATTTTCCTAGTTTTAGAGGTCCAAATTAGGTACCTCGACTTATATTCGGGATGACTTATAGTCGAGTATATGCGTTAAGCAAGTGTTTGAAATTGGGCATGCTTGCACACAATCGGTGTCTGCATATTGCTTGATTTCTGTATTTGTGGCACTGCTATATGATATGAGAAGGTCAGTTCATATATAAGAATTAAAACCAGAATTATCTGCTTTGCAATAATGCTGTTGTTTGCATGTTGCAGTTGTTTGATTTGATTATACTTTAGATTACAGTCCCCAGCTTCAGACTTTTCTTGGACCCTGTGTTGTGTTGTCCGTGGAAACACTGATAATGTCAGAGGCCAGGAACATAATGTGGAAAAGTCACTGGCTAGGGGATTCTGAGAACAGTAGTTCAAAAAAGCAACACAGCTGGTTTCTGGCCAGGTGTGCATTTTATCAGCTTTAGCTGATTGAGGAGACATCTAAGAGATGTTATCTACATAAAATGCAGCTTACTTTAGGCACAGATTCCATCAGAAATACTATAATACTGTATGTGCCTTATCAATTAAATTTGCAAATAAAGCCCATATTTTATTTTCAGTGACCAATCACAAAGCAAAGCATGCTAAATGCAAAACATTTAGGCAAGAGAAATCTCATGCTTTCAGAAATGTGCTTTAAGTTTGACTCTTAAGAGTCACAAGCAAAGCAAGAGATGAAGCAATCATACTGCAGCCTCACCAAATGTTGAAACTGCACATGGCCACTCAATTCACATTCTCACCAAGTCAAACAAGACATATACATTGATGCCTTCTTGCTTCCTGGAGGAGCTGTGGTGGCTCAGTGGTTAAGAAACTTGCCTTGTTAGCTGGAAGGCCAGCAGATTGGCAGTTTGAGACCTGGGCACTGCATGACAGATTGAGTGCCTGTTTCTGTCCCAGCTCTTGGGGACATGAAAGGAACCTCATTCAGACATCCCCTGAGCAGAGTTTCTCCAGCAAATATCCTTTCAACCCAGAATAATTTCTGACACGAAATTATTATTACTTCCTGGAGGTCAGCCTTCATGTGAGAAGTTTTAACCCATAGTATACTTAATTTGTTTATTCAAATGAACAAAGAGAACCTCTAGCTTTTTCAGTTGCATTTATTTAGATCACCCTTCAGACAACTTAATTGGCATGCTGAATCAAAGTGACAATTTTTGAACATTGCCTGTTACTGTATTCATTACAAACTCCCACATCATTCCAAAGATTGTTCTTGTATTGTTGTTCTTTTTTCTTTTTCATGTTTTATTTGCTTCTATGAAAAAGGTCAGCTTTCATAACAGTGATTCTCAGTTAAAAGAAGGAAAAGACTAACATCATGCATTTGTCACAGACTTTCTGTATATGGGTTACAATATTGCAATGCATCAGATGTGATAAACAGTATGACCAAAAAATATTCCGACTTTAGGTACATGGGATAGCCAGGAAATGTAATAGTTTATGTCGCTCACTGGTACATTCTGATGTTCAGTTTGTACAGAGAATGCTAACTAAGATATCAGAATTAAGAGAACAAACCTGAAATTGTGAATCAGTGTTTAGTGGGAATGCAACATATGCATGGACTGCTTTAATCACAGGCTATAACCTTGGGCTATCAGTTAAGATGGCAAATATCCTAGAATGCTTCCAGATCCAAGATTTGTATTGTTACAAATCGAAAGGCACTCTCCAGCATTTCTATCTGTCCCTTCTTAATAGAATTCCTATGGAATGGGTGGAAAACCTGGAAAGGTTACAAATGGAAGGCACTGTTGTCTGCAACCACTATAGCATTATGCAGAGGAGGCAGGGTGATTGTGAACTAAAAGCATAATCTATAGCAAACTGGTACTGAAAATAAGAGAAGACTGATTACATTTTGAACATTCTTGTTTTAATTTCCCGGATCAAGCCTCTTTTTATATCACAGCCCCATCATCTTTTATCTATTATCAGCTGCCATGCTGTCTAGGCTCATAAGCACCGGCTGATATCTCTGCCTCCACTTTTACAGAGAAGAAATTCCTTTAAAAATAGCACATGCAAAGCTGCAGCTAAGCTCCAACGTCACTGGAGGTACATGTTCTGTTCGATCCCCTTGCTGCAGGTGCCAATTTAAAAGCTTGTCGTTGTTTTTTCAATCGCAATGTCTCCTGCCCTTTGGCGTCTGCTGACTCTCTGAGTCACCGCAACCCAAACAATCAGGGATCCGGCCAATGTTCCAGCCAATGCTGCTACAATCACAGCCCAGTAAGGCACACCATTTCCTTTGGTCTCAGCTTCAATCCCGAAACTCTGCAGGTTGCTGTTTTTAGATGTGAATAGGAAGGGGTATTCCTGCAGCAGAACAAACAAAGAAAAGTCAACAGTGTATTTACAAGAAGACACATTCAGTCTGCAGGGCATCTATTCATTCTCTCAAATTGATATGAAATCTGACACACACACACAAGCACACACAAGCACACACATGCACACACGAGGAAATAAATTACAGGTGGTGGCGAACCTTCTTGTTGCTGAGAACTAAATTTTCATCAGGACAGAATTTTGACTTTTAAAAAAATGACAGCTGGATTTCTCTAGCCAGTATGGCTTCAGGTAAAAATGTCACAGACCAGTGGCTAGGGCAGGCATGAGCAACCTACCGGCCTGTGTGCCAGCCCCAGCCCCCGATGCCAATTCATTTGGCCCCTGACACCCTCGCTGCTCCCAGAAGCGGAAGTAAAACGTGCCCTGTGCATGTGCAGAACACTGTTAAATGCATTTTACTTCCACTTTTGGGTGGGAGGAATCACATGACCGGCCTGATCAGCTGTCTAGGAGGTGTGGTCAGGCCCGCGACCTAAAAATGTTGAGAAACGCTGGACTAGGGGCTGAGGGTAAAATTGCTCACATTCAGTTCTTTTCTCCTATTTCCTTTCCTCTCCCTCTCTTCATCTATCTGCCATGCCCTCTCCCCCCTCCACCTCTGTAGGAAGGATAGCTCATTTTGCCAGAGGCATATAACAATAGCATTTACTCTTATATACCACCCCATAGTGCTTAGTGCACTCTCTGAGCAATTCACAAGGTAATTAGCATTTTGCCCCCAACAAGCTTGGTACTCATTTTACCGACCTTGGAAGGCTGAGTCAACCTTGAGTCCCATCAGGATCAAACTTACAACATCAGCAGTAGTTTGGCTGCAGTACAGCAGTTCAATACCTGCACCACCAGGGCTCTACAATTGATAACTGGCTAAGGCAGGGGTTCCCAACCTTTTCAAGCCGGGGACTGGGTCACACTCTCTCAGTCAGCTTTGAGGACCGCCATTTTACCCTGCCAGCACGATGGGGGTGGCCATTTTGTTTCTTGAATGCTCTTGGAGGGGGTGGAGGCACATGAAATGGTACCACAGGCCAGATCAGACCCACAGGCCTTAAGTTGGGAACGCCTGGGCTAAGGAGTTGTCCCTCTGGGGTTAGTCACCTCTTATAGCATGGTCCTTGTATCTCATTGGGCCTTAGGATAGTGCAGGATGATATTATCTTCCAGCTGAGTATCACATGCCCTTGGACACAGGCCTAAACTGATTGCTTTTATTGGACTTTTGAAATGATGCCAAGGACCATAGGAGATTAGATTGAACTTGCCCATCTCTGTGTTAAAGCAATGTTTTGCTCCATTAGATACAACCAAATGTTTGTTTTCCCTCTCAGCAAAGTGCCATCAACTGATATCTTCCCTTGAACTTATTAGGATTTGATTGGCTCAGCACTGCTTTTAGCACATTGATTTTACATCAGGAAGGTTCAGCTCAATTTGGCATGGATGAAATGAAACCTTTTGGCTTGTTTTGTTCTTCTAATGAACAGAATGACGAGTTTAGGGGCTAAATCCAAGATAGCAGGGTTCTTCCTCCCAAGCGCCTCTACTTTTATCAGCACCTATGGCCCACTGGTTGCACTTTTCCCCATGGCCACATTACTGGCTCCATCTAGTACAACTGTGGATTTTGGAGAATCTTGTTTCATGTGCTCCTGTCTCTTTGCTGTCTAGTTTTATTAGGCAACTGAGAAGATTTTCATGCTATATAAACTTTGTGAGGGATGACATTGTTTGATGTGGTTAAAATGCATTTCAGCAGAATGGAATACATTAAAAGCAAGGGCAACTTCCTTTATTGCACAATAGTCCAATCTCCTTGCTCTTGTCCTAAGCCTGCTTAATGCAATTATTCTCCTTGTATTATCAACTGCCTCTTACCAATCCCAGAGCCTTCTGCAGGCTCTTTTTCTTTTTCTCAGCCCACCCCCATTGTAATCTTGATTCCAGTTTGGCTCTCTCAGCTTCCTTTCTTCCTTCCTTCCAGGCAAACATCACATCGAGCTTAGACATGAAGGAAACAAGGGCAGTTGTTTCCAAGACTGCTAGTTATGGTAGCTATATATTCCCTTCACAGTCAATACCAGCTGCTGGGAAGCCATAGGGCAGTGGTGGCGAACCTATGGCACACCTGCCAGAGGGGGCACTCAGAGTCCTCTCTGTGGGCATGTCTGCTGTTGTCCCAGCACAGAGTTTCCCCCACCCCTCTGCCCAGCAGCCCAATGGGAGTGCTCCCTCCCTCTACAGCACAGAATTTGCCCCGCCTCTCTGCCCAGCAGCCCAGTGGGAGCACGTCCTCCCTCCCCCCAGCATGGAATTTGCCCCATCCCTCTGCAGTGCAGACGGCAGCCTGTTGAGTTTGGGCACTCGGTGTCTAAAAGGTTCACCATCACTGCCATGGGGGAGGTGCTATTTCTTTCAGATCTTGTCAGCAAGGCATCTGGTTGGGCAAGTTAGGGAACGGAAAAATCTGTTTGTGGCCAATAGGCAGAGTTAATAATATTATATATGCACAATTGACAACAATGAAAAATCAAGTCCAACACTTGTATATATGAAGTGATATATTTGTGAACAACAATTCGATTCTGAGAGTAAATTTCCAAAGCTTTTCCGTAGCAGACTACGCATTGAGGCAAGGACGCGAGACTTATTGATTGATACATTTGATATGGATACTGTTCATACGGAGATTCCCTGATGAAAGGGTATTATCCCTGAAAAGCTTATTGGCTACCGGAAAAGCTTTGGAAATTGACTCTCAGAATCAAATTGTTGTTCACAAATATATCACTTCATATATACAAGCGTTGGACTTGATTTTTCATTGTTGTCAATTGTGGATATATAATATTATTAACTCTGCCTATTGGCCATGAACGGATTTTTCCTTTCACTATATTGTATTCCGTTCCACCCGATTTCCTATTTCATTGTTTCTGTGGGCAAGTTAGGGAACAGGAGGCAGGGCTAGAGGAGGACCAGTGGTTATAACTATTTTGGTAAATCATGGCTAGTGGGTTCTTAGATCAGTAGTAAACAACCACAACAGCAATAATTATAACAGCAAATTTTACAAGCTCTGGTTTATGCAGGACAAATTTTAAAAATACTTTAATTTAATTAATTTAATTTAATTTAATTTAATAGATTTATATACCGCCCTATCCAAAGGACTCTCTTTACATTATAGGATCAAGATATTTCTGCAGACTTTTTGTTACTTACTGATGTTGGACACTTGAGTTTTGACCTTCCATATGTAAAATTATTATATGTCTGTTTCAGTCCAAATGGTTCCAGCTGAAATAGAGATGGATAAAATGACTTACCACCATTAAATTGTAAGACTCACATAACATTGAACATTATCAAACCACACATTGGACTCATCTACAAAGTGATATTATTTCCAGTCATTCTGGGGTTGTTCTGGGTCATTCTGTATTTTTCTTATTGAAGATTTAAAGCAGATCATGCCAGTATTGGCTTCCTCACATGGAAAGAGTATTTCTTACTGGTGGTCCAACACAGCCAGAATTGCTCTCTGTTGTCTCATTTCCATTGAAAATGGTCGCCCCCGCCTCTCTTTGCCTGTCTTCTTGAACCTGGCCCTGCCTAATTCCCTGTTTGCTCCTTCCTTCCCTTGTTCTTCCCTCTAGGTGGGGTGGTGGTTGACCCATAGAAAAATGCAATAAGAAAAGGTCATCAAAGGACACACACCCAGAAAGTGTATGGATCAACACAGAACAGAGTAATAGGGTCTACATGAGCAGATCCTGCACTGGAGTAAATGAGAACAAATGAGGATAAAAATACGTCCTGGAAAGCAAGCTCTGGAAAGCGAGTGTTTTGTCCTAGTTTGTTTCAGCCTTGCATTACACAGACACTGGCAACCAGTCTCACGGGCATACCTATCAAGTATGCTGTATTGGCCAGCGCTTGTTTCCTCCCTTTCCTGCCGCCGTCCCGTATTTTGAACAGCGAGGAAAGGGGTTACTCCACATGCGTGCCCATCAGAGGCAGTTCTGTGCATGCACAAAGGGGTTCTGCGGACGCGCGAAGGCATTGTTGTTGCGCATGCATGCCTGTGCTGTAGCAGTTCCCGTATTTTCCGGAGCCGCGCATGCCAGGTATGCTCACGGGTGTAAGGAAGGAGGAACAACTGTTTGGTGTGAACAAGCTCTTTGAGTCACTACTTTAGATTATAGCAGTCTACAACTGTTGCTATTGTATTATTATGGTCCTGTGGGCTGCAGTGGGTCAGTGGTTAAGAAGCTTGCTGGAAGGCCAACAAGTTGGCATTTTGAGACCCAGGCACTGCATGACGGATTGAGCACCCAACATTTCTGTCCCAGCTCTTAGGGACATGAAAGAAGCCTCATTTTGGGCATTCCATGAGTGGAGATTCTTCCGCAAAAATTCTTTCAACCCAGAATAATTTCTGACATGAAATTATTATTATTATGGTCCTGTGTAAACTACAGTGGAAACTCAGTTAACAAATGGCTCAGTCAACATAAAAATCACATAACAAAAGGAAATCCATAGAAAATAGTGGCTTGGTTGACGGATTAATTGTTTTTCAATGCATTCCTATGGGAAACCGCATTTTGGTTAATGTATCTTATTTTTTAATGCATTCCTATGGGAAATTGCATTCAATGCATTCCTATGGGAAAATTGGTTGAAGTAATTTTGGCTGTAAAACACGTCCTGGCGAATGCATTAATTATGTTAACCGAGGTTCCACTGTACTATATTTATATAGTTATGGTTTGGATGGTATGAGATGCCTTTTATGTCTGTGTCTGCTCCGACTCTTTGGAACCTCATGCCAATTGAGCTGTGTCTCCAGACAGAGTTGCTGTCCTTCAGGAAAGGGCTAATAACCTGGCTGGCAAAGCAGATGTGGGCAGTAGTAGACTCCAATTTTTTTTCCTACCACACTGTAGGCATGTTATGGTGGGCGTGGCCAAGGGGAAAGCCCTGCGTTGCACCCAAATTAGGACTACTTTATTTCATAACTAGGATGGTCGGGGCCAGCAAGAATTTCTGCTATCGGTTCTGGTGAACTGGTGAGAACCTGCTGATGCCCACCACTGGGTGTGGGGCACCAGCGATGTGGTGACCCCTGCCTGCTGGCTGATTTAGTAAGAACACTCTCTCCCTCTTTTAATCTCTTTTAATCCATAGGGGTTGGAGTAATTTTTGGTGGCAGTTTTTATTGATTTTTAAATGTGATTGGTTTTGTTTTCTGTGAGCCGCCCAGACTTCAAAGTTGGATGGCAATATAAATCAGAAAAATAAATAAATAAATACTGAAGTTTTTTTTAAATAAATAAATAAGTGAGCTCTTAAACACCACAAAAGCAGACTAAGAAAAGCCTGTAACAATGAAATCCACATTTTAAATTCCAGGGCATTAAACAATGACCCCCAAAATTAATTCTTCAGATGGAGTAAGTTGCAGTCGTATGTCAAATTAAATGTCTTAGCCTTTAAGGTGCCACAGTAATTTTTGCTGTATCTGCTGCATTAGATTAACATGGCAACTATCCTGGAAAAATCTCATTTAAGTGGTAAGTGAACAGGGAAAACTAACACATACCGTATTTTTCGCCGTATAAGACGCACTTTTTCTTCCCCAAAACTGGGGGGGGGGGGAAAGTTGGTGCGTCTTATACGGCAAATACACATTTTACATGCATTAAAACTGCCCCCAACTTTGTGTGGCACTTGCTCGCAGTCCTCTCCTTATGCAGTGTGTGCTGCGGGCTGGATTTGGGGCACGTACTGCGGGCTGTGGTGACTTCTGTGACCCTCCCTGCACGGCCAGGCTGTGTGTGTTCGGGCTTCCCTCTCCCTCCTATAGCGCGCCATGCCCCCCTCCCGACAGTCTAACCATGTGCTGCACGGGCATCATGCTGAGCTTACTGCCGGTACCTCCATCCATCAGCGCAGGCTGCATCTCCTCATGTCTCCCCGAGCAGTCTCACTCCTTGCTGGGCAGTGTGGGCACAATTTCGCCGCTTCTCTGCATATCTCCCGGGCACCCGATCAATCCATGCTGCCCTGAAATGTCCGCATGTCTGCCGCCTCGTTCCGCCTCCTCCAGCCAATGCTTACTGCTGTCCGTACTCTGCCCCGCCCCGCTCCTAGTTGATTGGATGCCCGTGATTGATGGGCAGAAGGATTGATCCGCCAAAGCTCCGCCCCCGAATCCCGGGGAGAAGATACCGCCCTCCCTACCTCATACTGCCGGTCTTGCTCCTCCCCCACTAGTCTATTGGATGCCCATGATTGATGGGCAGAAGAATGGCTCCACAAGCTCCGCCCCTGAATCACGGGGAGAAGACACACCGCCCTCCCTACGTCATAATGTGCCTTCTGGGTAGATCACAGACAACGTGTATGGTGTATGTGAGAAAGTGATCAGGCGGACCAACTACAGGGTAAATGAAATGTAAAATGTGCATACACATGCACACACACACACCTAGGGTCTAGGAGAGCTTAGAGCATAATGAACATTTAAAGCCAAGCATTGGCTGATTTTACTGATGATTTAAAGTTGCAGTATGGCTGTTCCTGTGCCCCCATATGATTATAAATTTGCCATTGGCCTTCTCCCCATATAGCTGTTTTCATGACACATGTATGTTACCCTTTGTGGTCAGTGTAACAGTCTGTAAACCAAGGCTGCAGTCTATCCCACAACATTCTCTCCAGCAGCATTCACTCAAACCAGATGGCATATGAGGGGGTTATGAGACCACCAGATTAAATATGGGGATTAGAGAGCACCAGATGAAATATGAGGGCGTTACGAGACCACCAGAGGAAATGTGGGGGGTTAGAGAGCACCAGATTAAATATGAGGGGGTTACATTTCTTGCAGAAAAATTATAGTACCATCTCCTCAAGATGTCTAAGCAGAAGAGAATGGCATATAAAGTTGCTTTCAAGCTGGAAGTAATTAAATTTGCTAAGGAGCATGGGAATAGAGCAGCGGAGAGACATTTCGGGCCACCTCCAACTGAGAAAATGATAAGAGAGTGGAGGAAACAGGAGGATCAGCTCCAAAAGTTGGATAAAGGCAAGCACACCTTACGTGGACCAACTGCAAAGTGGCCAGAGTTAGAGGTGGAAGTGAAGGAGTGGATCGCACATCACAGGCAAAATGGACTTTCTGTCTCAACAAAAATGATAATCTATGAGGCCAGACGTATTGCTGTGGAGAAAGGCATTCGGGATTTCACCGGATCACCATCGTGGTGCTATAGATTTATGAAGAGATCTGGCCTTTCTATGCGCACCAAAACCAGAATTGCACAAAAAATGCCTAAGGAATACGAATCAAAGATTCTTTCTTTTCACAAGTTTGTTATTGATGCGAGGAAGAAGAATAACTTTGAAATTAGCCAGATCGGGAACATGGATGAAGTCCCGCTAACGTTTGATGTGCCATCTAACAGAACCGTAGATAACAAAGGAGCAAAAACCATAACTGTAAAAACCTCAGGGCATGAGAAAACCCACTACACGGTTGTGCTGTCCTGCTGTGCCGATGGTACCAAACTGCCTCCGATGTTGATTTTTAAAAGGAAAACGTTCCCAAAAGAAACAATCCCACGGGGAGTCGTCGTGCATGTTCACGATAAAGGGTGGATGGACGAAAATGGCATGAGGCTGTGGATTGACAAAGTGTGGTCCAAACGTCCTGGCGGTCTTCTGAAGAAATCTTCCTTGTTGGTGCTTGACCAGTTTAGAGCGCACATTACGGAAAATACTAAAAAGAACTTTAAGGAAGTTAAAACCCAAATAGCTGTGATTCCTGGTGGCCTCACTAGCCAGCTGCAACCTCTGGACGTTTCCATTAACAAGCCATTCAAAGTTCTGATGCGTGAGGAGTGGAACACCTGGATGGCAGCTGGGAACCATGATCTGACGCCTACTGGGCGGATGAAGAGGCCCACTATCACACAAGTGTGTGAATGGGTTAAAAGGTCATGGGACTCCGTGAAGGAGGACATTGTTGTAAAATCCTTCAAGAAGTGTGGCATTAGTAATGCCTTGGACGGAACAGAAGACGACGTCTTATTTGACACCAGTGAGGAAGAAAGTGATGACAATGACTGCGAGGATCTGTCCTTCCTCATTTCTGATAGCAGCGAAGAAGAGGAATTCTTGGGGTTCGAATAAAAACATTGCAGACTGATTTTTGTTACTTTCACTGTTTACTGACTTTACTGACTGTTAATGAGAGTAAAGATTATTCTTAATATGTTACATGGTTGACATAAAATTGTTCTTAAACTGCTGTTTACTTTATACAGTTGATATAAAATATTTTAGTACAGTATTTGGTTCAGAATCTTTTTTTTCTAGATTTTCCTCCTTTAAAATTGGGTGCGTCTTATATGCCGGAGCGTCTTATACGGCGAAAAATACGGTATATGGTATAGGACCAGAATAGGTGTTAGTTTATGCTATGTTCTCTCCCACCAGAAAGGGGGGCACATGCAGATCAAAATTAATGGCCTCAAGAGGGTTGGGAGAATATATGACCTCCACATATATCATGGAGACGTATCTTCAAGTAAATGTGTGCAGGACTGTGGGGTGAGTCTTAATTTCCTAATGCTCACTAGAAATACAGGAATGAGTTGGCTGTTATCCAGAAGGTGATTCAGTGTCACACTTGGCCTGTGCACAAGCAGGGGTACAACATAATGGAGGAAAGAAATTAACCTTGCCAGCTGGCGACACTATCTGTTTCTCCAGCCCTTATTAGGAGGCCATACCAGCTGTCCAATTGGGACTTCTGATGGAGAGCAACCAGGATGTTGCCAAGAGTAAAGATAAGTCACAAGATCTATAGTCTGTTGTTCCAATCCACTCTCGGTGTAGCTTATATTTCAAGCCACCTCCTTCTGTTTGGAGACTTTCCCTTAATTGCTTTGCCTCTGAAACACAAAACAATTGTGGCGCTTGATCTACTCCAGCCTTCCCATAGGAGACTATAGTGGGAGTTCTGGTTCTATCTGAAAGGAACCAGTTGGAAAAGGCTGTTCCATGAACCCAGCCTGTTGTGCATTATGGAGGGGCAGCTTTTTCGTTATGCATTTGGTTCAAATCAATTTGAAATAGGGAGAGAGCTCAATTCTGGCCCAAAAAAAAATACTTCCATTCAGATTTAGATGACAAAATATTGTTAACGTAGATGGTATCTCCAGGTTGCTGCAAGGTGTTTATTATTGTTAATTTTAATCGTCATGCAACTGGGGATGCCATGACATCAAATCAAAAACAGGAAGCATATATTTTGTATACATCTAAAAATGCTATGAGATTTGTAAGTAACATATGCTAGAGAAGTCTTTGGTCTGGCCTAGTACAACTCTTTGTATATTTATATAAGATTATGTCCCCCCCCCCAAAAAAAAAATTTGTTTTATTGTTTTATTGTATTTATAAGTTTTCCTTCTCCTGGACTGGGGTTCAGGACAGTTTATAGTAATAAAAGTGAGGACATTTTTCTTGCTGTCTTTAATCTGATCTTATCCTGTTGCTCTCCTTCTACGGATAATAGACACAAACTGAAGCACAGCTTCAGTTGAAGTTAGAGATGTAAAATTTCTGGAAATGATTTATAAAATATTTGAACCCGGCCTTATCTTAAAATATTTTATTCATCATGTTAAAATAAAAAATTCCATAATATATATTTTTTATTTTTTTCAATTTTTTCAATTTTTCAGAAAAAAAAAACAAAAAAAGGCTTCAGAAAAAAAATAGGAAAAATGGGGTTTTTCCCGAATTTTTCTGGTTTTTTTCTGGACCTTCACATCTCTAGTTAAAGCACGTAGCTGAAGACCACTTAGTGATTTTTATGTCAGCCGGGGTTTGTTTCATAGCTTGGCAATAAAACATATGGTTGATATGGTGAAAGGGCCAGGCTCAAGACCTGGCACATCCAAAGAAATCCTCACACTCTGGGAAGATTCTGCCAGTAAGTGTTAGTAACACTGAGCTAGACAGCAGGGCCAGCCGAAGACACTTTGGTTCCTTAGAGAAACCAGCATACAGTACAGCACCCTTTACCCAAGTCAGGGTGCACAGTACAAAAGTCCAGATATCTTAATTCTTCTAAAACAGGAGTTCACAATCTATGGCCTGTGGGCTGGCACTGGCCCATGGCACCATTTCATGTGGCCCGTGTCGCAGCTGCCACTGCCACCGAAACCAGAAGCATTTACGACAGCTGTAAATACACCTGCAGCTGTTGTAAATGCATTTAGAATAGCCACGGATGTGTTTTACGGCAGTGTTTATGGTAGGGGGGACCACCAGTCTAGCCCGCTCAGCTGTCTGAGGGGATGTGGTCTGGCCTGCGACTTGTAAATGTTGAGAACCCCTGTTCTAATATTTCATATCCCCCTTACGGCAGTTAAATTATAGTGATATCAAAGTCAATAACTAACAGTTTGCTGTTATTGTCTGCTTTTTAAAACCTGATACCAGAGGCAGGCTGCTTGCGTCAAACAATTAGGTCCAGCTTTGTTTGATATTAAATCAGCAGCATTTTCCCCATCCAAATTCCCTTGCTGGACTTGTTAAATCATACAGGTTTTTCTCTTTCAATAGCTTTATTCAATAGTATTAATGTTATTTAATATTATTTAATATAATTAAATAATGTAATTAATATTATTTTATTAAATATAATTAAATAATATAATTAATATCCCGATCCGATCTGGCATGGGATCAGAAACAGTGGGAAACAATGCTTCGATCCACCACGTTGACATGTGAAGCACGGATCAACAAAGTAACCGAGTAAGTAAGTGTGTAATATTATTTAATATTATTAAATAAGATAGGCTAGCATGCACTCTGTGGTTTTGTCTATAGGGTCGTGGGACAACTCCTTCCCAATAGGAAATGATGTGATATGTTGAAAGAGAACAGAGCAGCTTTACAAATCCTGGGAAGGCCAGAAAAGAGGCTGGATGGAAATGCACTGATTTGGCACATGTCCCTCTGGAGCCTCTCCTGGCAGAGAGAAGGCAAGAATTCCACTGGAGACTCTGGTGTTACCTAACCAAGAAAAACCTCAGCAGAGATGGTAGAAAATAAAGAAAAAAACTCCCTCGGCTTTCATAATTTTACCTGTCTGGTCAAGCAGAGTGTTGTCTGAATCACTGCAGTAAATCTCAAAGGACAAAAATAGAAACTCCAAAGTATAAGAGATCAGAATAACCTTTTTGACCAGAGAACAGAAGTGCCTGCAATTTATAGCTACAAGGCAATTCTAAACACAGGAGCTCTGAGGATGGCTCAGGGTTGATTACAAAATGCATTATTTCTGGTCTTATAGCTTTTTGCAAGCTGGTTGTGGCTTTTTGCATTTTTTTAAATAAAAAACCCCTTTCTCCCTGCTTTCTGCTCCCACCTCCCCAAATTATTCAGCCTTGAACTCTTATGAAAAACATTGGCATACTTAATTATTTCTGATGGAGAGCCCAATGGCCTGACTACTCAGTCTTTTAAGCATTTATCAGCACCTTCTGTAATCACTAAATGCTTAAAAGACTGTCATCTCATCCTAACAACCTAGCAGTTCGAAAGCACAGAATTACATGTAGACAGGTACCGCTATGGTGGGAAAGGTAATAGTGTTCCATGTGCTCTGGCTTCAAGTCATGCCTACCACATGACCATGGAAATGTTTGCAGATGCAGACAGTGCTGGCTTGTTGGCTGTAAATGGAAATGAGCACTGACTAGAGTCAGATATGACTGGCTTTTGAGCAGGGGCGACCTTTACCTTTACCTATTGTGAATGCAGTCAACTGGATACTGGACTGCAGAGTCAGAGTATGAGAGCTTGGTTCTCCATGGTGCCTCCTGGAAGGAGGGCCATTCTATGTAACCTTGGGTAAGCTGGAACAGTCTCAAAGTGCTGCAGAAGAAAGGAATGCTAAACCAATTCTGAGTACTTTATATCTAAACAATTTTATTTATTTATTTAGTATATTTTTATACCACTTTCCTCACCTATTGGTGACCCAAAGCGGTTTACAGACAAACAAATATGGTAAATTACATAAAACTTGAAATGCAATTAAACATTGTGTCTGAACATCCAAGGGAGCCTAAGAGACGGCACCCAGGCTCAACATCAGTGACGGAGCCTGGTACTCAACATCCTCTGCAACATCCTCGGGCATCTTAAGGCCCATGTCATGGGTAACAGCCGCTCCCACTCCCCTCCAACCAGCTGAGGGGAGGAGCTCAGGGGGCTCTGTGGCAGGGACGAAGGTGGAAAATGTCCTCCTGCCACGGAGCAATGATCGCTCTCACTCCCTTCCAACCGGCTGAGGGGAGGAGCTCAGGGGGCTCTGTGGCAGGGACGAAGGTGGAAAATGTACTCCTAACATGGAGCAATGGTCGCTCCCACTCACTCCCCTCCAACAATGCTAGAAATGGTTGCCACAAATTAGATTGCACACTATTAGATTCAGTCCTAGACTTGTGTAATGATTAGAAAGCAAACATCTCCAGTGGTGGGCTCCCAAAATTTTTACTACCATACTGTGGCCGTGGTATGGTGGGCATGGCCAAGGGGCATGGCCCAAATTACGACTACTTTATTTCAAAACTTGGATGGGTGGGGCCTTCCCGAATTTCTGCTACCGGTTCTGGCGAACTGGTGTGAACCTGCTTATGCCCACCACTGAACATCTCCAAGTATTTGCAGACCACATTCACACATGACTTCTTCTTCTGTGTCTCAGTCAGACATGAAACTGCCAAAATGAAGGCACCTTTTAGTGACTTCATTCTGCAGTTCCTTTCGCCTGACCCAGTGCGAGAAAGCTTAGATGACAACACAAGGTTGCCGTTACCAGGGAGGTCCGATTGTAGTTCAAAAATACCACAATCTTCAAGGAGGCTCTTTCTGTGTACTGTCATGAATGATTAAATAACCACAACCGTCCCCCCGCGCAACAAATTGCTGAGGAGGTCTTCCCCATCAGAAATTCTGGCTTTAATTCAGACAATCAAACTCTTACCATATTATTCCAAAGTGCTATGGCCATCTCAGCTTGACCTCTTTCTGAGAAATGAAAGCAATCCGGTGCAAAGAAGCTCAAGTCTGGTTTTCCATCCTGTGATTTAATGTTAAATACAATTATTCAGCTTTAGAAGGTTTTTTTTAATTCCTTGTTAGCAAGACCTTGCCTTTCTCATTTATTTTTGGCTTCTTGATTTCTATTGCTGAGCCAAACGCAAGTCAGATCTTGTCTCCCCAAAGTAATTAACATGATTATTCTCTACAAACTCAAATCCTTCAGTAACCACCAGATTAGTAAAGCTTCTTTGCATAATGTGTAGTCAAAGATCAGTAGGATTGATGATGCATTCTTTTCTTCACTTTAAATGTGTTCAAATTGAGAGGACAGTACAGTATAAGCCTTTCCAAGTGGTAGGTATGGGAAATAATTACTTTTATTGTAAATAAAAGCAATAGCCAATAATATCTAAGGATCATCTCATCTTCCTAGGTCCTTGTATAGCAATACGTAGAGGACACAGTTAACTGAGGGAATTCTTTGACTTGCAAAGAATCAATTTGTGCTCATTTTCTGCTTTGCCTGTATTGTGTTTTACAGAAAGTTCCTAGATCAAGAATGGGAACTTCTTGATTAAAATCCAAATAACTAAGAAACGATAACTATTAATTGCAATGAAATGTCATAATAATGATGTAAGCAAGTAAGCACCTGTTTACACCGGGGTGCCCAAACCTTTCGGGCCACAGGCTGGTCATGTGGTTGAGTGGGCTGGTCATGTGGTTCCTCTCACCAGAAGTGGAAGTGAAATGCACCTGTACATGTGCAAAACACTGCCAGAAATGCACTCATGGCTGTTGTAAACATGTTTATGACAGCTGCGGGTCCTTTATGGCAGCGTTTTGCGCATGTGTGGGCACGTTTCAATTCTGCTTCTCAGAGCGGCATGGGCAGTGTTGGCGGCATGGGCAGTGTTGGCTGGATTACTAGGTAGCATGGGCCATATCCAGTCCACGGACTATAATTTGGGCACCTCTGGTTTACACTATCAAATATGTCAAGATTTGCTCTGCTTATAAAATTGGTGGATTTGATTCTGTCTGCATGATGCAAAGGCTGAATTGAATCCATCAGTGGCTGCCTTCTCAGAGTTGATTGATTTGATTTGATTTGATTTATTAGATTTGTATGCTGCCCACTCAGCATACGCCGACTCAGGGCGGCTCACAAGAATCACAACATAAATCAACACTATACAAAGTAAATACACAATAATACAATATACAAAATTCAATCTACAAAAAACAACACATTATAATATACAACAGCATAGTACAAAACTATAATATAATAATAGAGTCACAACCACATAGAAAAATTCCCAAAACAAAGTCCAAGGATGGGGTGGCAGGCGTCCTCAGAATGTTTTTTTTCTGTCACTGGAGGGTTTTAATTTTTTCCATGTCAAAATGATTAAAAGGGGGTTTCTTCCATGTGGATGAATAAAAAAAATGAGGGGGGGGGGAATGTATCGTAGGTAGGTTTCAGTGACATACACAGTCAGAAATGTGTTGTTTCATTTGTCCCAATCTTGTTAAATAAATGAGACTAGCACTAGATCACCCTATCACCTTAATGCTAGGTCTTCATTCTTATGAATATTCCCAGTATTTATTTATTCAAAATTCCTCTGATGTGTTTGAAATGCTTTACTTTTTCTGGAACATTGTGTAACCAGTTCAAAAAACCAAGGGGCAATGCAACAAACTATTCAAGGATTGCCAGAGATGGGATCACATGAAGGAAAGATTGGTAGAGGCGTGATCACAAGACAAATGGAAATAGGGGGTGGCGGCTGTGGGTTGGAATTGCATGAAATGCCAATTGCATTGCCAGTATGAACATTCAACATCTGATTCAATCTGCAAACCCACTATTATTATGTAATTTTTGAAATTATGTAATGTATGTTTTCTTTTGTAGGAGATACAATGGGTCTTATTTATTTATTTATTATTTCAGCTTATATGCCGCCCCCTCATAGCACAACTTAGGGTGGATAACAAAGTAACAAGTAACAAAACTAAACACAATATCACAAAGAGGAGAGTTTTAAAAAGTCCTGACAAAAAAAGTTCAGGGAGAGTCCCAACAATAGCACCTCCTTATCCTCCTCCAGGGAGGGTGAGGCCTGGAGGGCAGCAGGTGGGAGCATCCTCAACTATCCTGGGACTGTTTCAGCTTTTATCCTCCTCTGGGGGGGGGCATGGTCTGGAGGGCAGTGGGCGGGAGCCCAAATGGCCCCAGCTGACCCGGTCCTCCTCCTCCAGGCAATGGTGGGGCCTGGAGGGCAGCGGCTGGGAGCATCCTCGACCATCCTGGGACTGCAGCAGCAGTCCCAGGAAATAATAATGGAGTGCGTGAGAAAGTGACTGGGGTACACTCTAACACCCCTATATCAAGTATGAAAAATCCTTGCCGTGTGGGCATATTTTAAGAAATGCCCAGCCATCGTTGTTCTTGGTATCCTTCTCACAAAAATCTTTATTTTCAAAAACTGCTGCCCTTTAACAACAACAACAACAAAATAGTTTGAAATTATTATGTTTTCTTTTCTAGTCTGTCTGATTTTTACTTACAGCCACACGTGCTAATGTTGTGTACATGCTGATTATGGTCAGTATTCTATTTAGGTCAGTATTCTATTCAGAGAGGAAGGAAACTGCTTCTGTGACCCCCTCAAACTCTGAGAGGCTCCCCTTTACATGTCCAATATTTCACTGGTTGCAAGATCAGTCATACCATCAGCTGTGCGACCTTTTACGATAGCGGTCTTGGTAGAGCAGGGAGAATGCTAACATGATTGCGTTCCTCTCCAAAAGGGACACTGACTGATGTGAGTGACCAAAGTGTCAATTGCTCTGCATTCTGGAAAGATTACAATCAAGTCCTGTACTGTATTTATATGATTCCCTCTTTCTCTGAGACCGTGGAGAGAATCAGGCGGCCATGAGCTAACCATTTTATTTATGTCTGCCTGCCTGCCTTTTTTATTTAACATCACTTGCATGCTAGGCAGAGAACGTGTTTGTGAGGAAGAAGCAATCCTCTTAAAGCAAATCCGGCAACCCTGATTTGAGGTAATAAACAAGTGACTCACACTGTCTAATGGCATGATGGTGTTTCGGAAAAATGGCTGCACAACGACAGCAAAGTCCTCTCGCTGGCTGTAGCGACCGCTGTTGATCAACATGACAGTTCTGTCCTATTTGGGAACGAGAAGTACAAAATGTGAAGTTTGGTATTAAAGCAGGGATTCTCTCCAAATTAAAGAACTAGACCTGGGAGTGTTGCGAACAGCATGAGCCAGATTATTTGGCTCTGTGGGCCACCCCTGAACTAGACAGAATAGGCAGAAAAGGCAGAAAAGACAACATGGTTGGGGAAATCCAGTGGAAGGAGGAGGAAGAGTAGCTGTAACTGTCTCCATCAACCTGTTAGAGAGGATTACAAATCCCATTCCTTGTTTCTCCTCTATTTCTTTTTCTTCTGTTATAGATGAAAAGGCAGCAGAGTTGCACAAAGCCTTTTGTTTGGCAGCGCTAGAGAAATTCCATCTGGAATCACCCAGCATTATCCCAACAGGTTCTTAAAACTTGCATGACAAGCTTATAAACCTTCTTTATTACTATCGTAATTATTTCCCATCTTTGCCTATAGTTTTCCTGCATGGCTACCCCAAACAGTTTACAATAAAATCATTAAACCATGATAAAAATGCAAAACTGTAGCACTATTAGTTGGCAAAACAATCGATTAAAAATAAGTTAAGTTTTAAAACAATTCCAGTTCTACTCTGCAGTAATTATCTTAAGCTATTATCAGTATCCAGGACACATGCCTGTTCCAGAAAAGAATTCTATTTCACACTCTCCTTTTTTTTAAAAGGAGAGGTTGCTTTTAAACTTCTTAAAGCAATATTTTTCAAAACCGGGTTGCTGACATCAAGAAGGCTCAAGTCTTTATCTGTCTTGTTTGTCAGCAGATACACACAAAGCAACTAAACAGAAAATGTGAATAAATATACAGTGCCAGCTAGTAGCCTATACTGTATACTCTTGGCCAGAGAAGACTTGTTGAATCAGTTGCTAAATAGTAGATTAACTCTTACACAAATCCCATTGGCCAAAATCCTGTTGCTTATCAGATGCATGTGAGGAATGGGGGTCCTGTAGACCCTTGTTCCCCAATCTTTGAGTTTTGGACTTCAACTCCCAGAAGCCCAAGTAAATTCCCCAAAGCACTGATCACCCAATTTATTGACTTAGGCTCCTGGGAATTGGAGTCCAAACCCCAAAGGTTGGGGGACCCTGTTGTAGACCACTTAGACTGCTGATATTGGTATCATCAACATTTGGACTACCTTTAGCATGTCATCCTTTTTCCTGCTGACAATGTGAGCATTGTTGGGACATATCCTGGTGTTTCAAGTTGTGGATACCAAAACAATATTCTCCTTTCATAAAACAGAAGGTTTTTTTTTTGAAGGTTGATTTTTCTTTGGCATTTTTACAGTCCTGTAGGTTTCTATGAGCTTGCCTATAACCTTCTTCTTTTACAGGGGTGGCATTAGTATTGGCTGCTTAAGGTTCAACATTTGGAAAATGAGTTTATTAATACTGCACAGAACTAACTTCTATAGGAAGTTGACAGAGCTTTTGAAATCAATAAGTAAAAAAGTGCTTTCTTTACCTGAAAATCTCTGTTAGTTCTTTCAATTTCTTGTAGTTCAGTGGAGTTTTCCGGAATGTTTAGAATACATGGACAAAGGCTTCTGAAAGGAAATAATGCTAAAACCAGTACAAATCTGAGATGGATTGGATTCCAAACAGTTTAGAAGCAAGCTTAATGCTATGTTCTTTTTTCAATATCCATTTCTGTTCTTAAGTGACAATTGTGGAATACACAAGACTTATGGCTCAATGTTTTTGAGCAAATCCCTGCTCTTTTCACGGCTTAATAGCAAAACTGTCAGAAAAACAGAAGGCCTAAAGCACAATTTTGCTATCTTAAACGTGGCTTCCACTGTGCACAGAGCTACATGGAACAGGCCTTAATGAAGAGTTTGTGGTTGCTGGCCAGCAGTTTGGAGGTGGCTATAAATGGAACTGCGGTGGCTCAAGTGGTTAAGATGCTGAATTTGAAGACTGGAAGGTCAGAGTTCGATGCCTGAGTACTGCACGATGGAATGAGCTCCGACCTCTGTCCCAGCTCCTGTCAACCTAGCAGTTCAAAAGCAAGAAATTGTAGGTAGGTAAATAGGTACCACTTCAGTGAGAAGGTAAACAGATAGTGCTAGCTCTTTGGCTGTATACAGAAATGAGCACTGAATCCTAGAGTCGGATACAAATGGTTTTCGAGCAAGAGCGACCTTTAACTGTATAAACCAGGAAGTTTAGTTTCTCTGAGTCTCCTGTAGTCTCATGGGATTTTACTTGGGTCAATGATCTAAAGCAGGGGTTCCCAACCTACAGACCCAGCCCACTGCACCATTTCATGTGGCCTGCGCCACCACTAGTGCCACTGGCAATAGAAGCAGATGCGTTTACGTCAGCTGTAAAACGCGCCCACGCATGCATAAACATGCCCACAACTGTCGTAAACACGGAAGTGGGCATTTACGACAGCCTTAAATATGCCCACTTCTGCTTCTGGAGGATGGGCATGGTCCAGCCCGCTCAGCTGTCTGGGGTGCATGGTTAGGACCATGGCATAAAAAGGTTGGGAACCCCTGATCTTAAGTGGCTTTTGGGAGTTGTGGCCCAAAGCAATAAGAGGGGATCAGATTAAGGACTGGTAATTCATATTTCAGATGGCAGAGCCCATGACTTCATTCCCACACAAGTCCTTCTGAGGTGAATTGAGTGACTGACTCATTTGTATTTTGGAGTTCTGAACCATACCAATCTCATTTTCTCTAGAGTTAATGAACCCCATCTCTGTCTGAAACTCAGTAATGCTAAGAGAGTAACTGCAGTTCCTCATAATGGGGAGGGATGTGCCTCATCTACTAACAAGCTTACTGCACAGCTTAGCTAGGGGGACTCTAGGACCTAATTTAATGTGTTTTCATTGTTGTCCTGCCAACGTACCCACCCCTTCCCAAATTAGCTAATACAGGAGACTTGGCAAATTCCAACTTTGTGGATTGCACTCTTCTCCATTAGTTCATAGAAAACAAGTAGCCCACACTACTCTGTCTTAAATGTCTGCAGCTTTAATGAAAATCAATGAAGACTGCTCCCATGTGAGTAAAGGAAAAACAGAACCCAATATCCTCTTTTATAATTAGAGCATCTGCTGACTCAAAGATCTCTGGTCCAATAACATCTGACAGGGCACTGTTTCTTTTTTTTTTTAAAGCCCTTTGCAGCTGCTTTATGAATAACAAAGGTATAGATTGGCCCTAAAAATAGCATTCAATACAGATTGCTCTGTGATCCGCTCACTTACGCTGCTGAAAGAACACATCCGGATACTTCTCTTTCTATCTGACGCAGTCCAGTGAGTTCCATTATCTCCACCATGTTGATAAAGGCCCGAGGGAGCTGCAAGGGATTAAAGGTTTATTGCTGCACAAAGCACAGGACGGTTGAATTCATGTCATGGAGGGGTTATGTAGTAGAGATTGGTACCAAGAGCAACCGGCCCCCTTCATGCAAGAAACATTTGGGTAAATATAGAAAGTGAATGGTAATGAACTTGAGCTTGCCTGGTATGATATGCATAGCAATATTTTACATTCGGGGTCCCCAACCTGTGTCCTATGGGTTTCAGATTCAGCACCATGGATAACTCTCAGCTCTCACAGAAAGAACTGAGACGTCGAAGCAGATTTAAGCTGCAGTGCTGACGTCTCACCTTGACCTCACAGGCAAACTCCACAACATAGTGGTCTATTAACTGTATTTGCTCAGTGGCTGCACAAATTTATCTACTTGCAATTTCTCGCTTTTAAACTGCTAAGTTGGCAGGAGCTGGGACAAAGACGGGAGCTCATTCCGTCCTGCAGTACTCGGGGATCGAACTCCTGACCTCCCGCCTCCCAGCCAGCATCTTAACGACTTGAGCCACTGCAGTCCCTCATGGCTTTTGTACTGTATGCTACAGCTACAAAAATGTAGCCACTCTTCCCATATTAAAAACCTACCATTTTCTTTGGCATTCACTTTCAAGGTCAATGAATTACCGTTCAAAAGTATGCCCACACCATACCCAGCTTTCAGAAAGAAGGACTTGAATGATCATGGAAACTGTGAGAGGTGCCTAAAGAGTGTGTAAGTGTTGTTGCCAAAATCCTATCCTTCTATCTAGAGTATCAGACAAACATACCTCCTCATAAAGAATATCAAGAGCATCCTGGAGATGTTTTACATAGTTTCCCACTGAATAGGTCTCCTGCAAAAATAGAATACCAAATCATCCATTGTTAACACTGTCTAAGAAGTTGCATTACAACCTCTCCTATGCACTCCTCCACCATAAACAGACCCACACATTGGTTTGATTTGCAGGAGATATCTATTGATATAAGATCTCAATCTCTCTCTGTATCTCCTGCAAGTCAAATCAGCATGTTGATATAAATAGTGAAAATTTGGTATACTGTATTTGTGAGAAAATATGTAACCTTATAATTTTTAGAGGCCCAGCTTTTTGCCTTCCTTGCTAAGGAGATTCACTTGATGGGAGCTCAAAGCTATGGCCTGTTTTGCAGTAAAAAAATTAAGGTTAGCATAATCTCTTAGGGTTTCTAGGTAAGCAATAAGAAGATTTTTATTGGCTTTCAATGGTGTTTGATTAGAATACTGAAGTTTTCATTTCTCCATCCCTTTAATTTAACCGTTGCTCTTAATCTTTGATCAAGTAACAGACTCCTGTTGTTTATAATGTTTTAAAATAGTTTAATGATCCATTGTTACAGCAGCATTCTCCGATCCTGTATCTTCTAAATGTGTTAGACTACAGTCTCAATCTCCCTCTGCCACCAAGGCTAATGATGGATGGGTAGGAATGGCAAATTTATAAGCAAAGGGATATCAAAGCTACTGGACAGTCTATTTTGATATTTGCTTCTATATGAAAATTAGAATGTTGTGGTACACAGAAAGAGCCTCCTTGAAGATTGTGGTACTTTTGCATCACAATTGGGCATACCCTGGTAATGGCAACCTTGTGTTGCTGGCTAATCTTTCTCACACTAGGTCAAGCGAAATGAACTACTGAATGAACCCACCAGGAGGTGGCTTCATTTTGGCCATTTCATGTCTGGCCTAGACACAAAAGAAGAAGAAGAAGAAGAAGAAGAAGATTAGATAGATAGATAGATAGATAGATAGATAGATAGATAGATAGATAGATAGATAGATAGATAGATAGATAGATAGAATCCTTTATTGGCCAAGTGTGCTAACGCACCAGGAATTTGTCTTTGGTACATATGTCTCCCCCCCCCCCCAGATCAATAATGCAATAAAGTCACACAATTTAGTTATTCAGCAAGTTGATGGCATTTGGAAAGAAACTGTCCTTGTATCTGGTTGTTCTGGTATGTAATGCTTTGAAGCGTCGTTTCGGTGGAGTCTTTATATATTTTCTCTGCTCTCTTTTTGGCTCGTGTAATATATAGATCTTTAATAGAAGGTAGATTAACAGCAATATTTTTTTCTGCAGTCCTAATTACTCGTTGGAGTCTGTGTTTGTCTTGTTTAGATGCAGAACCAAACCAGACAATTATAGAGTTGCAGATGATAGACTCTATAATCCCTCTGTAAAATTGAATCAGCAGCTATTTAGGCAACTTAAGCTTCCTGAGTTGACGCAGAAAGAACAGTCTCTGTTGCGCTTTCTTAATGATGTTCCTAATGTTAGATGACCATTTTAAATCTTGAGATATGACAGTACCTAGAAACTTGAAGGACTCCACTATTAATACTGGATTATTTAATATTATAAGCGATGGATGTAGAGGTCAAAACCTCCTAAAGTCCACTATCCTTTCTATGGTTTTACCTGCATTCAATTCAAGATTATTTCGGCTACACCACAGGACTAGTTGTTCAATCTCTTTTCTGTATACAGACTCATCGCTGTCTTGAATGAGACCAATCACCGTGGTGTCATCTGCAAACTTAACTATTTTAACTGAAGAGTCTTTTGAGACGCAATCGTTGGTGTACAGGGAAAAGAGAAGTGGAGAGAAGTGTTGTGTTGTGGTCATTGTTTATTAGTGTTGGGAATCTTGCTGCATGGAGATATGATAGCTTTTCTGGAATCAAGCCTTCTCTCTTATTTTAAAAGCAATCATTCAGACTCTTGAACAAGGAGGAAAAACATTATTGGGGACACACAAATTTGTTAGGTAATGGTAGTAGTGGGGGAATTTGTATCACTACTCTTGATGCCACAGGAAGAGATGAGTGAACACAATTCATGTTAACTCTGCCCTTTCCAAACATTTTTGGACAAAACCTGACTTCTCTGCCTTTGGTTTCTTTCTTTATCAGATTTACCTTGCAAAAATGGAACTGATATAGGGTCCTGGGGAAGAGTGAGAAGTTTGGGGACAGTAATGATCCAACTTTAATAGTCTTCACCATCCCACCCCCATGAGAAAAACAAAACACCTTCACAGCATTCATCACACCAGGATATTGGAAGGACAGTGTTACAGTCAGAGCAAAAATGGTCATTTGCTTTACATTGATTTAATTAAACTTAACCTTTTTTCACCACATGGGCTTTTGGCATATGACCCACTTTTAAGGTCTTCCTTTTAACAGACTGTGGTGGCTTAGTGGTTAAGATGGCCTTACCTTGTCTGAGCAATAGCGACACAGGTCATTGGCTCCAATTAAAATGGTGATTAATTTCCAGTCCTCTTTATAGTTGATGTTCTAGCGAGAAAGAAGAGAAACAGACGCTGTTGGTGCTTGCAGGAGCCAAAAGAGAGCAGTGTGAGTGTTGTGGTCAAGCGAGTTTTTGTCAGGGTCCCACTGACACTGCTCTTTGTGTAACTGCGGGATTTCTTCCTTACTGAGCTTCCTGGGGTTGTAGAAGGTCAGGCAAAACCCCCTCCATACTCAAGTCAACTCCATGGAAAAGGCCATTTGAAAACGGATTTTTAACACTAATGTTTCTTTTGGCATCTATGGTGACTACAATCAAATGCTGGCCTGGTTGCCCGGCATGTCACTTTATCTTTGTTCTCTAAGTGACAAAGTTTTTCACGGACATGTGAGGACTTCTTGAAGGAAGAAGAGAATTAGGTAACAGCTTAATCTTGTCTAATTATCATGCTCATATATCTGAGCCACTCAGCTCATGGAAAAGTGTCATGCAACTTAATTTTTTTTGCTGCAGCAGCAAATGCTATTGAAGGGTTTATCTATTACAGGGATGCCCAAACTTTTTGGGCCGTGGGCCGGTCATGTGGTTCAGCGGGCCGGTCACATGATCCCTCCCACTGAAAATGGAAATAAAACATGCCTTGCAATCTGTTTTGCAACAGGATGAGATAGATTTTAAGCTGCCATTTTCTCTACTTAAACCAGGGGTGCGCAAACTATGGCCATGGACCAGATCCAGCCCTGATGCCAATTCATCCAGCCTGCACCACCCTCGTCACTCCTGGAAGCAGAAGGAAAACACATCCGTAAGGATGAATTGGCATTGGGGCCAGATCTGGCCCATGGACCATAGTTTGGACACCCCGATCTATTAGAATAACAACATTCAGCTCTCTCCATCTCTCTTAGTCTTCCTCCCTCATGCACCACTTTCCCTTAACCCCATAAACCTCCTAAAAATACAATCATCCAGACTTTTTGTTTAATCAGATGCCATGTGGCAGACTTTATCAACTGGGGAGAGAGAAGAATGCAGGGAAGAGAGACCTCACAAAAGATACCATGGCTGTGATGGATGAACCCAAGGGATTAAGTTTTCCAGTTCTTTACAGTGGGGGAAAAAAAATCTGAAATCAAAGTTATCCACTTTGTAAACCAGGCTGACTGTTGTGAACAGTGGTAAGAGGGCAGCTTGGGAGAAAATAAAATCCGGGTGTATCTCTTTCCCCTTCCCCCACAGCCTGCAATGCGTCCAGCTCCTCATTTGAGCAGAGAGGTTGACAGCTGCTCTGGAGCTTAATCATATAAGCTGCTCAATTGGGTTTTGTTACACAGCAGGCTTCGATTCCAAGTGGATTCTGGATAGGGGAGTTGTAACCCATTTGCACTTCTGTGCCGGCAAGCTGGGGAGGCAGACCACATTCTTAGATGACGCATGAATACTTGAATAGCTGGAGGCTGCTAAGAATTCCTGCCAACGACTTGCACATTACCAGGATGCTTGAAAGGGGGGAAAAAGGGGGAAGCCCAGGAGAGATGACTCCCCCCACCAACAAGTCCCAGGAGAGGTGACTTAGCTGTGCTTAGCAAAGGCCAGCTGCTGCTGAAACTACATCATTGCCGGCCAACAATTGGAGCTGCTGAGAACGGGCAACTCAGTGGAAAACATTCCGTAACATGCAGTACAAAGAAAGGCATGGATGGCAGCTATTTTTAGCGAGGCAAGTTTACATAACAAGCGCCAGTGAATCTGTCCTGAAGAAACCAAAGGCTTGGAAATCACTAAGAGGGGGTGGGGTGGGGAGAATGGATTGTTGCTTCATGAGTAGAATTTGATTCCTAGGCCTTTCATTTCCTGTTATATTTATTCTAAAGTGTGCTCAAGGTGTTCAGCATCATTCTCTTTTTGTTCCATGAGGTCATGATGGTGGTAAGAGGCTGTGGTGGCTCAGTGGTTAAGAAGGTCACCTTGTTACCTGGAAGGATATCAAGTCGGCAGTTCGAGACTTGGGTACTGCATGATGGATTGAACACACGTCTCTGTCCAAGCTCTTCGGGACATGAAAGGAACCTCATTTGGGTGTTCCCTGAATGGAGTTTGTCCCAGAAAAATCCTTTCAACCCAGAGTAATTTCTAACACGAAATTATGATTATGATTATGATGGTGGTCTCCTAAACCCAGCAGAAGAAGGAAAAGGGTGTGGGGTGGAAAGGAGAATGATAGGCTAATGCAGGGTGGGAAATTGATTTTATTCTGCTGCTTATCCTTAGACCCGTGATGGCAAACCTTGGCACTCCAGATGTTCTTTGGCTTCAATTCCCAGAAGCCTAAGCCCCCTGTGAATCCACACGAATGGGTTTACTGCAATTCATCCAGTCTGCGCTGCCCGCGTCGCTCCCGGAAGTGGAAGTAAAATGCGCCCGTATGGCGTGTTTTACTTCCGCTTCTGGGAGCGACGAGGGAAGCGTGGACTGGATGAATCGCAGTAAACCCATTCGAGTGGATTCACAGGGGGCTTGGGCTTCTGGGAATTGAAGCCCAAGAACATCTGGAGTGCCAAGGTTTGCCATCACGGCCTTAGACTATAAATCTTTACACAAGAACTGACAGCAAAGTCAGCTCTCAGCCTTTATTGCAAGGGCCTGAGTTTACCTGTTCCTCCCAACCAGAAAAGATACACTGAATTAGTGAGATTCCTATAGATATTGATTTAATATCTCACAGCTGATTTAAAGGATTCACTGTACAGTAGTTGAGAATATCAGTTGGATTCGCCATGGTCCTGGGTTTTGGAGAGATCTGCTTTTCTATTTCAGGCTTGTACCAAATGTTCTCTCAATTGTTTGATGGCACTGAGCCTTCTTCTTACACAGCAACAACAAGCTTCCTCTTTTTGCATATCTTGGAGATGCTTGAACATTGATCCATGTGCAGAATGCCACCATGCTCTAGTTTCAAGGAGCCAAAGCCAATAGGGATTTGTATACATTTTCCTCTTAAGCAATAACACTACACTTTGTTGTTTTTCAGTCGCACAGTCGATTCCGACCCTTTGCGACCCTATGGACCATTGTCCTCCAGGTACCTCTGTCATCCACCATCCTCCTCAGCCCGCCCAGCTCTGTGCCCATTGTGTCTACAATACCATCTAGCCATCTCATCTTTGGCTGCCCCCTTCTTCTTTTGCCCTCCACCTTTCCCAGCATCAAGGCCTTCTCAAGTGAATCCTCCCTTCTCATTTGATGTCTAAAGTACTTTAGCTTCATCTCTACTATTTGACCTTCCAATGAGCAGTCAGGGTTGATTTCTTCTGGATTGACCTATTTGTTCTCCTCATTGTCCAGGGGACTCTCAAAACTCTCCTTCAACACAACATCTCAAAGGCATCTATTATTCTGTGCTCAGCTTTCCTAATGGTCCAGCTCTCACAACCATACATTACCACCGGGAATACCATTGCTTTGAATATGCGAATTTTTGTTTGCAAGGTGATGTCTCTACTTTTTACTATGTTCCCCAGGTTTCTCATAGCTTGTCTCCCCAGAATCAGTCGTCTTTTTATTTCATGGCTGCAATCACCATCTGCAGTGATCTTAGATCCTAAGAAAGTAAAATCTGTCACTGCTTCTACTTCTTCCGCATCTATTTTCCAGGGACTAATAGGGCCTGTTGCCATTATCTTGGTTTTCTTGATGCTGAGTCTCAAGCCAGCTTTTGCACTCTCTTCTTTCAACCTAATCAGGAGCTTCTTTAGGTCTTCCTCACTTTCTGCCGTCTGCATATCTCAAATTGTTTATGTTTCTCCAAGCAATTTTTATCTCATATTGTGATTCCTCCATCCCTGCATTGTGCATTATGTGCTCTGTGTATAAGTTGAATAAACAGGGTGATAAAATGCAGCCTTGTCTTACTCCTTTCCCTATTCCAAACCACCCTGTCATTCTGTGTTCTGTCCAAATGGTTGCTTCTTGTTTCATGTACAGATTTCTCATGAGGCATATGAGGTGCTCTGGTATTCCCATCTCTTTAATTACTTGCCACATTTTGTTGTGGTCCAGACAGTCAAAGGCCTCAGTGTAGTCAATAAAACAGAAGTAGACTTGTTTCTGGTATTCCTTTGTTTGCTCCATGATCCGATATATGTTGGCAATGTGGTCTCTAGTCCCCCTGCCTCTTCTGAACCCTGCCTGCACCTCTGGTAGTTCTCTCTCCACATATTGCTGAAGTTTATCCTGGTTTAACTTGAGCATCACCTTGCTGGCATGTGGGATGAGCGCAATTGTTCAATAATTTGAACATTCTTTGGCATTGCCCTTTTTTGGGATTGGAACGTATACTGATCTTTTCCAATCCTGTGGCCACTGTTTTGTTTTCCAAATCTGCTGGCATATTGAATGCAGTAATCTGATTCCATCATCTTTTAGGGCTTTGAACAATTCATCATCTTCACTAGCTTTATTGTTTGCAGTGCTTCTTAGGGCCCTTATGACTTCGCTCTCTAAGATGTCTGGCTCAAGTTCAATTTCCTCATCATTGTTATTATCAGGAGTGTTGAGGTCCTTTTTGTAGAGTTCCTCCGTGTACTCTTCCATCTTTTCTTAATCTCTTCTGCATCAGCTAACTCCTTTCCGTCTTTGTCCCTTATCATGGTCATTTTTGCTTTAAATGTTCCCTTGATTTCCCTAACTTTTTTGAAAAGATCTCTAGTCCTGCCTTTTTTGGTGTTTTCCTCCATTTCTTTGCACTGTTCATTTAGGTAGGTTTCCTTATCTCTCCTTGCTTTTCTTTGGAATTCTGTATTCAAGTGATTGTATTTTATCCTTTCTCCATTGACTTTTGCATTACTTCTTTCATCTGCTATTTTAAGAGCCTCATTAGTCAACCACTTTGCTTTCTTACACTTCTTTTCTTTTGGTATGGTTTTCCTTGCTGCTTCCTGCATGATGTCCCACATCTTTGTCCATAATTCTTCTGGTGCACTATCTATCAGGTCCAAGCCATTAAATCTGTTCTTCACCTCCACCATGTATTCTTTAGGGATGTTGTCTAGGTCATATCTGTCTGGTCTAATTGTTTTCCCTCTTTTCTTTAGTCTAAGCCTGAATTTTGCAATCAGTAGTTGTGATCTGAGCCACAGTCTGCTCCAGGTCTACACTAGGGAGCATCTATTTTTCTCTACTTCATCTCCATCTCACCTTTTATTATTAAGAATATAATAATGTTAAGAATATTCTTTTTCAGTCCACCATCTATCTCAGACCAACAAACTCACGTTTGCAGAAACCAACATACAGAGTGAAGAATAGCTGCCGCTAGGCTGGTTCTAACCATCTCTCATTTCAGTGGATAGTTTGCCAGGGTGGCTAGACTGTGTTTCTAGAGAGATAGATTGAACCTGTTCTGCTAGTAGTAACCATGAGTGATTGAAGAAGCAGCCAGAACACAACTGGGATTTCTTCCACCTGCTTTCCCTTTTGGCATTAGAGACATTGATATGGGTGCAAGATACAAGTGGGAGAAGTGTCTATTCATGCCTAGCTGGCACATTTAATTGATTTCCCAGCTGCAGTGTCCTTCCTTTGAATTGAAAAAGACACTCTGGAGGGTCTGTCAGTCCTTTAGGGTTATTTTTGAGGGGTGCACCAGGATACATCCTGCTTGTATAGCAGATTCTTTGGATGAAGCCAGCATGTTACATTTGTGGGCACAATCAACAGGTTTTAATCTCATTCAGAGAGTGCAGCTGATTTTGATATTTGTGGTTTGTAAAGGGATTCCTTCTTGTGATATGCCATGTGACTTGGCACATTTGCTCTAGGTGTCTGAAGCCGTTGCTCTAGGTGTCTGAAGCCGTTTGCTCTATAGTCATTTTTCAGGAGTATATCTGATCTCAGCTGTTGGAGCTACTCTAGTCTGGATTGCATTTGTAATGAGGAAGGACAGATGCCTGCCTCTTGGGTTGTTTCAGGACAATTTACAATTATTTTTTAAATTCTGCATTGTTATATAGCTGGTGGCTAACCTTGGCACTCCAGTTGTTCTTGAACTTCAATTAGCAGAAGCCTAAGTCTGCACTCTTGCTGATCAGGGCTTCTGGCAATTGAAGTTCAAGAACATCTGGAATGCCAAGGTTCGCCATGACTGATATATGGGATTCTCCTTTGCACAGAGATTTCTATGACTTGTTACATTGCTCAGTGGCCTTCAGTAATTTCTGCTTTTGCTTTTTGCCAACATTACCGATTCCAACTCCAATCATTTTTTTTAAAAAAATACAGTTGGCTTATATTAATTTACATATTTAGCCTATGATCTCTTCTTATACATTTCTCTCCCTTCACTCCTCTCCTTTCTCTTTCTCTCTCTTTTCTTCATCCTCAATGTTCATAATTTTAAAATCCAATTAGATGCTGTAGTAAAAAATAAATTGCTAGTATTCATCTTATAAGCCTTCTGTAACATATAATATATACTTACTGGGCTGCTTTTCATTAGTGCTATCAATTCATGAGCTTGGGTTGAGAGATTTCTGTGGATGCAAAAAAAAAAAGATGAGTATTCAATTTGTACCTTGAGATGGTAATGAAATCAATAAACATGGGGAGGATTTTTGGTGACAGAATTTGGGCTTGAGATCTTCCAATGTATGGTTGTGAGAGCTGGACCATTAGGAAAGCTGAGTGCAGAAGAATAGACACCTTTGAAATGTGGTGTTGGAGGAGAGTCTTGAGAGTCCCCTGGACAGCGAGGAGAACAAATAGGTCAATCTTAGAAGAAATCAACCCAGACTGCTCATTGGAATGTCAAATAGTTAGATGAAGATGAAGTACTTTGGAATCAAATGAGAAGGGAGGATTCACTTGAGAAGGCCTTGATGCTGGGAAGGGTGGAGGGCAAAAGAAGAAGGGGGAGGCCAAGGATGAGATGGCTAGATGGGATTGTAGACACAATGGGCACAAAACTGAGGGGTGGTGGTGGAGGACAGAGGCGCCTGGAGGACAATGGTCCATTGGGTCGCAAAGGGTCGGAATCGACTATGCGACTGAACAACAACACTTCCCGACTAGATTATTGTAATGCGACTATGCGACTGAACAACAACACTTCCCGACTAGATTATTGTAATGCGCTCTACATGGGGCTGCCCTTGATGACCATTCGGAGGCTGCAGCTGGTCCAGAATGCGGCAGCCCGGGTGGTGATGGGATGTGGGCGATATGCCCATGCCTCACCGCTACTTCGGGAGCTGTACTGGTTACCAGTTTGTCTCCGGGTGCAATTCAAGGTGCTGGTTTTGACCTTTAAAGCCCTATATGGCAGTGGGCCAGGATACCTTAGAGACCGCATCGTCCCAAGAGTGTCTGCCCGTCCAACCAGAGTGGACTGGAGGGGCTCTCTAATGGTGCCATCAGTTAGGGATGCACATCTGTCCAGCACCCGAAGGAGGGCCTTCTCCGTGTCCGCACCAACTCTCTGGAACCTCCTGCCAACAGATCTAAGACTTCAAAGAGAATTGCTGCCCCTCAGGAAAGGATTGAAGACCTGGCTTGCAGGGCAGGTGTGAGGGCAGAATGGGAACACGGTCCCCGCCTGCTGGCTTATGTAAAGAATTAAGAACTCTCTCTTCTTCTTTTTATAGTGGGTGGGATGGGTGGGTGGGATATGGGGTTTTTTAAAGTGGGTGGGACATGGGGCTTTTAAAGTGTTTTTATGTGTTTTTAGAACTTGTTGTAATGCCGCCCTGAGTCGGGTTCTGCCTGAGTGGGCGGCATATATAAATATGACTATTAAATTAAAATTAAATTAAATTAAATTAAACAACAACAAAAGTGGATGCACATGATTGACTGGCAAGTCAAGTCTGATGGCCAATGGAGCCCCAAAGCAAGCAAGCAGAAATTAATCCTCTTCTCAATAAAGTAATTTACTCACATAAGCAACAGGAGCCTCAAACTCATGAAAGCCTTGTGCAATGTTTAAAAAAAGCATAGGTAATATTTTCTTCTAACAAAAATGAGTTGTAATCTTATGAGATTTTAACATGACATATCTTGCACAAATAGACCAATTGCACATGCAATTTTTTCCTACTTCTTGGCCACCAGGATTTCACCCAAAGCATCTCTTAGTTCTTCCATAGCTCTGGTTGGAAATTCACTCTCTATCTCAGGGGTTCCCAACCTTTTCAAGCCAGAGGCTGGGTCACACTCTTTCAGTCAGTTTAATGGCCATTTTGCCCTGCCTGCACAATGGGGGTGGCCATTTTGTTTCTTGAATGCCCCTGGAGGGTGGGGCCCCCACATGAAATGGCTTCATGGGCCAGATCTGGCCCATGGGCCTTAGGTTGGGAACCCCTGCTCTATCTCAAATTTCATACTGTTCAATGTATTTATTTATATTTCTTTTTATCTACAGAGCCAAAGGTGATGCTTGTTGCTCTTCCTTCCACCTTCCTTTTATTCTGACAACTTGATGAAATAGTACTTATAGGCCTAAAATTAGCTAGTCAACATCACAGCTAAAGCAATATTTGAACCTGGGACCTCTGGAAACTAATAATTGCTACATTGACCTGGTCCTCAGTTCAAGAAGGATTTGCCAGCAAGAGGTCTGCTAAAAATAACATCTGACTCCACCAGTAACATTTTAATGGGAAGTAAGAAGTAACATGAAAGCCTCGCAAAAAATCCTGTGTGATTTCTACATATTTTTACATGTAGTCCAGTTCTTGGATACCCAGTGTGGTATGGTGGATTCAATAATGAACTACAATGCGGGAGAGTTGGATTTGATTTCCTGGCTCAGCCATGGAAACTCACTGGAGGTGTGGAATTGGTAAAACCATTCCTTAAATACCTCATTGCCTTAAAAACTATGTTAGGGTTGCCATTACTCAGTTCTGACTTGACTAACAAAACAAATTCCACTCCTCTACTTTTGAAAATTCATCTGAAACTATGCATTTAAATACAGTACACTGATTCATATTTGAAAGTATACTTTTTCTCTCAAAACGTATGTCTGAATGTGTATTCTCATTTGAAATGTAGATTTATGTAAGTGTCTTCATTTAAAGGACATGTTTAAATGAACATTTTGGCATTTTTAGAATATCAAGAGGTGCATTGCAACATTCAGAGAAAGTATAGAATCTGATAAACTGGTAAATTCCAGTCAATGTATTAAGTTGTCCTCTTGTATGGGATTTCATGAAGATGATATTCTATAAGCTTCTTTATATAAGATTTCATTTGAATAGCTTCTCCGACTCCCTCCTCTAGGGAAATGGAAAATTCATTTGAATGCAAATTTGTCTAATTCGCATTCCTGAAGCAATAAACAGAACAAAATGCTTTTCAACTATGTTCAGCCTTTGAATTTTATGATGTATTTTGCCATTAAAATGCATACATAATATAATACATGTGTACTGTTGTGCACAGTTTTAAAAATTGCAAATAGTTACAGGAAAGAGCCAGTGTGATATAATAATTGCAGCATTGGATTAGGGTTCAAGAAACTTGGGTTCAAATTCCCAACCCAGTCATGCAATTCACTGGGTTATTGTGGACCTGGTACATTTTCTCAATTTGATTTACAGAACTGATGTGGGGATAAAGAAGGGAAGGGGAACGCACGTACCCTTCCTTGAGTTTGTCAAATAATGAAAGAACTAAAACAAATTTAAAATTGGATTCATCTGTCCCACCTCTCATCTTCATTTTATGGATTAATACTCCATGACCAATAAAGGTTGTAAAGGGAAATGCATTCTTCACAAGCAAGAGAAACAGATTTATTGGATGATCCCTATACAGCAACTGCTGTACAGTGACCAATTGTGATGTAAATCTTTGCTTATTATTTTCTTGTAAAAATGAAAAGAAAAATTGTTTCCTTGCTGGACAAGATTGCAAATGTTTTAAATGCATTTTTCTCATCTTTGGCTTTCTTTTGAAAAAATATAGAAGGATGTGTGTGTGTGTGTACAAACCCCCTCTATTTTACACTGAAAAGCTTGTATTTTGTAATCTATAAAAAGTTTGTATGTTGTACAAAACAATTTAGAAAAAGACATTTTTAAAAATCAAAGACAATTATTTTTTTAGTATTTGTTATATTCTTATAAATATAACAAATACTCACCTTCCTGCCCATCTTCCTGCCTACGTGGCTGCCAACATTCAGAGAGGTTTTGATCAGTTATTTTTGTTGAAAGATTGCTTCTGATAGACCACATTTGGCATTAAAGCACTAAATTCTCAAGACTGCTCTTGGAATTTTCATGCTGCTTCACAGCCATGCTGCTATTGCTATTGCCTAAACCCTAATCTCTCTCTCCAGTCAATTTAGTGCTCTCTGAAAGGTGATCGATTGAAGACCTCAGTAGCTAAGGTTGCCAAATGCATTTAGACAGGTGCAATATTGTAAAGCATCTTCCAGCAAGAATTTCTCCTTAGATCCCTTGACTAGACTTCTATTCTAGGAGGAAATGAGACAAAACACAGATGAACCAAACCAGCCAATTAACTATGGAAACCTCTGGTAATAATGAATGTGATCGGACATGGGTTATTCCTTAAATGGTATACCACTAGAGTACAAGAGGTGTGACAGCATGAATGTTTTCATAAAGTATCCCACTTTTACAGCCAGTAAGAACAACCAAGTAAAGGAACAACCTTATTATCCTGAAAAATATTGGCTGAAATCCTATTAGTTAGTGAAATAAGTTGTACTAAAGTAGGCTAATTGAATCACTGGCGACTCAATGACTTACCTTCTCTATAAATACCACTTGCTTCAATGGACCTATTCTAGTCTAACTTTATTGTGCTAAACAACAGGATTTCAGCCAATATCTCTTATCTGACTTTGGAAGCTAAAGTACCAGGGATCTGGTGCATAAGGACTGCTTTGAAAATAATAATCAAACACATGCATACTTGTTGTTGTTCAGTCGCACAGTCGATTCCGACTACTCTTTACCAATAAATCTCAGTGACAGATAAAATAATAAGACTAGTGGCATGGACCCAACATACTGATGAATTCAAAGGTTCTAGAGCAGGGGTGCACAAACTACAGCCAGCAGTCCAGATCCGGCCCCCAATGCCAATTCATCTGGCCCAGGTTTCCCTCACTACCTCCAGTGGGAGGAACCATGTAACTGGCACATTCAACCACATGACCAGCCCGTGGACTGCAGCTCAAAAAGTTTTGGCACCCCTGTTCTAGAGCTACTAATATAACAAAAAAACAAACAGAATAATCAATATTAATTAAGATATTTGTCAGTTTCAAATGATTCCTGTCATGGTCATTGACCATATGGATTAACACCAAGAATCCTGGGCTTCCATATGGAAAGGAGATTTCCCACAACACAGCCAACTGTGAGACAGAGTTTGGATAGCCTTGTTTCTTTGTGACATCCTCTTCCTTTCTCAAATATATCTTAATTAAGCTTACCGTGCTACAGCCCCTCCCACTGCTACATTGAATCCAGCAGTGTCTTTCTGGGTGCCAGTGGAAAAACCAGTGAGATTTGGGTTAAATTTTTTTAAAATATCTGGTAGAGAAGGAAAAAACTCAAGGTCAGTCTTTGTGCAAAAAAACAAAAATCAGTATGAACTTCCCAACATCTAAAAGCCTGGAGTCCCCATTCCTATGTCCCTTATTGAGACTCTCCATGCCCCCACCAAAATAATAATAGGAGAATAACTAGTCATTTATCCAACTGAGAAACGAATCCTTCCCTCAGACTCAGGACCATCATTGTTAGAACAACGAAGGCAACCAACAGCTGGGATCATGCTAGCAGGATGGAAATGAGAGAGGAATTGGATTTTTATTGTTTTCCTCCTTCCTTGGCTGCTATCCCCACCAACTTTCAATTTCTTTTCATTCAAACTGTTGTGTCCTAATGATTTGATCATGATCCTCCACATGGATAACAATGTATCTGAACCAATGTAACCTTGCCTATGGGCAACAATGTAACCTTCAGCTGTATCACATAAACCCTGTAACAGGACGCGAGCTAATGACCACCAGCTGGCAGCAGCGAGCGTCCAAAGCTCTCTTGGTCCAAACTCATCAAAGGCAACAGCGCGGGAAGTTTTCCCACCACCACCTACACCTGGACAAGAAGGGCGTGACCAGCAATGACGTCACGACGACAGTAGCCAATGGGCTATCGTGGAACCACGTTCAAATGTATTACTGCTGTATATAAAGAGCTATTGATCCGCCATTACCTCATGTTCCCTCTGACCACCATGCAATAAACCTGAGTTAACCCAGCCCGAGGCTGTGTCCTGTGTCTTGGTTTCCATACACTAAATTGGCGACGAAGGTGGGATCAATGGATCCCCAAGGAGCAGCCAGGGCACAGAGGTTACATTGGTTCAGATACATTGTTATCCATGTGGAGGATCATGATCAAATCATTAGGACACAACACCCCTCCCCCCTGGGATGAGACGAGTCTCGAAACAAACAATGGGAGGAATTGATCCATACTAATTCACATTCTGTCATACATCCCCTTAGATCTGCAGGCATCGCTGAGGATTAGGAAAACTATGTTCATTGAGTATTCCAGTGCAACCCCAGCATACAGTAACCAGACACAGGAAAGATTAGCCTGACCTAAAGGAAGTTGTTTTGCATTGTTTGCCTGTAATTGCAATTAGAAAGGTTCTTTCTGCCTCAGAGGTCACCTGATTCTCTATATATGTCTTAAGGCCTTTGTTTGTTCTGGCCTTCTGTCTCTTTGTTTTTCTGCTTAGGAGGAAAGATGTCCTTTTTGAGCTCCTCCATCTTCCAGGCCAGAAGAAAGACTTTACTTCATTCTAAACCACCTTCACCAAGATTCCTGAGCACATGTACCTCCTGACCTCATTTTGTGAGAAAATGATATTTTCTCTCTCTCAAGTATCTAGTCCAAGTGTGTTTATTAGTTGAGCTAAAAAGGGGAGTACTGGGAGACTTACATTCAAACATAGAATTGCCCAAAAACCTGTCCTGCTGATCTGTTGATACAAATAACTTTATCAGATTCACAGCCTCTCCTGGTGCGTCCATTAACAGTTTCTTTCCTGGGTAAGTGTCTGATGACACTATTAAAAATTGCAGGGAGTGCACAGCTTATAAAATGGGTGAATTCAACTCATTTTTAACTGTCTGCATGATACAAAGGCTGATTCAAATCCATCCAGTGTCTTTTGTTCCCAACTTGTCTTTTCTTCTCTGCTGATGGAGGGCTTTGAGGACTAGAGAAAATATCAAATCAGGTCCCCCCCCTCCCCCAAATGCAGTCAGTTCTAATTTCTAGTTGCAAAATTTAGGGATGTTTCTGTATAAGGCAGGGGTTTTCAAGGTTTTTGTGTCACAGGCCGGATCACTCCCACTCAGACAGCTGAGTGGACTGGACACAAGTTTCCCCCTGTTGCAAATGCTGCCACAAACCATGGCAGACATCTTTGCGCATGTGCAAGTGCATTTGCACATGCATGGGTGCGTTTACAGCTTTTATAAACGTGTCCGCTTCCACTTCCGGGGTCATCACCATGGGCTGGATGGAATGGCGCCAGGGGCTGAGGCTGGCCCACGAGCCGTAGGTTGCAAACTCCTGGTATAAGGTGTTTTGGTGACATAGCCAGTTGGGATGTAATTTTCATGATTGGGATAATACAACCAACATTCTTTCATGTGTCTTTCATTCTTTCTTTTTAAATGTTTATTTGAGATTATCACTAGAGCAGCCTTTCAGTTTATCACTGAGCAAGTTGAGAAAGGCTTTTAAAAAGGACGAGTTTTTCAGAGATTTCTCTCTTTATTGAGATAAAAAGTGTGTGTCCTTCTGTGTGTGCATGTGTACAATTTAAAGCAATGTCTGTTTTCCCTTTGCTGCAGCTGAGAAAGGAGAAGGGGATACCATTGGCATTAAAGCAGCCTTTCACCTTATATCTAGGTTATTAACTGGACCAAGAGAAAGAATGAGTGACACAATCCCAAGTTATGTGTTGTGTGCATGTGAGCATTTCAAAGTCCCAACGGTTTCCCCTTACTGGGATAATTTCTAAAATTCTTGTGCTGGTATTGATAAGATTGCTATGAAGGTTCTCTTTTGTGGTTTTGATTGTTTTCTTTAACTCCACACACAAAACTGTCAAGATATGGAATGATAAAAGGATTGGCAGAACTGAGACTAAAGAAAGAAAAGATGGGCATAGGTGGGACCAGAAAATGGAAGGGAAGAAGGGGATGTGTGGGTGGGGGGATGGAATGCCACTTGCCTGATATAAAATTGAACTCCCTATTCAATCCACAAGCCCAATGTGAGCACAAACAATACAGTAATTTCAAACTTAATAAAGGCTGTGACAGTAAAATGACAGTAAAGCAGAGGCATTCCAATGAGGTGCATCTTTACTGCAGGAGGAAAGAGAGAGGGCCTAATGTCAGATCTCTTCATTAATGCATAGATCTTTGACAGGGAGAGCTAACCAGTCTCACTGCTCTTGGGAGTTTGCTCCATCTATATTTATAAAACAGAGGTGTGGTCTTGTATGTGCTCTAAAGGAACTCACACCCCTGGACCAATCTCACTGAAAATTGGTGCAACCTACATTGGGCTTGCAAGATCAGCATTATGGGGGTCTCGAAACCCATTTGTGGGTTTATGCCCCACAAATTGGGATGCAAAGGGGACACCCCCACCGATGGGAGAATAAATGACACAGCAGTACTGCGCACACGCACTGTAGTTTTCTTGGGAGAGGGGGAGGAAAGCTGGACTCTATTCCCAGCATGCCGCGCACCAGCCAGGCCATTCGCCAGCCCGGCAGCCCACTTACTCTCTTGCCTCCAGCCCTGTCTCGCAGTTGGAGAAGGAGGCATCATTGTGGTGGGTTCGGGTGGCTGGCAAGAGCAGCAGCAGCACCGTCATGATGAACAATCCCCCCCCCATGCCTGGCCACAAGAGGCAGAAGCAAGGGAGTCAGGCAAGATTTGAAAGCGAGGCGGCATCGAGTCAAACCATGTCGGGTGAGGAGGAGAAGGCCGAGCTGATGAACGCGGAAGAAGATGTGGTGAACAAGTACAAGATGGGGGAGAAATCTCCAACCAGGAGTCACAGAGGGCGGGCAGCATTGGGGGTGGTGGGGCAAGCTGTCATGCTGGGCACTGGGGGCTGAAGGTGGGTGGGGAGGGGAGGCCAGTAAAGTTCTGTCAAGTTGTGGCCTCCATACAGGACATGCCGGCAGAACTATACTTCCTTTAAAGAAAAAAACCCCGGGCAAGGCCAGGTACTCGGCTAGTAGACTATAAGAGTGAGGCACACATCTTGGCTTCTTGCTTGGCTTTTTAATTGGGTCATAAGCATCTCACGACTAGAAAATGAGATACCCCCAATTGGGGCAGCCTTCTAGCTTGGTCCACAAGTTGCCCCTGAGCTGGAGTGTCCTATAATTAAGAGTTTTCTTAACATTTGCTCAAAAACAGGATCAAGACAAGATTGTATTAGAACAGTACAAAGCCTCATGCAAACTCAACTTTCGCATGTTGTGGATTCATTTTTTTCCTTTCTCCTGTAATCAAACCACAGTTGCATTGGTAGTACTTATACCAGCAAATGCAAGCCAAATCAGTTATATGTTTGCTCATTTGAATGTCATAGGAGAATATAGTTGAGCAGAAAGTAAGAAATGGAAACCTTTCTGCAAGAAATGGATGGGAGGAGAATGAAAGCGCGGCGCCAAAATGGCCGCCGTGCTCTTTGTGCCCCCCCCACCCGGACTCAGACATCCAGGTGAGTTAGGGGGCGTGGCCACCCCTCTATAAAAGGGGTGGCCACGAAGCAGCCGAGCTGCCATTTTAGAATAGCGACGGAGAGGAGAAGTTTTCTCCATCGCTTTTTCTCTTTAGTCTTTGGCTATAGAGCCTTGTCGTTCGTTTCCCGGCTGGGAAAGGAGGATTACAGTACCCGGAGCCTTTTCGGATTGCTTGGCTACCGTGGTACTTACATGCTAGGAGTTTGATCCCTGGATAGGGATCCTGCAGCGACTTTCTTCTCCTAGGGAGACATGGCTCCCAAGCGGAAGGCCCTGGCGCTAAAGCCACGGCCGAGGGGAAGAACTTTTACCGGCCCTGCACCGGATGGGGGCCAGCCTTTGGGTCGGAGGACCAGGGCTGCGCCCCCACGGCAGGGCGATGTGCCAGCTTCGCCCACTGGTACCAGTGGGGCTGGTCAGGCTACCACTTGGCAGCCGGGTTCCAGCTTGGTAGCTGGTCAGGTACAGGCCGGCCCCTCTGGGGCTTCGGCCCTCGGCCCGCCTTTGCCGGGCATGGGACAGGGCGGCCTGGGGGGGCCTGGTGCAGGTGTCCAACCCACTGCTCCTCCGGCCCCCCATGGACCAGAGTTTTGGGCATGGCCCTATTCTGGCCCTGGCTCTTCTTTTGGGTTGCCTTTTCCTCAACTGCCTAGTGGGCCGTCTGGCCCACCCGGCCCACTTTATACTGGGGGCTCTGGAGCAGTGGATGCTCTGTTAGCACGGATAGCAGTGCTGGAAGCATCCTTGGGCATTGCACAGCCTCCTTCGGAGGGGGGGCGCTACTCTTTCTTCAACAGGGGCCCCTTTGTCGGCCCCGGCTACCTTGCCGGCCGCAACGCTTTAGCGGGCCACCAACCGGGTCGAGCTGCTTGAGACGGTCCGGCCGGCCCCAGCTGGTGTCTCGCAGCTCCCCATTCGACCTGATGTCCAGGCTGAGAGCAGTCAGGGGTGGTCCCAGAGCTCGATTCTGGTCGCGAGCTCCGACGCCCGCCATGGGGGCGGCTCACGGGGGTGCACCTAGTGAGTATCAGGTTCAATTTAGTGCACCAACACCACAGCCCACTTACAGTGGTGGGGTTCAGTGGCCCAGGCCTTGTCAAGTTGATGCGAGTGGGCATCAGTTACCATCCTATCCCAGTATCCCATGGTTTCAAAATGGTCCCTCATTAAGGGCGGGGGTGTCTGCCCCTGGGGCAGTGCCGAGCATCGCAGGGGCTGTCCAGGTCCCACTGCGTATGCCCTCTATACAAAATGTGCTGACGATGGCTTTGCCGACGGCTGGTTATTCCTTGCTCCTGGGTGATCATTTGTCACAGGTCACGAGGGATAAGATTTGGCGAGGGGAGTACGTGGATATATTCTCCCTATTGAACCGTGAGCCCACTAAGGAAGAGAGAGAGGGACAGGACGACAGAGACAAAGAGCTGTCCCGTCGTCGTAAGTCACCGCGCACCTGGGCCAATTGGTTGCCGGCATATCTTATTTATATGGCGGTATACCTGAGGGCCCGGCCTGATCTGGCCATTCCTATGGTCCAATACTTGGACAATATTTACAGGGCGATGGTTGATTTCCCTGGCCCATCGTGGTTGGCTTACGATGAGGAATTTAGAACGAGGGTGGCCCTACACCCAGAGATGAGGTGGGATGAGCCCTGCCAGAAGTTGTGGCTCTTGTACATGACCTCCACCGTCCGGCGCCTGGGGATAGGTACCATTGTGGCCATGCTGTGCAGCGAGCTGCTCCAACACAGGCTCCCCGCCAGCCGGCGGGGCAGGGGGTTCCAGCCCGCTTGTTGTGTTGGAGCTTCTCAGCTAATGGCGTGTGCAATAAGCGACAGTGTCGGTACAAACATGAGTGTCCCTCTTGCGCTGGCCCCCACGTCGCCTCCGCGTGCCCGCGGGCTGGTGAGTCACGGGGCAGAGGTAGAGGTGGACAGGGGGCGGTCAGGGCTTCCTCTGACGGAGCTAGCCATTCAAAAGGCCCCCTCCCCGGTTAATGTGTATATGCTGGAGCGATGGCTCTCAACTTATCCAAGGAGGGAGGATGCGAGGTACCTCCTGGAGGGTTTCCAGTGGGGCTTTCGTATTCTGTTCGAGGGGGTTCGGGGACTCCAAGATGCCCCCAATTTAATTTCCCTGAAGGGTAAGGAGGAGGTAGCTGCCCTGAGTATTGCTAAAGAAGTGGAGGCCAGGAGGGTAGCGGGCCCCTTTTCCGAACCGCCTTTCCCTAACCTGAAGGTCTCCCCTCTGGGGTTAGTACCTAAAAAGACCCCGGGTGAATTTCGTTTAATCCACCATCTATCGTACCCGGCGGGTTCTTCTGTCAATGATGTTATTCCTGATGACCTTTGTTCGGTCAGGTATACGTCGTTTGACCAGGCCCTACGGATGGTGCGCTCTTGTGGTCCCGGTGCCCTCCTGGCAAAATGTGACATTAAATCGGCATTCCGATTGCTGCCAGTGCACCCAGGGGACTTTGAGCTATTGGGTTTTAGATTCCAAGGGAAGTTCTATGTAGATAAGGCCATGCCTTTTGGCTGCTCTATTTCATGTTCGGCATTTGAACGTTTTAGCACTTTTCTTCAGTGCGCCTTTGTTTGCAGGTCCGGGTCTCGGTCTGTAGCCCATTACCTCGATGACTTTTTGTTCGGTGGTGAACGGGGCTCAGACACTTGCACGCGTCTCCTCACTACATTTCAGATGCTAATGTGGGAACTGGGTGTCCCCTTAGCGCTCAAAAAGACCGAGGGCCCATCTACTACGCTCACATTTCTAGGTATTGAAATTGACACGGTCGCACAGGCATCCCGGTTACCCTTGGATAAGGTCACCCGGATCTCCGCGATGATTTTGGCATTGATGGCCAAACGTAAAGTGTCCCTTCGTGAGCTGCAGGTACTTCATGGTCATCTTAACTTCGCCTGCAGGGTGGTGACACCCGGCAGAGCATTTGCCCGGCGCCTATGTGATGCCATGACTGGCCTGTTAAAGCGCCACCATAGGGTCCGACTGACCAGGGGCATGCGGGCTGACCTTTCGGTTTGGCTCACATTCCTACGGGATTTTAACGGGGTCTCTTTCTGGAGATCAGACCTTATGGTCTGCCCTAGATTCCAAGTACAGTTGGATGCCTCCGGCTCCCTGGGATATGGGATTTATTTTGAGGGGAGGTGGGCTTATGGCCGATGGCCTCCCGCATGGCTTGGCACGGATTGCCTCTGCGATCTTACCTTCCTTGAGTTCCTTCCCATCCTGGGAGCTTTGATGCTATGGGGCGAGGAGTGGGCCAACTCAGTGGTCCATTTTTGGTGTGACAATGCGGCAGTGGTGTACATTGTCAACGCTCAGATGTCTAAATCACCTAGGGTTATGGCGTTGGTTCGTCAATTTGTGTTAAGAAGCCTACGCCTAAATGTGCTGTTTAAGGCCAGACATGTCCCAGGCATTAATAATGATATTGCTGAATATCATGATTTCCGCGTACGTCATGTTTTGGAGGGGTGGACAAGGGAACGTGGCCGCTGCCCGGACACTTGTCACCCGATTTCACCAGAGGTCCTGACCCACCTTGCACGAGGCTGGCATAACTTGTGTTATGATAGGTATGAGGTGGCTCTTTTTCACGCGGCTACCACGGTGGCCTTCTTTGGAACGCTACGCATCAGTGAGTCTAAGGCGGATGTGACTCGTAGGGCACTGGAACTCGACGATGTCTATGTCACTAATGAGTGGGCTCAGTTGAGGATACGGTCCTCAAAGGTTGATCAGCATGGCGTAGGCAGTGGAGTTAGACTGCTACGATGTTCCATTGCAGACATCTGTCCGGTTGGTGCCCTACATGAGTTTTTGGCAGTGTGTGGCGCGCACCCTGGCCCGTTTTTCTGCCACCAGGATGGGTCTCCCCTTACTAAATTCCAATTTTGGAAGGTGACCGGTATGGCACTAACCAGTGTTGGCCTCCCCGGGGCTCATTACGGCACCCATTCATTTAGGATAGGTGCTGCATCAACTGCGGCTGCATTTGGGTACTCTGAGGCTGATATACGCCGGATGGGGAGATGGGGATCCATGCGTTTTGCATTGTACGTTCGCCCACTTCAGGTATGAGTACCAGTTAAGTCATTATTCTCTTTTCTTCTTTTACAGACCCTGTGTATCCCCGCACACCGGTGGCAGTATGGCTGGTGGGCCACAGTTACGTGCACTGGGCAGTGCAGTATGCTGCGGTGACAGAGTGGGGACCCCAGCTTGGACTACGTGCAACCGCACGTATACGTTGGTACGGTAAGTGCGGAATGAGATGGTGGGAACTGTTGCCATTCCTGTTTTCCATCAGGGATGCTGAACCGCCTGATGTCCTTGTACTGCACCTCGGGGGCAATGACCTTGCCCAGGTCACTGGCCTTTCCTTAAAATTCACGATCTGCAGTGACCTAGCCTATTTGCATTATGTGTGGCCGTCCACAAGGCTGCTATGGTCGGACATCGTGCCGCGACATACTTACAGGGGAGGTATTGACCTCCGTGCCCTTGACCGCGCTCGCCACTCGGTGAACAGAGCAGTTGCCGGTTCTTGGCAGACAAGGATTTGGGGATGGTCATCTGGCACCCCACGATTAGTTTGCAAAATTACGATCTCTATGCAGGGGATGGGGTCCACCTGTCGGCTAGAGGTATGAACCTCTTTCTGGAAGATTTGCAAGCAGGCCTGGTGACCGAGCTGATGGTCTGAGGGGGGGGGGGCAGTGAGTCTTTATAGACGCCTCCCCGTGTGGCGGGTAGCACTGGTAAGGTAAAGATTTATGACCCATAGGTATCCGGCAGGTTCGCAATTGACTGGCCAACACTTAGACAGGTACAGGTGTAATAGCTTTGGCCGGTCAACGACGAACCAGGCAAGGGGTGATGGCAGGAGCTTAACAGCATGCATCACCTCATGATTTAACGGATACACGTCATAGGGTGGGGTCAGTAGATAGTTTATTGACTCCAGTCAACAATTTGTTTGTGTCAACAAACAAATTGATACAAATAGTTACACTGTAGCCAATTATCATTGGCATTTTGGGAGGAACCTTACCAGTGTTACTGCGGCCTGCTTGCCTTAAGAATTACAATTGGATGAATACACCAATTGAAAGTTATAATTCGGACTAGGGCATTATTCAATAAAAGTGGCCCAATGCCTTTATCCATATACCGGTGTCTGAGTCTTTCTTTGGGGGGTGCGCCTGCAAAGCAGATAGCATTTGCTCTTAGCTCTTTCAGTTCTTGTTTTTTTAGTGCATTATCTAAATGCACTTATGACCTTTTCTCTTTTGTGCTTTGATATGTCTTATATGTCTTATAGGTTACTCACTAGGCAAAGTTGAGTGGGTCTCCAGGTTTCCATCACTTCCAGAGCTAGAGAAAGAATAGTAAATTACAGTATCAATTAGTGGCATTAATCAACAACATGGCATCTGTCCAAGAAACATAGCTGTATTTGTAAGAGGTTGGAGGGCAAAATGGGTATAAAATATAGGCATGGGGTGTGTGTGAACATTCCAGAATAAAAGAACATAATTATGGAGTGTGCGTGAATTAAGGGAAAACATGGAAAGTTTCAAACAAGATCAACTAAAGAGGTTTACCGTTAAACTGAAAAGCAAAGCAATAAAAAGCGGTCCAACTAACTCTGAACTGAAGCATCATTTAAGAGGCATTCATCACTGTACACATGGCAAAGTGAGAGCAGGGTAGCTGTTAAAAAAGAACAGGTAGCCCTGATCTCCCCTTGAAAAATTTGAATGACAAATCTCTTCATGTTTGGACCAACAACTGCACCTGGTAAGAAGGCAGCATTCATTTCAGATACCAATACAATAATGTCTCTATCATAACAACATTTTTGTCCCAAATGTTTCCCTAATAACAGCTACTGCCATACTGCATTGTTTTTCTTTTCATGAACAGGTTGTTACTGTACAAAATTCTATGTGAGGTAGAAAAACTGCCACTCATCTCTCTGTTTAACCGATCCAGGATAACTTCTGTGAGGTATCAAAAGCAGGTAGCATTAATGTCAGTAATACAAACAATAAGCATGCTTCCTGTTATTGTTTATAATCCTCCAGTACTTCACTCCTTTCCTAATGGAGACTTGAAAGTTTGGTGTGTACACAAATCCTAACCAATTCAGACATTATTTGCCAAAACATAATGTGTGATAGCACAGCAGTAAATGCCGTTCACCCTAAACATTGCTTGATGGGAGCCCATTGTCAAAATGGTACTAGCAAGGGCTTTGTTTGAGTATGCTTGAGTATTAGAATGTGTATAGAGATGCCATCTTTCTACACACATTCTACTCTGTGAAGGGTTTTTAATTTATGGTGTGAGGCATTAAATTAAATACTCTTACCTAGTAGAATTTGGAAGAAATTCTAATATGAACATTACCTCCAGGAAAGCCCTCTCCATGCTGTTTGCAGATCATTCAAACTAGTTGCTTTGATACCTATACCAGTCTGTAAAGAGGAAACAGATGCATTTAGAAATGTAATAAGACAATAACCAAACATTGGATCAGAAAGGTCTTGGTTGCCTCTCCTATGAGACAGAAGTTGCAAAACTGGATTACTTGCAAAAGATGCTGTATTAAAGCCAATCAGAAGTTACCATGTAGACTAGCAAAGAGGCAACACAAAAGGATTGTCGAAAAACTTTGATATCATAAAGAGAACAGAGGAGCAGGAGACTCACTCACAGTTCTGCACAAGGCATTAGCATTGTACTGCATTGACAAGATATTCTATTTTTTTGCACAATGTACTATTTCAGAACATCTGAAAATGTTTGTTTGTTTATTACTTCAACTTCTATAGTGCTCATCCAGCCAAACAGCCACTCTGAGTGGTTCACAAGTACAAAACAAGTACAAAACAAAGCAAGTACATAAAAATACCCTACCAAAGATTTATATAAAACTGAAAAACAATATTACATAAAACAAACTCATAGATGGTGACCAAAATTAAATCACAACAGAAGAGGACAAATTAATCTGGGAGCAGAATAGTATGAAATGCCTCCTTAAAGAATTCAGTTTTCAAAAGCTACAGAAGGCTTGAGTTGTTGGGACCTGACAGATGTGATTGGGTAGACTATTCCACAATGTTGAGACCATAACACAAAAGGACTGTTTTATCATGGTGGTCTTCTGTGCTTTCCTAGGGGTGGGCATTCTCAATCCACTGGTCTGGGGAAAGTGTGTTATCTGGGCAAGATATTCCTTCAGAAGAGGTGTTCTAGCAGGTATTGAGGTCCTAAACCATTTAGGGCTTTGCATGATAGAACCTTGTATTGGGCTTGGAAGCCTACAGGTAACCAGTGCAGGCAAGCCAGGGTTGGTAATGTCTTGCAGCTATATTCAGCATCTGCTGCAGCTTTCATACCATCTTCCAAGGGAGCCCCACATAGAGTGCATGGCAGTAATCAACTCTCAAGCTCACCAATGCATGGACTAATGTCAGAAGTGATTTTGTATCAAGAAACAGGCAGAGCTGGGCAATCTGCCTAAAGTAGCAACTGGTTTGAATCTACTCAAATGCTCCTTCAGCATACATCTTTCCATAAGGGACACATTAATTATCTGCATAGCCCATTGAGTGGTCACCCCCTTGAACTCTTTTAGAAACCATGAAGGGCATGGGTCAAATGAGGTCATGGCCTTGCACCACGCAAGTGCCTTGTCTATGTCATCAGGTGCCACAGGTTGAAATTGTCCAATATAACCAGGAAAGATGGTGCATTGGACATTTCTTCATGATTAACTAGCCTCTTAAATGAGTCAAGGTTGCTACAAATGGCTTAAAATGTGGATTGAAAATGTGCCTCATATTTATTATAGGTGACAACATCTGGCTGAAGTATACTTGTGTCACCTTGTCCAACTGATGTGGCCTCTCAGACCACTCTAAAGAGTTCTGCCTGTTGACTAGCAACCTCACTAGTACACTTATTATAATAAATTATCTTCACAGATGTTTATAGGCCTTCAATATTTACCGGAAATTTTCTGAACAGTGGCCAAGTTCACCTCTGAGGGAGCTTTTCTCCATTTGCACTCTAGCATATGCTAACACATACATGTTGTTCTTCAAAGCATTCTTTAATGTTTTCAGACTGAAAGGCCAATTAATGTCAAGATCTCAACAGAAGTGGTAAACTAAATATCTACATTCCCATATAAAAATGTTTTGTTGAAATGGTGTGCCTGTGGCAAGCTGACAATTTTGGCTACATCAGGGACATCCCAAATTCTGCAGATCAGGGTTTTTCTTAGTTCAGCTGGGCTAAGCACAGTGTCTCTTTTTCTACATTACTGTCATTCTCTTTTCCACTGGATGCCAACTGGCACAACAGCCTTAATGGAAAGTAGAACATTTCCCAGTATGTCACTTGTTGTGGACCTACCGTCAAAGAGTCTCCCAGTGCTGCTACCACTTGGATGTCAGCCGGCTGCAAACTGTGCACTAGTAAGGAACCAGAAAGACATAATAAAGCAAATATGTTGGTGTTATGAAATGCAAAACAGGGAGAACTTTGGAAAAACAGAAATGATAGTCAAGAAAAGAGTCATTTAACAGTCTTTGGGATCCTATTCATGTTTACAGGTAAATCAGCCTTATAAAACAAAAGCATATGGGACCAACTTCCAAATAAGTATGTTGTGAAAGATTGTGCTGCATAGAAATCACAGTAAAACAAAACAGGCAGATCAGCAGTGCTTGAATATTATGACTATGTTAGATATTCCTTAAGGAACATGATTTCCAACTCATTCATTATCTTTGTTGCCATACTCTGATTTTAATTCTCACTTGGGGGGGGGGGGAATCTGCACATAGTTGGGCAACTTGAAATCTACTAAAGTCATTAGGATTTAAACTGCAGTTTCTCTGTGCAGTATTTCCATCCTTATCTGTGCCCATAACAACCCTAAAGGTACTTTGGTAGCGATAAGAAGTCCTTTACAGAGCCTTCAAAACTCTGTTTTCTGTCTAGAAATAAGTTTACAGCCTTCAGAGTAGAAAAAATGTAGCTTGAAAATAAAATAGCTCAAAAAGCAAAAAGTTTAGACAAAATGGAAAAGATCACCACTTGTTTTTCCCCCTTCTCTCAGACCATTAAATCTTTGCAATAAAATGGCAATGCACATTAAGACAAAAGAAAACATAAACAAACTCTAGCATTATTTTTTCTGCAGATGTGTCTGATTTCTCACCAGATGTTGGGGCTTTTTTGGATGTACTCTCTTTTTGACATAACAGGTCACTACCCCAGTTCTGAAAGACAAACATAGTTAACCAATAATTAGAAGTTGTGAGCAGTGAGAGATAAAGAACATACAATACATCCATTCCATTACTTATTCTCCTCTGATTTATTATATGTATCTTTGGATTATATGTATTATATGTATCTTTGGACTGCAGTGGCTCAAGTGGCTAAGATGCTGACTGGGAGGCTGAAAAGGTCAGCAGTTTGATTCCCGAGTACTGCAGGACAGAATGACCTCCCGTCTTTGTCCCAGCTCCTGCCAACCTAAAGAAATTACAAGTAGATAAATAGGGACCACATCGGTGGGAAGGTAAACAGCATTCCGTGCGCTCCGGTGTCTAGTCATGGCTGCCACATGACCATGGAAACGTCTGCAGAAGCAGACAGTGCTGGCTCTTCGGCTTTGAAACAGAGATGAGCACTGAATCCTAGAGTCAGATACAACTGGCTTTCGAGAAAGGGAACCTTTACCTTTACCTTTTACCTATCTTTGGATTTAGCCATGCAAAGTAACCCTTTGTTCACATTCCAAAGATAATTATCAAGTACAAATGTTTATATTTTGAGTATATGATCACATTTACATCTTTTTCTTCACATTAAGAAGCACTCTTTCTATATCAGTGGTTCCCAACCTATGGTTTTTGGACTTCAATTCCCAGAAGCCTAAGTCAGTACATTGGCTGATCAGTGCTTTGGGGAATTGACTTAGGCTTCCAGGAATTAAAGTCCAAAAACCATAGGTTGGGAACCACTGTTCTAGATATAGGATTAATGGAATGCCTAGTGGTGACCACAGTCAAAGCTGACCCTTCCATCTTGCATTATCTGCATTGATCAATATCAGCCTACAATTACTACCTTCAACCCTGTGTTTCAATTCAGGGATCACATAATGCAAGTACTATGCTTATCATTTATAACAAACTTTCAATATTCACACAGATTTTAAATCTTTTGTTGTTTTGGTCTTTTTTTGTTCAGAGTGGGCCTCTTGAACCCAGTGATTCCGTGACATCCTTCATTTCCACCCAAACAGCTGCTATTGAGTTTTGTACTATGCCTGTGCATGCAATACACAGTCAACGGTAAAATAATTCACCTGGCTTGGCTTGTCGGTGGGGTCCAGAGATGGTTGTGTATGATTGCTATTCTTGTAGGTTCCTAGGAAGGGCTGGTGCTAATAAAGAAAGAAAACAGGCATCAAATCTCTGAGGATCAAACATGGTAGGAAATGAGAGATGTGGAATTTATGCTACCAGACACGGGCACCTTGTGACCAGAGCAAGGGACTGTCCCTAGTTTTTGGGTGGGCCCCTCTCTGCTTAGTCCATAAAAAATAATACATGTACTGTATTAAGAAATGAGGTTATGAAACTACCTAGTATGAATGGAAGTATAGCTGCCTTGCATAATTCATAATTTATATTTTTTAATTCAGGATCAGTCTGCTAGAGGAAGAAAAGGAAACTATGAAGTTTGGCTTCAGGGTCCAGATAAGAATTTTGATATGTCTACTCAATGAATGTTCAGAACATTTCAACTATCTGTAGAATCTAAGTGTTTGAGCCCTATAGAACAGTGTTTTCCAAACTATGTTCCACTGAACACTGGTGGACTTCAATTTCCAGAAGCCTAAGTCATTACATTGGCTGATCAGTGAATTGGGGAATCGACTTAGGCTTCTGGGAATTCAAGTCCAAAAAACAAAGATTGGGAAACCCTGGGCTAGAATATGGTCCAGCCAACCAACCCACCCACAAAATTGCAACACTGCAATGCTCATTGGTGCAATGTTACAAGATTATATCATTGTCCTATAATACAGTACTCCCATAATTGCATTATCCACACTTTACGCTGCAGTCAGGCTAATAAAGGATAATTATGGCAATCTCATTTCCTTAATGGACTTGTCAATGTTCAGGCCTGAGCATGTCTCATGTCAGCTCATTTTTCTTGCCTTGTATGCATTTAGAACCACTTACAAGGTGTGTCCTATGACTCTGTACAACTCTGCAGGTTAAGGCACTCTAACTGTAGAATCCAAACAACTATATGGGATCTCAAAGAGATCTTTCAGAATTTTGCCTGATATTCATCAACTCATAGGGAAAGTATGGGACAGCTAGTGGACCTGGAAGAAGAATGCAAGCGCGGCGCCAAAATGGCTGCCGCGCTCTTTGCGGCCCCCCCCACCGGACGAAGGCATCCGGGTAGTTAGGGGGCGTGGCCAGCTCCCTTATAAAAGGGGTGGCGAGGCAGCCGCGCTGCCATTTTGCGAAGCGACGGAGCGGAGAAGTTTTTCCCTCTTACCTCCGTCGCTTTTACCCTTCACCGGGAAGCCTCTTGGCTGCTGGTTTTTTCTCATTTTCGGCTTCCCATCAGTTAGCTGCGATGCCCTCGAAGAAGAAGGCGGCTGCGAGCGCGGCTCGGGCAGTACGGAGGCGCAATCCGGGTCGGAGGACCACGGTTGCGCCTCCCCAGCAGCCTCCTCTGCCTGAACCCACCGGGACCGGTGGGATGGGGTTAATTCCCCCTTGGCCGGAGGCTGGGGGCCCGCGCACGGGCCCAGTAGGGGCCGCGGCCCTCGGCCCACAAGCGGTGGCCACCGCTGCTGGCATGGCCCATTCCGCTGGGCTTTCCTCCATCGGGGCGCAGCTCGCTCCGGGGGCTTCCAGCCTAGGGGGTTGGTGTGGTCCCCTTCCCTGGCAGGGTGCTCCCTCGGCCCTACCAGGCCCGGGTTTAGGGTCGTGGCCCTATTCGGGCCCCGGGGTACAGGGACCTGTACCGCTGCCTGTAGTTAGCGGGCCGGCTGGCCCTTCGCACCCCCTTGTTTTAGGTGGCCAGGTCAGCGTGGAGGCCCTCCTGGCCCGCGTTGCGGCCCTTGAGGCATCCCTGGCCCGGGTTAGTCACCCTGGGGCCCCTTTTGGGGTGCAGTTCGACGCGTCATCTGCTGGGCAGCGGCAGGCGACGGGACGGGTCGAGCTGCCTGAGGCGCGTGGCCCGGCGTCGGCCACTGCCTCGCAGCTCCCCAACCAACAGGCCGGTGCGGGTCAAGCCCCGTCGACGAGCTCTACGGCGGTCGTGAGCTCCGACGCCCCCAATGGGCCGGAACCCCCAGTGGGGGCGGCCCATGGGGGTGCAGCATGTGAGTATGCGGTCCAAACTAGTGCACCTACACACGTGGCCACACTGGGGGGGGGGCTTTTCAATGGCCTTGGCCTCGCACGGGTGGCGCGGCGGTCCAGTCGCTGACGCCCCACCCGGTGACGTCAACTATCACCCAGGGCCCCGTGGTTGGGGGTGTTTCTTACCCAGTTGGGAATGTTTCGGGGGTGACCGGGTTAGTCCAGGCCCCTTTCCAGATGCCCGCAGTTTCTACCGTACCTGTGTCGGCCTTGCCGACAGCGGGGTATTCCTTGCCATTAGGTGACCATTTGGCCCAGACCACCAAAGAGAAGATCTGGCGGGGGGAGTATGTGGATATCTTCTCCCTCCTTAACAGAGAGCCCACCAAGGAGGAGAGGGAGGGGCAAGACGAGAAGGATAAGGAGCAGGCACGTCGTCGCAAGCCTCCACGTACGTGGGCCAACTGGTTGCCGGCCTACCTCATATACATGGCGGTCTACCTTAGGGCCCGGCCGGATTTGGCAATTCCGATGGTCCAGTATTTGGACAACATCTATCGGGCGATGGTCGACTTCCCGGGTCCGTCGTGGTTGGCTTATGACGAGGAATTCCGCATGCGGATTCCCCTGCACCCCGAGATGAGGTGGGACGAGCCCTGCCAGACGCTTTGGCTTCTGTACATGACTCCCACGCGCCCCGCGCCCGGGGAGAGATACCATTGTGGACATGCGGTCCAGCGAGCGGCCCCAGCACAGGTACCCCGCCAGGTGGCGGGGCAGGGGGTTCCAGCCCACCTGCTGTGCTGGACTTTCTCGTCCAATGGTTCCTGCAATAGGAAGAATTGCAAGTACAGGCATGAGTGTCCCTCCTGTGCTGGCCCCCATGCGGCCTCTGCCTGTCCCAGGCCTGGAGGGATACGGGGCAGAGGGAGGGGTGGACAGGGGGCTGGCAAGACTGCCGCAGATGGAGCTGGTTCACCGAAAGGCTCCCTCCCCAATTAATGTGGACATGTTGGAGCGTTGGCTCGCATTGTACCCGAGGGGGGAGGATGCGGATTACCTCCTTCAGGGTTTTAGACAGGGGTTCCGTATCCCTTTCATGGGTGATAGGTCCCCTCAGGATGCCCCCAACCTTTTGTCCCTTAGGGGGAGGGAGGAGGTGGCTGCTGCCAGCATTAATAAGGAGGTTGATGCGGGCAGGGTCGCCGGACCTTTCCCTTCACCCCCGTTTCCCAATCTTAAGGTATCGCCCTTGGGCTTGGTGCCCAAAAAGTCACCGGGCAAGTTTCGCCTTATTCATCACTTGTCCTACCCAGCCGGCTGATCGGTCAATGATGCTATCCCTGATGACCTTTGTTCAGTCAGGTATACATCTTTTGACCATGCGCTGCGCATGTTGCGCTCATGTGGCCCAGGTGTGCTGTTGGCTAAGTGTGACATTAAGTCGGCGTTTCGCCTCTTGCCGGTGCACCCGGGTGACTTTGAATTGCTGGGTTTCAAGTTCCGGGGTGAATATTACTTTGATAAGGCCATGCCTTTTGGATGTTCCATATCATGCTCGGCTTTCGAGCACTTCAGCACCTTCCTAGAGTGGGCTTTCGTCCGCAGGTCAGGGTCCCGGTCTGTAGCCCATTACCTGGATGACTTTTTATTCGGGGGTGAACGGGGCTGGGACACGTGTACACGTCTCCTCAACAGATTTCAGACGCTAATGGAGGAACTTGGTGTCCCTTTAGCGCCCGAAAAGACCGAAGGCCCATCTACCCAGCTAGTCTTCCTGGGGGTGGAGATTGACACGGTAGCGCAGGCTTCTAGGTTACTGCGGGATAAGGTGTCAAGGATAGTGGCCCTTATCTCGGACTTGCTGGCCAAGCGCAAGGCATCATTGAAGGAACTGCAGGTGCTACATGGTCACCTCAATTTCGCTTGCAGGGTCGTCGCACCGGACAGGGCATTTGCTCGGCGCTTGTGCGACGCCATGGCAGGATTATCCAGGCCCCACCATAGGGTTAGGCTTACCCGGGGTATCAGGGCAGACATGCTTGTCTGGCTACAGTTCCTGAGGGGGTTCAATTGGGTGTCATTTTGGAGGTCTGACCTCCTGGCTTCCCCTCGCTTTCAGATTCAGTCCGATGCCTCGGGATCCCTGGGTTATGGGATGTACTTCAATGGGAAGTGGGCCTATGGTGGGTGGCCACCGGCCTGGGCAGGCACGGGTCGCCTGCGTGATCTCACGTATCTGGAATTTTTCCCTATCCTGGGTGCTTTGATGCTATGGGGCGAGGAGTGGGCCAACTCGGTTGTACATTTCTGGTGTGACAATGCGGCCGTTGTTCACATTGTCAATTCACAGACTTCCAAATCGCCCAAGGTCATGGACCTAGTGCGCCAGTTTGTGTTGCACAGCCTGCGCCTCAACGTCCTCTTCAGGGCCAGGCATGTCCCAGGGGTCAATAATGATATTGCTGACGCTTTGTCCCGCCTGCAGATCCCCCGGTTCCGTGCCTTGGCCCCGGATGCGGAGGAATTTCCCTCGCCACTCCCGGACGAGATATGGACCATTGGCAAGGAGAGGTGAACCGGGCAATTGGCTTGTCACTAGCGCCACGCACGCGTAAGGCGTATCACCACGCATTTAATTCTTTCAGAGCACTCTGTACCCAATTCCGGCTGCCAGGAACCTGGCCGATCCCGGTAACCCATGTACTCCGGTTCATGGTTTACCTGCATGACCAGGGCCTTGCACCTCGCACCATAGCATCTAAGCTGTCAGCGTTGGCTTTTTTGGCCAAGGTGGGAGGTCATGTGGACAGTACCACTGACTTCCGTGTGAGACATGTTTTGGAGGGGTGGGTGCGGGAGCGTGGGCGTTGCCCGGACGACCGCCACCCGATTTCCCCAGGGGTTCTTACCCAATTGGCCCGGGGCTGGCCTGGCCTCTGTTTTGATAGATATGAGGCAGCCCTATTTCATGCAGCCACAACGGTGGCATTTTTTGGAGCACTCCGCATCAGCGAGCTTGTGATGCTGTCTAAGGCGGATGCAAGTCGTAGGGCACTGGAACTCGAAGATGTATATGTTGCCAAAGACTGGGCTCAGTTGAGGATACGCTCCTCTAAGACAGATCAGCATGGCGTAGGCAGTGGTGTAAGACTGCTACGGTGTTCTTTGGCAGACATCTGTCCGGTTGGTGCCCTACAGGAGTTTATTGCACTGCGTGGCATGCACCATGGCCCGTTTTTCTGTCACCAAGATGGGTCTCCCCTTACTAAATTTCAATTTTGGAAGGTGACAGGCAAAGCGCTGGCCAGTGTCGGCCTCCCGGGGGCCCGTTATGGCACCCATTCCTTCAGGATAGGGGCGGCGTCCACTGCAGCTGCTTTTGGGTACTCCGGGGCTGACATACGCAGCATGGGAAGGTGGGGTTCGCAATGTTTTCAGTTTTATGTGCGCCCACTTCCGCCGTGAGTACCAGTTAAGTCACCGTACCTTCTCTTCCTCGTTTTCCTTACAGACCCTGGATGTCGTATTACACCGGTGACAGTATGGCTGGTGGGCCATAGCTACGTGCACAGGGCAGCGCGTTACGCTGCGGCGACAGAGTGGGGACCCCGACTGGGACTGGGTGCATACGCAAGTCTCACATGGCATGGTAAGCCCGGGATGTTATGGCGGGAGCTGTTGCCCTTCCTTTTTTCAGGCCGGAATGCTGACCCGCCTGACATTCTCATCATACACCTTGGGGGCAATGATTTGGGCCAGGTCACCGGCTTATCGCTGAAGCATGCGATTTGTGGCGACCTTGCCTACCTGCATTACGTATGGCCCGCCACAACCCTTGTTTGGTCGGACATGGTTCCGCGCCATGCGTATAGAGGAGGTTTCGACCTCCTGGCCCTTGACCGCGCTAGACGCATGGTAAATAGGGCGGTGGCGCGGTTCCTTGTCGACAGGGCTTGGGGGCGGGTCAGTCGTCACCCCGCCATTAGTCTACAAAATTATGACCTTTATGCAGAGGATGGGGTCCATCTGTCGCGAGGAGGTATGGACCTCCTGTTGGGTGATTGGCGAGCAGGCCTGTTGACCGAGCTGACGGTCTGGGGGGGGCGTCGGGCCTTCTTTGAAGCCCCTCCGTGTGGCGGGTAGCACTGGTAAGGTAAACATTTATGACCCACAGGTATCCGGCAGGTTCGCAATTGACTGGACAACACTAGACAGGCATAAGTTGGTTAAACGTTGTCCGGTCAACGACGAACTAGGCGACGGGGTGATGGCTACAGCTAGACAGCATGCATCACCCCGTGATTTTACGGATACGCGTCAGAGGGTGGGGTCATTAGTTAGATATTGACTACGGTCAACAATTTGTTTGTTGTCAACAAACAAATTGATACAAATAGATACATTGTAACAATTGCCGTTGGCAATTTTGGGTGGTACCTTACCAGTGTTACTTCGGCCTGCTTGCCTTAAGAATTATGATTGGTCAATTACCAATAGAAATTTATAATTCGGACTAGGGCATGAATCAATAAATGTGGCCCAATGCCGTTATCCACTTTCATCAGTGTCTGAGTCCTTTATTGGGGGGTGCGCCTGCAATGCCAAAATGACAGAATGAAATGGGGCACCTCATTCTTCATGTAGACAATGAGCTACCAGTCGGAGGGCTTTCTTAGTGGCGGCTCCGGCTAACTGGGATGCGCTACCTAGGGAGCTGCATTTGATTGACTCTTTTGGGTCCTTTAAGAAGCAAATGAAAACTTTTCTCTTCGAGAAGACCTTTACCAGCTTGCTGAAATTTAAATAGGAGACCCTCCCATTGGTGTCCACTTGGACTAAAGGTCCTTGGTGCTGATTGGACTGGGTAGTTGGGGGGGGGGTCTATGGTTTATGGCAACGGTCAGCAAACATGGCTTTCCAGGTGTTCTTGGACTTCAATTCCCAGAAACCCTGATCTACAGGTATACTGACTTGGGCTTCTGGGAACTGAAGCCCAAGAACACCCGGAGAACCAGGTTTGCTGACTCCTTGTTTATGGTGTCTGTTCTGCTCTTTTTAACACTGTGAGCCACTCAGAGTGGGCGTGTATCCCAGATGGGAGGGGTATAAGTTGAGCAACAGCAGCAGCAGCAGCACCAGCACCGCCACCACCACCACCACCAACAGCAATAACAGAAGAAGAAGAAATCTGTTGTTGTTCCCATAGTGATCGAAGCCCTTAGAGCAGTACCTAAAGGACTCGCTAGATATTTGGAAATTTTAGACTTATCTGATTTGAACATCCTAACCATCCCCCCACCCCCACCCCCCCAAAAAACCCCAACTCTACTGGGACATGCATATATACTCAGACGTTACCTTAACAGCTCTTAGGTCCTTGGTTAGGGCTTGAACTATTAATTTTATTCCAGTCCTTGACTGTGAACCAAATGGTTGATTTGGTGAACAAGACACTCCCATAATTAATTACTCAGGAACAAGACCCACTGAGATGAATGGGATATACAGTAAAATCTCAGATAAAGAGCGCCTCGCTCAGAGACTAACTCGCTTAAAGAGCAGAATTTTCTCTGAATGGTCACCTCGCTTAACAACTAAAACCAACCAAAAACTCACTTCACAACTAAATCAGGGTTTGCAATCCCCCCCGTCAGAAGTCACAATTGGCTACTTACAATAATGTTTCACTTAAAGAGCAAACTCGCTTAAAGAACAATCCCGTGGACCGCATTATGCTATTTAGTTGCTATATAACTAATCAAGCCAAATACATTTCTGGTACCCACATTTTCTGATATTTTAATCCTACACAAACTGTCTATTCCACTCTTTTAGTGGAAGACAATCCAATATTTACCAGAGTTGGGCAGTTCAGGGTTATATTATCTGTAAAACTGAAGGAAACTTCTTTTTTCCCTAAAGGCTGGAGCTGGGAAACAAACACAAGAATAATTATTAAAAAACAATGTGCTTTGAATCATTGTCATCTGTTCAATGATTAATAAATATTTTGGCAGACTTAGCACATATTTCAATCCACGAGCACTTTGCAAACCTTTGCAAAACTTTTATTTTCTGCACTTACAGAGCAACTAAAATTTATCTGAGTGATGAAGCAATTGTCTAGTAGGATAAAATGGGCAATAAAAGTAAGTGTTGTCTAGAAACAACAAAAGGTGGGAGGGGAAATGAAAATACAAAATATGCCATAATAGAATTTGAGCAGAAAACTTTGGACTCATCCTGCAGAGGTTATGCCAGAGAAACATCTCCCCTTGCTCCTAGGAGAAACTGTGTACAGTAGTTATTCCAGCTTTTCCTCCTTAACAGATTTCCTACCATAAGATAAAAATGGATTAAGCATTGAGAAGACACGGGCATGTTACAAATGGAAGACAATGTCTGACCTTCTGTACCATTCTATGGATGAGGTGGGGTACCTGTACAATAAAAGTCACTTGGAACTAGACTCTCTAAGTCTATCTACGAAGACTGAGTTTAACTGATGTGGAATTGAATTATGTTGTGTGTGTGGGGGGGGGGGGGATGCTAATCACCTTCTCAACTACCTAGAGAGTGCAGTATATAAGTGTAATTGTTATTGCTACTAATTTTTTTGTTTGGAAGCTACAGTAGTTTTGGATTATGCTTTGCTAGGTCTGAGATGTTACATTTCTTTGGTAGCTTACTAGAAAATTGAAAAGAAAAAAAGTTAACCAGGTATGGATATACCACCCAGATAAGAGAGTTTGTATGCACTTTAACAAAATCCTTATCCATCCAGAGACTAGCACTTTACCATATTGCTCCACAGGGCTCTGGAAAGCTGTGAATGTGATTTCTGGCTCAGGTGAAAACAATCAGGTGCAAAGAAAGTAGAATCTGGGTAACCATCCTGAAAATGAAAAAAATAAAAACAAGTGGAACAACTAAGACAAAATTTACATAGAAATGGAATTCATAGGCAAAAAATCCTGTTGCACAGATTTTATTTGAAAAATGATATTGATATTACTAGCAGTGGGAAGTATTTGCTAATTAATTTTCTTCCTATTTTGTCCCATAACTTCTCCAAGTTGTGAACAGAAAGCTGTGGGAGCCATGGGATGGAGAATTTTTGATAATTAATACTTCCTCTGACTAATATCCAATATGCTGATGACACAGTGTTGCTGGCCACAAACCTTGCAGATCTTCAGTTGATGCTGAATCAAGTCCGAGCTTCAAGCACAGAATATTGTTTGGACATCACCATCAAGAAGACTAAATATCTTGTTATATGCTGAGTACCAGCTCACAGCAAGCTAACGGTAGCAACACAAGAAATCGAAAGAGTGGATAAAATTGTTTATTTGGGGAGTGTTTTAAATGAGAAGTAGAATCACAAGTTAGAGATTAGAATGTAAATAGTAAAAGCAAGATCCGCCTTTGTAAAAATATGACTTTTGTTATGCAGTGAAGATCTAATTCTAGGGAGCCATGGTGGCTTAGTGGTTAAGACCCTAAGCTTAACAACCAGAAGGTTGACAGTTTGAGACCTGTGTGATGGAGTAAGCTCCGTCATCTGTCCCAGCTTCTGCCAGTCTAACAGTTTGAAAGAAATTGTATAGATAATAGGTTTTGATGGGAAAGCTAACAGCATTCCGTGTTCTCTGCATCTAATCATGCCTGCCACATGACCAGGGAAATATCTGCAGACACAAACAGTGCTGACTTTTTGTCTGTAAACGGAGATGAGCGCCGCCCCCTAGAGTCAGACATGACTGGCTTTCAAGCAAGAGAGACCTTTACCTTTAAAAATCTAACTCTCACTATGAAAATCTGAATAGTGAAACATTACATATTCCCAGTGTTGATATAGGGAGTTGTATTTTGGACACTGACCAAAGCATCTAAAAAGAAAATTTAAGCTTTTGAAATGTGGATCTACTGACGACTGCTAAGGATATCATGGCTTGACCATGTGGCTAAGGTAGAAGTGTTGTGCTGGATAGATAAAGAAAAAGAACTCTTTAAGACCATTAGACAAAGAATGCTTCAATACCTTGGTCACATCATAAAGAATGGCATAGAGTACAGAATATTCCAACCCGTGATGCAAGGGAAGTTATTTGGGAAGAAAGGCCCTGGACCTAGACAGACCTGATGGCTGAAGAACCTAAGAGACTGATGTGGAATGTCCTTGGAAGAAGTGTTCCGAGAAGTTAAGAACAGGAAGATCTTCGCCATGCTGATAGCCAATATTCAGAACGGATATGGCACTTGAAGAAGAAGAATATTTCCTCTTTCTGTCCCATGGCTCCAGCACAATCAAATGGATTACTCATGATTCAGACAAGCTGTGGGGCAGAAGGAAGAAGTGTTTATAGAAATTTCCCCCTGCTGGTGAAATCATCTTTCTGTAGATATAACTTATGTAACAGAATTTTGGCCATTATTATTTTTTTAGTTGAGAGCTACAGTTGAAGGAGCATTTTATCTTAATATGGGGTGATCCCATGAGACTGGATGGAAAAAGATTCAGAACAAAGAATGTATTTCTTCACATTTTCCTACCATAGTATATAACAGGGATTCTCAAACTGCAGCCCATTGGCCAGATGCAGCCCACGGTGTCCTTTCATGTGCAGCACCACCACCACCACCACCACCTCCACCACACCCAGAAGTGCCATGTGGTGGAGGAAGGGTAAAATGACCATCCGGCCCCCAAAGCTGTCAGCTGTGACCTGACCCCCAGCGTAAAAAGGTTGAGGACCCCAGGTATACAAGGATGGCCACCAATTGAAAATGTATCAACACGGAGTATTTTCTGTCATAAAAGTAGTGGGTTCATGCACCAGTTTTATTGATATTTTTCCAGCCATCCATATGTTGTAAGGCTTCTCCCATTCAATTTAGTCCTTTTTTCACCTCTCCTTTCAGCATGGTTTGTTTTTAGTCTCACTTGCTCTGCAGTGTGTTGTTTCCTACTCAAGTTCTTATCTTTGGTCAAAGCCTCCTAGTCACAATCTTTCACTGAGGGTTTCAGTTCACACAAATCAAAAAAGAAGAGGGTGCACAAGAGCAAAACCAAATTAGAAAATGGAGGAAGGAACTCACTAGACAAGGAACAACATTAAGGGAGGATATAGCTAAGGATCTCAACCTCCCTATGTCACTTGGAGGACCCTGAATAGGCTGAGGGTCAGAATCCCTAAATGCAAGACCAACATGCTCAAGTGGTGTCTGCTGGTAGACAACAACACATGGTGTGAATGTGGTGAGATACAGAATCTGGCTCATTTACTGGTCTGCCAATTACTGTCAAAAACATGTGCTGATGAGGACTTGAGTTTGGGCAACAACTAAGCAAAGAAACTGGCTTCATTTTGACAGTCCAGGTTTTGATCAGGACACAAAAGAAGAAGAAAAGAAGGGATGTTTTAGCAGAGTTAAATTTCTAAACTATTTTAAAGAATTGCTAAGATTTCCTAAAGATAAGTGGTTTTCTGAGGAGTCTTTCTTTAAAGGGAATTTTGGATGTGATTACCAGCAAAGCCTATCATGTTTCACAGAAAAAAGTGGAAGAAAAGGAAAAAGAAAGTTTGCATTGCCTGGAAAAGCCCTCAAATGGCTTTAATAGAGATCAGAGAAATTCGTGGAGCAGAAGGATATTAACAGACTCTTACTCATGATGGCAGCATTCTCTAATGTTTATTAAGAATCCTTTAATGTGAGAGTTGTTTTAGGTCAGTCTGGGTTGTGTGTGTGTTTTTTTTTTGTTTTTTTTGCATTGACGTAATAGATCCTCAAACTGGAACCACAAACATTTCAAAAACAGTCACTTCAAGTCTTAATAAACTGTGAAACATGAATTAGAAGGGTGTGCAACAAAGCACAATCACATTTATAAATTACTCAGGAGCAAATTATGTAAACTGAAAAACTTATATAATGCAAAATATGTAAATTACCAAAATCAGCCAAAATATGTAAAGTTGATACAATTTAGTTGGCTATCCTTGAAGGGTGAAAAATGAACTGACTGTCCATTCAAATGAATATTCAGCTTTCATCCATACTTTTAAAATGCTTTGTTATTTTGTTCAATTTATTTTTGAAAAAGCTTGACTTTGGGAGGACTCTTGGATAACATGACAGAAGGTTGTTGACTTGGCGATGGTGGAAAAGTCCCCCCCATGTACTTTGATGTATCTAACACCAGTCCCAAATGAAATTAAGAAATGCAGAGATTGATCTAAGATGGGAATTTATATACCAGGGATGCCCAAACTCTGGCCCATGGGCCAGATCTGGCCCCTGACGTAAATTCATCTGGCCCACAAAGCCCTTGTCGCTCCCATATGGGCATATTTTACTTCCTCTTCTGGGAGCGATGAGGGCTTTGCAGGCCGGATGAATTGGTGTTGGGGGCTGGATCCGGCCCATGAGCCATAGTGACTGGCCCCCTGTTGTGTATTCAAGTAAATTGCAAGTTGCTCCAGCAATGCTTTGCAAAGACAAAATGGCGATTTCCTACCAGCGGAATCAAAAGCAAGAATTGGCGCATATTCTTCCCTTCTTGGTGCACTCCTTATGTTAATTAGAGTGCTATGATTGGGTACAGTTTTGGATCCTGTTCCTGATTGGTTAAAACTGATGTATTAGGATTATGATTGGTTAGTTAAGATTATCCAGCAGGTTACTACAATGTATCACAGAGAGACCGCCACCGAGATGCGATATAAGCGTCATGGATAAACTAGGGTGTGGCCGGGCCGGATCTATGCTTCCCAATATCTCTGCAGGTTAGACCTCGCCAGGCTAGCCTTGGGTCCTCTCCATATGCTCACATGCAGGTGTAGCTCAGTATATACCATAAGGGTAGACTTCAGAGAGACCAATTACTTGGGGCTTGTGTAGCCATCTGTTGTCCGGATATCCTTGTAATTGTGGCCTGCAAGACTTTACAATAAACCATTGTTCGTTGTTCTGTTCATTGTTTGCTGGACTGTTCTTTACAAGGGCTGGAAGCGACACTCCCTGAACCACGTGACTGGCCCATGGCCCAAGAGGTTTGGGCACCCCTGTTATATATGCTCAAAAAAAGTGCTTGTGCTAGAGCCAGCTGTTAATCTCTCTGCATCTGTGGAATTTGCATAAATCTTGACATACCATTGATTAAGTGATGTACTCTCGGTGAAACTAGCAACTGGATTCAGGCCACTATGTTTTTTCCCAGCAATTCAATTATTTCTATATACAGTTGCACATGTGTTTTTAGTCTCCTGGCCTGAGTGATGTGTGATCAGGGACTTGATGTATAGGAAGTCCCTCTAACTAGTTAATTAGGCTGTTGTTGAAAACCACAGCTGATCTTGATGAGGTTAGTGACCCAGAGCCTGAGGTATGATCCGTGTTGCATAAGTACAGTTGCATAACGTTCCCACAAAATACACTTCTAAGCCAACTTGGAAGAAGAGCAAGGCAAACATTCAAATTATAACACACCTGTAAAAGAGGCAATGTGATGGTTCGGAGGAAAGGCTGTAATATTACTGTAAAATCTTCACGAGTGTCATACCTGCCACTCTCCACAAGTTTTTGTAGGTTGCTCTGTGGAAGAAAAAGAATGACATCCTTTAGTTTCTGAGTCTGTTACAATGCATGGAAGTTTTGGATCACAGTACAGGTATTCAAGACCAATAGAATGATAGTATTTAGGCATGCTATCTCATATAACAAAATCATACAAAAACTGGCAATACACAAGAAGGTAGAATTGACTCTTCACAAATATACCTGATAAGCTTTGATTGCTTTCTCCATCATCTCTAGCTCAGAGGAGCCTTCCTGAATGGAAAGAACACAGCTACAAAGATCCCTGAATATGAAATTAAAGAGGAAGGGACATACACAAAAAGTCAATGAAATGACCAAGAGCATACATTCAGTTCTCCAGGGAACACAAGGGTACTTATTTTCTCTTTTTCTTCATACAATGATTCAAAGTGTTGTCTGTAATGTTTTTCCTAAATTGCCTAACACTCTGTTTTTATGCATTTCTACCAATAGTCATTTTAAATAAGTGTAGAAACACTAGTAAAAAGGTGGATTGTTTATTAGAGGTGAGTTATAATTAAAAGGATACTCTCATTAATGATATTTTAATAAATTTATTTGTGCAGTTTGGTAGATGTTTACAAACACAATTCTAGACATGGAATTCACCCCTGTTTCTGTCTGGTCATCATCTAATACAGGGATTCCCAACCTGCGCCCACAGGACAGATGTGTCCTGTGGCACCATTTCATGTCGGCCTCCACCTCTTCCACCACACCAGGAAATGCCATGTGGTGGAAGAAGGGCAAAATGGCCATCCGGACCCCAAAGCTGTCTGAGAATGTGTTACCCGGCCCCTGGCTTTAAAAGGTTGAAAACTCCTGATCTAATGTCACTAACTAACCTTAGGTTTCAGGATTATGACCCAGGAAGATATGTCTTCTTCACAGTATACAAATTTTTATATGCATTTCCCAAGATTTCTCTAATCATTTTTTTTTTGGTCATAGGAAGCTGTTCCCTGATTGCTTTATTTTCCCCCTTTCTGTACCCTTTTCTGCTCTAGAATACACTTTCTGAGGTGTCTAGAGAAAATTCAACTTGCAGAATGACTCTCCATAAAACTTGTTGTGATAGATCCTTGCAACTGGCTTGCAAGTGCCATATTTGCTGGCATATAAGACCCACTTCCCCCCTTAAAATATACTGGAAAAATAGAGTGCATCTTGTACTGTATATTGTGGCCTTTAGTGGGCTATTTTGGTAATAACAGGGTGCATCTTATACTCCAATGCGTCTTATATGCCAGCAAATATGGTAGCTTCCTCAGAAAGTTTAAAACAAGGCAAAAGGGAACTTTCCACTTGCTTGTGTTGTTGTGGGCATGTACTAGAGCAGGGGTGCCCAAACTTTTTGGGTCATGGACCAGTTACATGGTTCAGTGGGTCGGTGATGTGGTTCAGTGTGCCAGTCATGTGGTTTTTCCCACCGGAAGTGGAAATAAACTGTGCCTTGCAATTTGTTTTGCAACAGGATGAGATAGATTGTAAGCTTCTATTTTCTCTGCTTAAACCAAGGGTGCCCAAATTACGGCAGTTCCGGACCCTGGTGCCAATTCATCTGGCCTGCACCACCCTCTTTCCTTCTGGAGCAATGAGGGAGGTGTGGGCCAGATGAATTGGCATCAGAGGCTGGATCTGGCCCACGGGCCGTAGTTGGGGCACCCCGTACTAGAGAACTTGTAGTTTGCTGGGTATTCCCCCTGAAGTCTCTTCTCTATATCAGAGAAAAACAATTGTCATGTAATTATATAAATTTCTTTGAAAGCTTCAGATGAGCATGTCATTGGAAATCAAATGGATACTAAACTGTATGTCTTGGATATATGTGGGATTCACCTAGCAGGTTTTGTTGCCAGAGGCAAAAGGCAAGATGGCACCAAACAATCTTAATTTGTGATTGGTGACAGCCTGGGCTCCTCTGCTGCAGCTAATTGTATCTTAAGTGATGTCAAGGAGGCCCCCTGGGATGCTCCAATGTTCTTGGAACACCTTTTTGATCCTCCTCCCTTGTTCCCCAGCATGTACAGCCTAAAACAGGTCTCATTTTATCTAATGTTAGACCAGATACAGGAACAGAACCAAACTGTCTTACTCTGCTAGATGTACGGGACATGATAATCTGCTGTCCAGAAACACCTGTCTAAGAGGGAGAAGGTCCATTACATCCACCAGATTAACCAAAGCCTTAGGCACCTGATGAGTAAAAGATGAACTCAGTTATTCAATCAGCAGTGTGGAAAATATAAGTCTTGTATCTCTTCACTACCAAAACAGCTACTACAGTGATTAATATACCATTTTGCTTAACCTCACCTCTATATCTCTACCCTTTCCTTTGGAAGATGTCATAACACCACAGAAAGACTAGACAATAGTTATTGCTACAAGTGTGTCATGGTCACAAGCTCCTCTTTAACTATTGGATGGGACATTGCTAGGAGTTAGTGAAATGGGGCACAACCTCTATACCTTTCTCTCAGAACTCCCAGGGTATCTCTAAGACTGTGAGACTCATTATAGTGAGTCTCATTGCAAATATTGTGAACCAAATGGATTGGAATACTGTACAGTGGAACGATGGTTAACGTATTTACCATATTTTACGGACCATAAGACACACCTGACCATAAGACACACCCAGTTTTTAGAGCAGGAAAACAAGGGAAAAAATTCTTAACCAAACATTGTACTTTCACCACCAACCAGTGGTGGCACTGCAGGGGAAATGGGCAGGAAGGCCAATTGCACTGAGGCAGGAAGCGATGCTCTAGGCTAGCCTCTTGCTCTCCCTGCAACCAGGAAGCATGGTTTTCCCCTCCATTTTGACCACAAAGGAGCAGGGACACATGGAGAAGGAACAAGAAAGATAAATGAAACCCTTTATTTCTATGCACAGGTTTGGTTTCCCACTTACATGCATTGGGAATATACAAACAGAAAAGCTTTAGAATACTGAACAAGAAATTGATTTCCAATGCATTTAAATGGGAAATTGCAATTTGTGCTCTCTTGTGGCCACCTGTGGTAATTGCCTGCTAAACATATGGTTTCCTCTCCCTGGCCTTCTTTCTTCCTTGGCCCTGGAACAGCTGTGGCGGCGGTGGTGGAGGTCTTTGGCCAGCTGTTGTAAAATATCCTTTTACAACAGCCTTGCTGGACAGCATTTGGACTATTAGATGCAATCTCATCCCCCCCCCCTTTTATTTTGGATAAAAGTGCGTCTTATGGTCCAAAAATATGGCAATGTGTTCTCCGGGATGTTTCTTACAGTGAAAATTACTTTACAGTGAAAATTACTTTTACATTTCTATGGAAAAATTACATTTCCCATAAGAATGCATTGAATGCATTGAAAACCAAAATAGTTTAACGTAAATGAGTTTCCCCATAGGAATGCATTCCGGGGGGAAATTATGTAAACCGAGCCACTATTTTCTATTGATTTCCTTTTATTATGCAATTTTTATGTTAAGTGAGCAGTTTGTTAACCAAGGTTCCACTGTATGATGTCACTTGAAGTTGGGTAGATGAGACACAAATAATGACATGTTCTGGTTGGGCTATCAAATAATGCTCTGCATACATCATAAAATATGCATACCTGTCAAGTTTTGGGAAATTTATGTCAACCCCCCGTATTTTACACTCTTTCCCGCCATCATCCCGTATTAGTTAGACTGCAATTAGACCGGAGTTAGACTGGAGGCCAGCACAGGATAAGCATAGTTGTCCAGTTTCCTGTTTTGGCGGGGAAATTTCCCTTATTTGACAGAGATTTCCCAAAACTTGACAGGTATGAAAATATGCCTGAGTAGATTCTGTAGCATGCCTCCATTACAAGACAAAATGAAAGCATATTCTCTAGAAAGCCACCACCTACCTCTGCATGAAGAAGGTCGAGCGCTTCTTGAATGTAACTTGAAAAGTTTGCAGCTGAATAGTGATTCTAGTAAAAGGCAGAGATGAAAGGAAAGGGTTAGTCATCCTAGAAGAGTCCAAATGAGCAGTATTGCTACAGGACAGTATCATGATTTAAACAGAAATGGAATTTCTCCTGCACATCAGTCCGGTATCGAGAAACTTAATATCAACTACACCAAAGTAAATAGGAAACTACACAGGTCTTGGGTTATTTTAAAGACTAACCAAAATTATTTGGTAATGAAACATTTGTGGCTTGCAGATCATTTGATCAGACACGTCTGAGAACAGGTAGAATATTACAACGCTCTGCGTTGTTTTTGGTGTAGCAAACTAATACAGTTACTCCTTAATCCAAGAAACTTGGTGCCATGTATAAGCTTTGAAATATAAAGACTGTACATGGCATTGCGACTTCTCTATTTGACTTGTTTGTTTTGAACTATTTTGAACAATGCAGCAACTATAGCCCTGGAAAAGTAAGCCATTGTTTTGTGCAGAGAATCTCTGTGAGGTTAAGGAAATCCCTCCCTATGGGAGGGTGCAAGAATAGGGATGGAACAAGCATGCTTGCTCTCATCCTTGTAAAGGTAAAGGTTGCCCTTGGTTGAAAGCCAGTCATATCCAACTCCAGAGTTCAGTGCTCATCTCTGTTTACAACCAAAGAGCCAGCGCTATCGGTATCTGCAGACGTTTCTGCGAGCATGTGGCAGGCATGACTAGACACCAGAGTGCATGGAATGCTGTTTACCTTCCCGCCGAAGTGGTACCTGTTTATCTACTTGCAATTTCTTGCCTTTGAACTGCTAGGTTGGCATGAGCTGGGACAGAAACAGAAGCTCACTCTGTCATGCAGCACTTGGGTCAAGACCCAAGAACTGCTGACCTGCCGACCTTCCAGTCATCAAGTTCAGCATCTTAACCACTAAGCCACTGCAGTCCCTCTTATCCTTGTAGGTTGATGTAATTTATGTTTCTATCAATCAATCAATCTTTATTACAGCCAGTGGCCAGTTACAATAGAGGCATTGGGTCTAAATGTTTCTAAATAATCTGGCCCCTGGGCTAATGGCCCTTGATGGCAGGCCCTTTCTCAAGTCTTTGGAATGTCACAGCCTTCGGAGGGCACAGAAATAGAAGCTTAGCAATTGTTAATGAAGACTAAGGTGTAAGAGATGAAGAGTATTTTAAACTGGGTTTGCATGAAACTGGCCACACAGCTCTCATGCTTTGAGATGTAATGGATGATCAATGTTTAGAAGATTTATATTTTTAAAAGCATGCCCTGCTCATATATTTATCAACTGGTGAAGATGGTATAAAATTTTCAGTATAGTACTCTACAAGAAAGTTACTGGAGCTTCTTGTTGCCTAGGTAAGTAAGGTTGGTTGTCCTCTTTTCATAACAATATTTAATTAATTTTAATTTCCACAGAATTGCTTTGATACCCAAAGCTACAGTTTCAAATTTAAAATAAAGCTGTGGGGGCCCACTAATCAGAATTTTTCAGCAGTTTTGATAAGTTGGTTTTAAGGTAAATTAGGCTGTTAAGATTGTCCAATTCCTTCTTTCCAACATGTTTCTGGAGTTGTTTTTTTTTAAAAAAAAATCATATCAGGTAATCAGAAATAATGGTAGAAACTGAGGAATTCATTATTGTTTCTGGTTGGAAACAGATGTTACAGATTACTAGAGATGAGAATTCCTTAACTTTTAGAAGCATCCAAATGACATGGGAGAAGCTTTTCTTGCGTAGTATAATTTGCACGTTTACTTGCTTTGCTTTATGGTTGATCTTAATGACTTAAGAATGGGAATCTTTTGAAGCCTGCTCCGTTAGATTCCAAAGCTTGTCTGAATCACATCTATCCCAAACTTTAGCACAATTGCCAGGTTAACAGCTGTTTCGGCCCCTTTTCAGTTCCATGGACAGAAAGGATGAAAAATATTATTTATCTCAGAATGACCAGAACCTTCAAGTCAAACCATTTAGAATCTATTAGACTCTTTGTGGTTTTTACCACAAAGGGAAGTCTTTAGTCAACTCCTGAAAACCTCTATCCTGATCTTCATTGAGTATCATATAGCTTCCAGAATATTCTTGTGTAACTCACAACATCTTTGCAAAAGTTGCATAGGTCATAGACTCCAATGAATACAGTTATAATCTTCCAGTTGGTCTCAAACTTGATTTTCTAATAAAAGAAAGAAAATGCATATACAAATATGTACTGTATGTCATTTATTTCAAATTCATGTATGCATATAACGTATGGTTAGGGTTGCCATATGTCCCGGTTTTCCAGGATTTTCCTGGATTCAAGCTGTTCCAGCCGGTTCAAGAAAAAACATGTAAAAGTCCCGGATTTTTAAATTTGAACAAAGGAAGCAAGATCACCCCTCACGAAGGGATTTTTGCAAAGAGTTAATTCACTGCCTCCCTGCCTTTCTTTCAATTATCCTCCTTGAATGTGGCGAAGGCAAAACAACACCCTGAGAAGCCTCCCGGGGAGGGGAGACACTTGCAAGCAAGATAATTGAAAGAAAGGTAAGGAGGCAGTGAAATAACTCTTTGCAAAAAAAAACCTTGGCTCACCTTGAAGTTTGGGGAACAAGGAATCATCCTCAGCCCTTTTCCTCGAAAGTTGGGAGAGAGTAAGAAATACCCATATCTAAGAAGCCAAACCTCCACCATACACTGGGATGGAGGATTCTTTCCTCATGTGACAGCAAAGGGTTAATTGCATAGGGTCGGTATTCCTAGAGAGGAAGGAAACAGGGTGGACAGAAAGTGAAGAGTCCTCAGGGGGAGGAAGGGTGGTTTCAAAAGTGGCCCAAGAAATTTTATCCAAAATAAATAAATAAAATAAAAGTAGAACTATCAAGAACAGTCTTTTGCAAGGAGAATCACATCAGGAAAAAACCTCTTGACTACAGTTTATTTTAAACTGATGAAGGCTGTCTGCCCTGGATGGGGATTCTACGGGGTCTTAGAGACATGGTCTCCCTGACAGCCCTGTCCGATGCATGCACAGTTTGAAGAATGCAATGACGTCACATGGCTGTCCCGGTTTGGCGGGAGAGAATTATGTCAACCCTATGTATGGTTATCAAGCTGTAACTTCATAAAGCACCATCTGTGATGTTTCACATAGTAAAATGAGCAAGGAAATTTATTGAATTTTTGCAAACATACCGGGTCATTTTTCATTGATTTCACAAGGTGCTTTACTTGGTCTAGTAAGTTCCTAGAAAACAGAACAAATAATAAATCAAGACAATGTGTTCAAATATGCTTCCAGGAACGACAAGGGCAGCATGGGCCAGATGAATCCCAGTAAACCCATTCATGTGGATTCACAGGGGCTTTTGAGAATTGAAGTCCAAGAACATCTGGAGTGCCAAGGTTCACCATCACAACCCTATAGCTTCCGAAGTTTGTTCACACTAGAGATCCATGCCAGTGGATATGTCTGTAGATTCATCCATGTTTTTACTGGTTGCACGGTTTTGGAATTGATACACCAACATATCAAGAAGGCACCAAATTGAGGCAGAGTGCAGTACTGTATATAATTGGCGAAAGTGCCATTTGAGGCCATATTTCATTATGTGTAGAGCAGCTCCTTGATGCAGGACTATTTACAACTAAGTCTGGAAAGAGGGGCAGAGAAACATTCAAGGCTGTGATTCATCAGTGAAAAGTTTTTGATGACTCATTTCTAACAGCAAAGGAACCCACAAAGCAATCAGACATGATCAGACCCAATGGAAATGTGCATTGTGAATGTTTGAACAAGTTCCTGTTTGCAAAGCACAGAATCAGACAGTATTTCTCTCCCATTTTGCGCATGAGGCTTTTCTGAAAGTTATAAAAGTTGCAGTACAGCTTACAACTTCTTCTGGGGCATTTTTATGAATATGTATCAAAGGAAACGAAAACAAATCATATCAACTTTTCTTTCAAAACCTTAATTAAACCCAGGGGAAAAATCTGTAATGGCAATATCAAGCTTTCACGCTATAAACTACTTCTTCCTTAAGTTACTTTTCCCATGCGTCCAATTTGGCATTAAATCTGGCAGCTGACGCAACTGTACAGATATGTTCTAATAGCAATGAGAACAGAAATGGAATAGAAAATTGTGCCTTTTTTATGAAATTCCAAAGCATTGGAAACTCTGTTCCTGTTTGAGGAACACTTGTGGCTTTCACAGCTGTATGGCTGGTAGGAGATTACAAATGTCCCTGTGAGTTCCTAGTAAGATTAATTTACGTTATTTAAATATCAGCAGTGATAAAATAGATAAATTTGCAGAGATAAATCTTTTCTTGCTTTGCCAGTTGTATGGCCCTCCAGGGACTATATCAAGTTTACATTATCTCTACCAGATAAGACTTCAAATAAAACATGGGGGAAATGACTTTTAATATGTGTGTCTTTGAGGGTTCAGGGACATCACTATAGCGTTTGTGTACAGAAAGACAACAGATAGAGCAGAGGGAAAAGGAAGCATATGCCTTCTCTCACTGGCGTGGATCTCTAGTGTGAACAAACTATGGAAGCTATAGGGCTGTGATGGTGAACCTTGGCACTCCAGATGTTCTTGGACTTCCATTCCCAAAAGCCCCTGTGAATCCACATGAATGGGTTTACTGTGATTCATCTGGCCCACACTGCCCTCATCGTTCCTGGAAGCAGAAGTAAAATGTGCCCGTATGGGCACATTTTACTTCTGCTTCCAGGAATGACGAGGGCGGCGTGGGCCAGATGAATCGCAGTAAACCCATTCATGTGGATTCACAGGGGCTTTTGGGAATTGAAGTCCAAGAACATCTGGAGTGCCAAGGTTCACCATCACGGCTATAGGGTGTCTAGGGAAGCCACTTATTTCACTCTACTGTTGAATAAATATAAGACTAAGGTGCTGAATAATGTTGGAGGGCTACTTCCCTTCGAATCAAGGGCTACTTAAAATGATGGTTTCAATTCATTTATAACAATGTCAATATTCTGAAGAAATATCAACACTAGATACAACAGAATCATATATTAGTGAATGTCTTCCAAAAATTCTAATTAATTTATTAACCACCCAGAGAGTGCACTAAGTATATAAGTGTAATTGCTATAGCTATTCGGAACAAGAATTTAGAAGTGATGCATTACCATAACATTATCTTTGACATGTTAGTTCTGGCATAACAGGCATAACTATGACTTTCCCTCTGAGATTTAATGTCAGCATCAACAGTTTCCACCCCAGATAATAAGTAATGTTTATCCATGTCTCTTAAAATTGTGCTTTCTCGTGGGTCAGAGAAATTGACCATTTTGGACCATTTCCTATTTTAAAATCACAAGTTACAAATGTTGCCTTGCCATAATGAATACTAGCTATGGTAAAACGTTATTTGAAAAGGCCATTCTTCTACCCAGCTACTGGGTGATGTTTGTGAATGCCAGTGCTATGGAATTGGTTCCAGTGATAGATGTCCCTACTGGCAGCTCATCTCTTTTGGTGATTTGTAAATTGTCACCTCATGCTAAGCACAACTTGCACTGAAGTGGTCACTGAACCCTGTAGAAACCTCAACAACAGCACACCTACAAGATAAAGCTTTCCCATATCTACTGTGTGAGGATTGGCTAGGGCAGGCGTTCACAACCTATGGCCTGTGGGCCAGATGGAATGGCGTTGGGGGCTGGGTGCAGCCCATGGGCCTTAGGAATCCTCAAAGACACACATATTTGAAGTCATTTTCCCCATGTTTTATTTGAAGTCTTATCTGGTAGCGATAAAGTAAACTTGATACAGTCCCTGGACGGCCATACAACTGGCAAAGCAAGAAAAGATTTATCTCTGCAAATTTATCTACCGTATATACTCGAGTATAAACCAACCTGAATATAAGCCAAAGTACCTAATTTTGATCCGAAAACCCAGGAAAATAGATTGACCCGAGTATAAGCCGAGGGTGGGAAATGCAGCAGCTGCTGGTGAGTTTTGATAATCAGAATACATGAAAATATGATAAAATTAATAAAATTGTTGGCACATCTCAATCTGGCACGGTTCTGGGACTCTCGTCATCATTGACCTGAGTATAAGCCGATTCCCCATTTTGGGGTTTAAAAACACGGCTTATACTTGAGTATATACAGTATTTTATCTCTGCTGATATTTAAATAATGTAAATCAATCTTACTATGAACTCACAGGAGTCTTTGTAATCTCCTACCAACCATACAGCTGTGAAGGCCACAAGTGTTCCTCAGAAAGGAGCAGAGTTTCCAATACTTTTCCCATGTGTCCAATTTGGCATTAAATCTGGCAGCTGACCCAACTGTATGGATATGTTCTAATAGCAATGAGAACAGAAACGGGATAGAAAATTGTACCTTTTAAAATGAAATTCCAGAACATTGGAAACTCCGGCCCCTGATGCCATTCCATCCAACCCGTGGCGACAATCCCAGAAGTAGACACATTTACGATAGTCATAAATGAACCCACGCATGCATTTGCAGCAGGGGGAAACCATGTTCTGGCCCGCTCATCTGTCGGAGGGGGAGTTGTCCAGCCCGTGGTGCAGCAAGGTTCAGAACCCCTGGGCTAGGCAATTGGTGGGGAGCATTCTATTCAAAATATATCTTTTGGGATTCTTTTTTGGTTGGTTGTTTCTGTTTTGGTAACTATAGGTAAAAGTAAAGGTCTCCCTTGCTCGAAAGCCAGTTGTATCCGACTCTAGGGTTCAGTGCTCATCTCTGTTTCATAGTCGAAGAGCCAGCGCTGTCTGCATTTGCAGACATTTCTGTGGTCATGTGGTAGGCATGACTAGGCACTGGAGCTGTTTACCTTCCCACCGAAGTTGTCCCTATTTATCTACTTGCAATTTCTTGCTTTCGAACTGCTAGGTTGGCAGGAGCTGGGACGGAAATGGGAGCTCACTCAGTCCTGCAGTATTCGGATATGGAACTGCTGACCTGCCACCTTCCAGTCAGCGTCTTAGCCACTTGAGCCACTGCAGTCCCTTAACTATCTATAGAAAGGCCCTTAGTTTGACCTTCCAATTTCCTTTCTATTCTTTTATTCTAAACAAAAGCCTTTTTTGGCCCCAGTGAGTGGACAGTGTATAAGGACAAATGTAAATCCATTCAGACAGTCTATATGAGTGTGAATTGAGGAAGACTTACTCAGCTTTTGCTCCTGGAACTGCCTGGTTAAGAAAGGCATTTGTCTCATTTAGGCCATCTCTGCCTGTTGAGTAACCAGTGAGGTTAGCATTGAACTCTCGAAGGATGTCTGAAAGAAATGGAAACTATGGGAAGAAATGCGAAGATTTGAACTAGAAGACCTCTATATTTACTCTGCAGCTACCAGATGAAACTAATTTCTCTGCACTCTATAAATTGTGCTGTTATTAGCTCTGTCACAACTGTTATGCAGGTCCTTCATCGGTTAAGCACCATATAAGAACTAAATTAACTCAAAGAAACACGTTGACCCAAGTGGTGGTCCATCACTTGCCCTTGCAGGTGCGTTAGGAGCACAGTCATAGCAGTGGCTATCATTGCACAATGTCTTGAATAACTCCACTAGAGGTAGGGTAGAAATATAGGAAGCTGCTTAATACAAAGTCAGATGATCAATTCACTGCCCAGCTGGCAAAATAATCACAATTTCAAAGAGAAGTGTTTCCTTGACCTACCTGGAAATGCCAGGGATGAAATCTCGAAGAAAACTTTTGTATGCAATGGGTGTGCTTCAACACTAGGTTGCAGACTTTACCCTATGCCAGTGATGGCCAAGTTTGGCACTCCATGTTTCCTTGGACTTCAATTCCCAGAAGCCCAATTCAACACACCTGCTGCTCAGGGATTCTGGGAATTGAAATTCAAGAACATCTAGAGTGCAAAGGTTAGTCATCACTGACTATGCTTTCTAGAGTAGAGTGTGTGACCAGTGGGGAACAGGAAATGAAAGACTTAGAGGGGAGGATGTGGATGGTAGAGCTGGGGGAACACTGCAGTTGCCCTAGGCAGAAAATATATGCAAATGTATCAAGAAATAAGCCTTACTGAACACAAACAGGATTGAATTTACGATTCCTGCAGCACCACAGGTCCACATACCTTTCTGTGAGAGTACCTTTCTGATAGATACCATGGGTGGTATAGAGAATATAGCAATGGACTAGAACTCGGGAGGCCTGGGTTTTGAGTCCTTGCTTAGCCATGGGCATGTGGAGCTGGTGAAGCCATTCCTTCAATAGCCCACCTACCTTGAAAGCACTCTTGAGGTCGCTGTAAGTCGGTTCTGACTTGATAGCACATAACAGCAAAAAATATTTCTTATGGTTTCACCTAGAGCTTGGGAAACTTACTTTTTGGGACTATAATGTTTTGAATCAACCAATCAGCATGATCAGTGAGAGTTGTAGCCCAAAAATTAATGTTGAAAGTTCCATTTCTGTTTCTAGTTATAGCCTCTGATTTAAATGCAGACTCTTTGTAAACTTTTGAATCTGAAGTAGACTTTTGCATATGTTTGTTAAATTTCATTTTCCCCTTGGTTTTTTTTAATGTTTTACACTTTGTTTTAAATGTTGTTAACCAGCCTGGAAGGTTTAGTAAGTGGAAAGGCAGGATGTAAATTATTCTCACATATGAATGAATATAAATCTTCTCTTTAACACTACCAGGCCACTCTGGTTATTCAACTTAATGATTCTACAGAACAAACTGTTCATTGTTCCCAGCTCTAGAGACAATACTTTGATTTGATGAAAAAACTGCACAGCATGTGACTGTGAATACATACTGTATATTGCCTTGTATATGGTGTTTATCATGAAACTGCCCACAACCACAATTTTGATCAGTATTTCAAACAAAGACAAATAAAATATATTTTAAAATTTAATCTAAGTGATTCAGGGCACAATCACAGAGATATATATACTAATTTCACTTCCCCTGCCTCTCTTGCCAATCTCCTGAAGGATCTTGCTTATTAAGCTACTTCACAATATCATAAATTCAAACCAAAAGGAGCCTTGGCAGCTTTGACATCATCTGTTCTCACCATATGCTGGGAATGGACTAAATTAGAGCACATTAAAATAGTTGAACACCCTATAAAGGCCACCCTTGCTTGAAAACCAGTTGTATCCAACTCTAGAGTTCAGTGCTCGTCTCTGTTTATAACCAAAGAGCCAGCATAGTCTGTGTCTGCAGATGTTTCCATGGATATGTGGCAAGCATGACTAGACACCAAAGTGCACGGAACTCTATTTACCTTCTCACTGAAGTGGTGCCTATTTATCTACTTGCAGTTTCTTGCTTTCAAACTGCTAGGTTGGCAGAAGCTGGGGCAGAGATGGGAGCTTGCTCTGATGTGCATTACTCAGGTCTCAAACTGCTCACCTACCAACCTTCCAGTTGTCAAGTTCAGCATCTTAACCACTTGAGCCACCGCCAGTCCCTTGAACACCCTGACAGGGTCAAATTGGTCCACTATAGAGATTATATCATCAGGAAAACAAGAACAGAGTACAGTGATACATCATACAACGTCCAAACTTGGTTCCACAAGTTTGGACTTTATATGGATTTGGACTTTGTATGAGGCATGAAAAAATCCTAGTCATACAACGTCCAAATCCTTGCCGTGATGCCTCATACAACGTCGTTTCCATAGAGATACACTGTACTGTAACAGCACAGACTTCAGGACAAAGTCAAGGAAACAGATAGGAAACTGACAGAACTTTAAGAAATCATTGTCTAAAGGCTAAAAACATTACAAAAACATTTCAAACAACCCTGATTGTCCAAGAACCTGAAGAATGCTGCAAAAATCCCAGGAATGCTTCTAAAAAATCTGACGGAAAAAATCCAAAATCGCACTCAAAACCACTCCTAAACACTCTTTGCCTCGTGCAAAACCCACAAGAGCAATGCACACATGTGTCCTGCCTTTTATACTGCCCAGGCACAATGCAACCTGGGAAAACCCCAATGCCTCATACAAAGTTGCACGACTTTGTATGAGGCAACTTTTTTCAAGGAATTAGGCGATATTGTATGAAGCGGACTTTGTATGAGGTATTACTGTAATTCACCCAGTAACGCACCAAAATGTGGGACAGATGCCTGTCTAAATGACCCAATAGTTAGCAAACAGAACCTAATTGCAGAAAGGAACATTATTGATCACGGCCAGACCAGAATATTTTGCTGTGTCAGATAAAGTATAAGAAGAACTAGACTGACAACTGAGATTATTGTTTGGTGCTGGGGATGTGATGTGATTCTCCACCATGCCAGTGGATAGCAAGGTAGTTTAAGGGGCAGACATTATCCAAGGTGCTTAGAAGAAACAGCAGGAGACTTGCCTCTGGTTCTTGCCCACGGCACTGGCTGCCTGCGATGGTTGTCTCATTCTGCCTAATGGAAGAACTAGTCCTCTGATGGACACCTAATCAATGATGACCTAACAGTGACCGCATGAGAACATCTCTGTGATTTATTGGGAAAATATAATGGCATGCGGCTGGTCATGGCTCCCAAAACTTCTTGACTCATTACAGTTTATGACAGTATGCAGAAAGAGAAACTGTTATTGTTATACCCCCATGACCGCAGGAGCAAAGCATCCACTTACTTGGCAAAGTCGTTACACTTTTTAATGATGCATCTCCTCCGATGCTGTGGTAGGAAAAGGAGAGAGAGAAATAAGCACCAAGCTGCTTTTTAGTTAAGCTTTAGAAAGGATGACAAGCACTGGGGAAAACATTTCATGTTTTTGCAAGTACAATACAATAGATGTAGTTTGAAATTTTACATTCAGAGATGCTGCAATGCTTGATGGAAAGAGGGAGGGGGAGGAAAGGAGCAGAGATTGCTATATTCCTATTTTTATTAGTAGTAGTGTATTTTGGCTTTATTTTTTTAAAGAAGAGGTTATGTACAATGCACAGTTCTCCCTTTAAAAAATTCCATCCTCACCACTCTGAACCAGGACAAATAGCAGTCAAGATCCAGTTACTCTCTGTATTTAAAGTTTAAAGGTACAGTGGAACCCCGCATAAAGAACGCTTCATATAACGAAAAATTCGTATAACGAAGAGGATTTGCGCTAACTGGTATACCCCATATAACAATTTTTTTTCGTTATACGAAGCAATGCATCTCTATGGAGAAAATCGTACAGCGAAAATCCCTATGGGATGCATTGTATAACAAAAAGATTTCATTGTATGATTTTTCCCATAAGGATTTTCATTATATGAGGAATGCTTCATATAACGGGGGGGGGGGGGGAATCGATAATGAAAGACATCACGGAATCTACTTCTTTCGTTATGCAGGATTCTACTGCATATACTGTATGTTACCAGTGCATATAAGACCTTTGTTAAGACCTGACGTAAGTCACAAATTACTGATGCTCTTATGGCACAGTTGAAAAACCTGGAATCCTCCACATGTTGGACTCGTCAATTCTAACCAGTGTGGCTAATGGTGCTGGTGCTAGCAGTAGTGGTTTATTAACATTTGGAGGGCTATGGGGTTTTGTATGTATGGTTTATGGAACATGAGTGCTTATGGCAAATAGGCAAAGCACAGACCTTCAAATATTCTTGGACTACAATTCCAATGAGCCCAAATCAGCAAAGTCAATGGCAAGAAATGCTGGGAGGTGCTATTCAGTAATACTTGGAGGGCCACACTTTGCCTACTGGTGGTACAGTGGTTAAACTAGGGGTGCCCAAACTATGGTCCAGGGGCTGGATCTGGCCCCTGATGCCAATTCATCTGGTCCACAAAGCCCTCATTGCTCCCAGAAGCAGAAGTAAAATGTGTCCGTACGGGTGCATTTTACTTCCGCTTCCGGGAGCGATGAAGGCTTTGTGGGCCAGATGAATTGGCATCAGGGGCCAGATCCACCCCCTGGGCCGTAGTTTGGGCACCCCTGGCCTAGAGGTTCACCAGCCTTGGCGATGCCCTTTTGGGCCATAGTCACTGGCCCATGACCTGAAAAGTTTGGGCACCCCTGGGTTAAACAGTTGTATTGCAGCCAAAACTGCTAACATTGTGAGTTTGAAACCTGATCCGGCTCAAGGCTGACTCAGCCACCTATTCTTCTGAGGTTGGTAAAATGAGTACTCAGCATGTTGGGGGCAAAATGCTAATTACCTTGTGAACTGCCCAAAGAGTACACCAAGTGCTATGGGGCAGTATAGAAGTCTAATTGCTATTGCTACTTCTCTATTTTAGGAACTATGGGCTTGGTCAGATGGGCATTTGTCCCACTGTTTGATGCCCTGTGGGGACAGGTTGGTCTGTTCTTTTACAAAATGTAATCACTGGTGGTGGCAGGGGGAGGGGGAGCAGATTACAAAACATAATCACAAAATGTAATTACAAAATGATTACAAAATCCACCCCTACCTACACCTTTCCGAGCCCTTGTTAAGGACATCGCCTTTTTAGTGCAAATAGGTGCACTGTAGTTTAGTCCATTACCAGCACATGTAATAGCTAGGAATGGACTAAAATCAAGTCTTGTAGCTATGGTTGTGCTGAGTGGGGATGATGGCAGTGGTAGTCACACATGTTTGGATGACACCAGATTGGAAAAAGGCTGCTCTGGAAGGAGAGGAATATGAGCCTGTAACAGAGAATCCTTAGTCTAATACTAAAGGATAGGTTCCATCTGTCCTGGAAAATGCTGTGAGATTAAAAGTAGCTATGTAGATGCATCGATAACAGGTGCTTATGGCCACCAAGAACAGGCAGTAATGTTTAAAATGCGAAATCCAGAAGTTGGTCACTGTGCTAAGAAGTAATATGCAGCTGTTGTTTTTACCTCTGCCACTTCTCAGTTGAGTTGAGGATTACATGTTGGCCAGAACTTGGAAATGTTATTTTTAGATTACATCACCTGAAACCACCTCTCACCTTTGCAAAGTGCCATGGCAACAAAATTAGATAAATGCATATAGTTTGTTCCTGCCTACTTGCACTGGAGTGGGGAAGGTAATTTTATATCCATCAGAACATGGAAAAGTTTTTTTTTTTTGGACAATTGCTCCCAGAATCAATTGTAAAAAAAGAAGAACTTTTCCATGCTCTGACATTACTCTTCCCACATATGAGCCCTGGAGTTCTATAGAGCACAAAGAAAGCCACCTACCTCCATGCCAGGCCCCGATATTCTGTTTTCATATCCAGTATTTCATTTGGTTCCGATCCAATGCCATTACCAGCCTGCCTCAGAAAGACCAGACAGATAGAAAAGTGTGGCTATTCATGAGTTTTAGGTTTTGTTGTTGTTGTTCATAATCATAAAAAAGACCTCCTGGAACATGGGGACCTAACCTTTTAGCTGGAGGATTATATTGTGATTAAAAAGCTTCCCTGTATGACATTTTGGAAACTCTCAAACAGCTGCTGTATACATCATGTTCCATCAGCAAGATTTACACTTGCCTGAAGTAGTGCTTAAAAATCTTATCACCATCATTCAAGGTTACCTGGACAAAGAACTGGAATGTTTACTGAGAAGGGCTATGTCATCTCTCCAGGGAACATTTAGATTATATTTTCCCCTACTTCTTCTTCTTTTCAGAAAGTAAAGAATATGGCACAGATTTGATGCATGTGCATAAATGTTCAGCTGGGTCAGGTGTCAATGTGACTTCCTGAAGCTAAATATAGGGCTAGATATGGGATATGATTTGATAGGAGGAGTATCATCATGATAGGAAAACCACTTAGTACATTTTAGGTGCGTATACTAATACCAGGGCCAGGGCATAGAAACCTATTTAATACAGGGTGTGGTAATCATTTTATCTTCCATCAATGATGATACCTACAGATTGGTTATGCCAAATGGGGCAGGTGGTTATAAACTGAAGAATGAAGTTAACATACCATTAAAAGGAGAGTTCCCTTGAGAGAAACACTTGTCTGTCTGTTCAAACACAGAGCTTGCCTCAATTCTTCATTTTTAACTTAGCTTCTTTTTCTTTGTAAATGCTCAACTTGGAGACAGCATAGCTTTGTTTACATGGCTGGCACATCAGGCAAGTGGCCCAGAGAGATAACATTGCAAGACAAGGATGCACGCCTTTCCTTTAAGAGGTGCCACAGTTAGAGAGGTATCACAGGTAGAAGACTGGGATGCTATAGATACAGTAGATGTATCTGCAGTCTGCAATAAAGGGGTAGGGCACCTCTGGCCCACAAGCCATTGTCAGAAAAGATTTACGAAAGTAGGGTGAGGAAGTGTAAACTTATCTCCAGTCTGAGCATTTTCTGAAAGGAAGAATTACTGCCATTCTCTTCATAGTTGGAAATTTTTTTTAATAGTAGCTGTGTTAGTCTGTGTTTCAAGCATATCTCTCAAATAGCTGCTATATACATCATATTCCATCAGCAAGATTACACTTGCCTGAAGTAGGTTATCCTGCTATGGTACTAGAGTAGATCATACTGCCTGTGACTCAATGCTGAGCGTCAGGCAGTGGTTAACGAATCTGACAACCCTGAGGACTAGTGGCCTTGGCAAAGTCTGCAGGAAAGGGTGAGGGTCCTCAAGTGGACTAAATCCCACTTGAATCCATCTTGATGGAGGGTTGCAACTTCATAAATACTGGCCTGGGGCTGAGGAGGACTTTGCATGCCAAAAGGGCTCAGGACCCAAAAGTGACTCGCAGAACTGGATAAGTGTCATGGGTGTCATGCTGTGATGCAGAAGGCAGATGAAAGGCCATGGCATTATATTTGCAGGACAGTCTTCATAGCTGATCGCCATGATGATTGCCAGTATTTGGAATTGGATATGGCACAACAAGAAGAAGAAGTAGTGCATCATTCAAGGTTAATTTTACAAAGAACGGGAATGTTTACTGAGAAGGGCTGCATCATCTCTCCAGGGAACTTTTAGATTATATTTCCCCTTGCTTCTTCTTTACAGAAGCTAAAGAAGCCACAAAAGCTAACATTAAACTATAACAGTTAGCCTTCAGAGTGCTACAGCTTTTTTGTTTTGTTTTGATTATTCTCTGATATGCCATTCTCTGTGCTTCCCTCTGTGTGGAGGAGGAAGTGATTTCAAGTAGGGGCAGGACTATGGCATGCCACAAGGAGAAGGGAGCTTGTGGGAAGACCCTCAGCCACGAGAGCATCCAGTTTGCCAGCTTGGTTGGTCCCAAGGTGGCAACCCAGGTCCTGGATCCTACCTCCCCATCCTTTCCCATGACAGTTATTTGTTCCTGTGGCCAGAAACCCTGCTTATTAAAATTGCTTAAAGTTGCTGTGGGATGTTGAAATGGAGATAGGCCAATTGCACTGAGAGCAATAATAATTCTCCTTCTTCAACACAGCAAAAATCTGACACTTGTTATCATCCTGTTATATTAGTACCACCACTGAAACATACAGATTTTTAAATATTAATCTAAGCTTATGTTGTAATTGTTCTCTTATTCAGATTGGTACCCCCAACTTTAACCCAGTTAAACAGAAGGGGTTAAGGAAAATATAATATTTCCCTACAAGGGTCAAACCCACTATGGGGGGGGGGGGGAGAATCTATGCCCTATGGGACAGATTTGGCCCACACTGCCAAATCATCCAGCCCACACTGTTGCCAGAAGCGGATGCATTTATGACAGCCGTGGGCATGTTTTATGGTGGGGGGGGGGAACCACCAGTCCAGCCTGCTCAACTGTCTGAGGGAGCGTGACCCAGCCCCTGACTTTAAAAGGTTGGCAACCCCTGCACTATAGTCACAGCCTGTCTCAGTTGTGCTAAGTGAATGAGTGTGAGAACATCTGTCTCTATCATGTGACAGCACATAAGCTGAGTAGAGTCTGTCAAGGGATGAACATTATGACTCGGCAGCACTACAGAGGGTGGAGTAAGATGGCAAAAGAGCAATGCATCCTACCGTCAGGGAATCTCCCAACGCAGCTACTACTTGCACATCAGCTGGTTTCAAGGCATGCACTGAAAAAGGAGAGGGGGGAAATAGATATAGTTAAACTTGTAACAGGAAGGAGGATAGAGTTTTTGGACCTCTGTATGATATAAATGGATCTAGTCTAAGTTGATATTCCAGTAATGAGACATAATTGGCTGGATATAAATCAGGAGGTGAGCAAAGATACAATAGAAAGATTTTCCCTGGTGACTCTCTGGGGGATTTGGAAAACAGCAACCAAATGAATGTCCCCCCAATCCTTGTCAAATTATGATGCTAAAGTAAAGAAGGCTTAGGAAAAGGGAGTTCAGGATTTTTGTTTCTTTGTTTGTAAGAGGCTGTAAAATGATCAAATCCATTTTTTACTACCAATTTTTTTTGCTGAGTTCCGAAATCTGTCTTTTGCACTAGACTCCATTTAGTGGATCTCAGGTTTCTACTGAACAAATAAACTAACTCATAATATACTCATCAATTTAGCCATTTTCTACAAAATAAATCAAGAAGATGAGGAGCAGAATAGAAAACACAGATTAATATGTTACGAAAGAAACTGGACGCCTAAGCTTCTTTTTGGATTCTTGATTGCTGGAACTTAGGTAGAAAGGGCAGTTAAACTAGATGTGGTGCCAACATCCTGAATGATGCCGGAGGTTGTTGCTTCATATTTGGCTGGCATCCATATTCTTTTCAGCTGCCAGCTTTGTAAATGGATTCGGTGGCATATCTGTGTGAGACAGACAGACATGGAGGTAGGTAGGGAGAGTGTTTACTAACACACACACACACACACACACACACACACACACACACACACACACACACACACACACACACACACACACACACACACACACACACACACACACACACACACACACACACACACACACACACACACACACACCACCTCACAAAGCTCACTAAGGACTTGTGGTGAACCTTTTCAGGAGCCTCAGTTCCAGCATTAAGCCTGGATGAAATTTCTAGGTCTCAAATGGGCTCCAGATAAGGCCAAATGTGGCAATCATGACAATTAATGAGTGCATTTTCCTGTCCACCTAGAAATGGGGAAAAATGGGGAGGAGGTTCCACTTCCATCCTACCCCTGCAATTCTGGCTACCATCAGCCCGGGATGGGAGACCAAGGACAACTGGAGCTGCTGGCATTGTCCGTCCTGACCACACCTGCCAGGAGGGCTTGAAAAGATGCTGGAGCCGCCACTGCTGAGGGACCCTATCACGTCTTTCCTGGGCCCATGCCATCAGCCCGGGATGGGAGAAGACTGGCCCCAGCTGTGGGGGTGGCCGGCATGGCTATAAAGAACTTGCCATTCTCGGGGCCGCCGTCATGGCCAAAGGAACCTTGGCTGGAGCAGATGGACTTCCATAGAGTTGGACGCTGGGACTCACCACTTTTGGGCTGGCTGAAGGTGCCTCGTGCAGCACCTTTTCCTCCCTTCAGCCTTTTCCCCTTCTGCTTTTCTAACTTGGGCCCCGAGCTCCATCCGAGACGTTGAGTCCTGGCTCCATCTGTGATGTTGAGCCCAGGCTCTGTCTGAAATGTGTTGTATATTGTGCATTATATATTGTGATATTGTGTATTATATATTTTGATATTGGTTTAAATTCTCACTTTATATTGTAAGCTGCCCTGAGTGGTGCTTGCACCAGGATGGTGGGGTATAAATAAAGTTTCTATTCTATATTACCAGGTTAGCTGATTTTATCCAGCTTTGTGACTCGTTTACTCTGATTTGCTCATGACCATTTCCACAATTAGCAGCGAGTTCCCAGCGCTTGAGATTTCAAGACCTGAAATCAGGATGGGTTATTTTTATGTTACAAGAGTAAGATCTTGTGATTTCACAGCAGTGAGGGCTGGCAAGTGTTGGGAAAGCCCCAGTATTGCTATTCCAGCCCCATTGCTCACAAGAGCCCAGTCTTATGAGATGAGAAAGACCCATTCCCTGCTTTCAGGTTTTGGCATTTAAATCTCAAGGACTGGAAACTTAGTGCCCTGGCAACCCTGCCCACAAGATGGAGCCATGACCACTGAAGAGATATCAATCTGCTGCGAGAGCCTGGTGTGGCCACTAGTGTTTATGTTTGTCAATTGAAAGCTAGTAAATCATTACTAGTAATATAAAGTACAGCAATATAAAAGAAGTCTCCATGTTACTGCTAAGTGTTCATAGAAATTTGGCCCACAAATTACCTGAAAGAGTAATGTGTGCATTTTTTCTAAAAAAACTAGCTGATCACGCACATCTATGAACTAGCTGAGTAAGTATCACCTCATCATGTTTCAGCAAAATATGCAAACTAATTCCAGCACATAAGTGATCACAAGAGGCAGAAGATAAAGGAGAAAGAATTGTGTTATTGTTACTGGAGAGCCTTCTGTAAGATATGTGAATGCATGAAACAGGTTCTTTCCTATAAAAGCTGTGGGAAGACATTGTTTAAAACACACATGCATACAGGATTGGTCGGACACCAACCATACAATTAATACTGTTGAATTTTGTTCCAATAATATTTCATTCTTGATATAATATAAACTTTAAGAACTACTCCATTATCACTTTGTAAGAATAGGTGTATGAGGGTTTTTCGTTATATAGATCTTTATACTGTAATTTCATAAAACTATGGAAAATAAATTTAAAAAGAAACATTAAGCAGTGGTTGTGTACACACATATCTTTTGTCCCACTAAACTCAGTAAGAGTTACTTCTGAATAAATAAATAAATAAATAAATAAATAAATAAGCAAGCATACAATTACATGCCACACTTGAGATTTAAGGTTCATCATTCCTTGTTTCCTTGGAAAGGTTCAATTTAATGAATGGTGTACAGCCTGCCTTAACAAATAGCAGCTCACTAGAATTTTAACCACTTTTTTTCTTCCAGGCTCACAACCCAACTTTCTTTAAAGGCTGGGGTGACTGATGAACACTGTAACATTGCGTATGTAGTACAGGGATTCCCACGGGCCAGATGCAGCCCACAGCACCATTTTATGGGGCCCACCACCACCTCCACCACACCAGGAAGTGCCATGTGGTGGAAGAAGGGCAAAATGGCCATCTGGCCCCCAAAGCTGTCTGAGGGAGCGTGACCATCTCTTTGGCTTAAAAAAGTTGAGAACTCTTGCTTTAAAGGCTGGGGTGACAGATGAACTCTGTAACATTGTATATGCAGTCTACCACCAATTGATAATTCACACATTAGCTTTTTTCCTGAAGTGTTAATTTCTATACTCACAACCCACAATTCAAAGTGTGACATGAGATTTTTAAAATTACATATAGTCTTGTGAGTGAGATATATATCTTATCTCCATATAAGGAGGGCAAGGATGCAACATTCATACCAGTGACTGTTTCTGTTATTGACTTGGATATCAGGAAGCATCTTAGATTACCTGAAGCAGGCTGACTAGCAGATGGACTTCTATCCTCACACAGCAACTGGCTTCCATAAATTGAGGTGATCTCATTGGCGTACATGTCATTGCTGTTTACGTGTGTCATTAAATATGGCTGGTCCTGTGGAACACGAATGCCCATGTCAAAATGAAGAGATGGTACCAAAGAGCCCTCTAGAGGAAACACTTGTCTTGCATGTAACAAATACAATCTTCTATATTTGCAGCTATCTGAGCCGGACTCCACCATCTCCAGCCGGGCCGGTGAGGGAGGAGGAAGACCAGCCGGGCGGGGAGAGGCCAGCCATTCGCCCCGACGCGAACCCTTCTGAGCCGGACTCCACCATCTCCAGCCGGGCCGGTGAGGGAGGAGGAAGACCAGCCAGGCGGGGAGAGGCCAGCCATTCGCCCCGACGCGAGCCCTTCCGAGCCGGACTTCACCATCTCCAGCCGGGCCGGTGAGGGAGGAGGAAGACCAGCCGGGCGGGGAGAGGCCAGCCATTCGCCCCGACGCGAGCCCTTCCGAGCCGGACTACACCATCTCCAGCCGGGCCGGTGAGGGAGGAGGAAGACCAGCTGGGCGGGGAGAGGCCAGCCATTCGCCCCGACGCGAGCCCTTCCGAGCCGGACTCCACCATCTCCAGCCGGGCCGGTGAGGGAGGAGGAAGACCAGCCGGGCGGGGAGAGGCCAGCCATTCGCCCCGATGCGAGCCCTTCCGAGCCGGGACTCCACCATCTCCAGCCTCCTGGCAACAACCAAGCGCCGAAGGAGAGGACCAATTGGCAGAAGGGAAGAAGGCAAAGGAGTTAAACCAGGGGGTGAGACTCAGAGCCCCATGCAAAGGATAAGTAGTTAAATATGCAGAAATGTTGATGACTTAATATAGTAACTCACATAAAGACTTTAAAATGACTTAATATAGCAACTGACATAGAGACTGTGTTTAAAGTGTGATAATATGCATGATAATATGTTGTTTAAAATGTTCTGCACTTTTAAAACTGTGATCTGATGTATGATGCGAGGAAAAAATGGCGTAGAAACCGGCAAACCACGCCTCAAAGCTTGCCAAGAGAACCCTATTGACCAAAACAAAAGGCAAAACAAATGAGCAGGCTAGGTGATACAGGATGCTTAGCACCACAGAGTGGAGGAAGGGGAGGGACAGGAAAGGGGGAGGGGAAATGCAATGTTGCAAGGAACAATACTGCATAGAGACATGGAATGTGAGATCAATGAACCAAGGTAAACTGGAAGTGGTTAAAAATGAGATGGAAGGAATAAGCATTGACATCTTGGGCATCAGTGAGCTAAAATGGACAGGGATGGGTGAATTCAGCTCTGGAAACCATCATATCTACTATTGTGGACAAGAAAACCTTAGAAGAAATGGAGTAGCCATAATTGTCAATAAGAGAGTAAGAAAAGCAGTAATGGGATATAACCTCAAAAATGACAGAATGATGTCAGTCAGAATTCAAGGCAAACCTTTCAATATCACTGTAATCCAAGTCTATGCACCAACCACTAGTGCAGATGAAGCCACAGTGGACCAGTTCTATGAGGACCTAGAACACCTCATAGAACAGACACCAAGAAATGATGTCCAAATTATATTAGGAGACTGGAATGCCAAAGTAGGCAATCAAAAAGTGGAGGGAATAACAGGCAAGTTCGGTCTTGGAGTACAGAACGAAGCAGGGCAAAGATTGATAGAGTTCTGCCAAGAGAACGCACTGGTCATAGCAAACACTCTCTTCCAGCAACACAAGAGGCGACTTTACACATGGACATCACCAGATGGCCAACACCGAAACCAAATTGACTACATACTCTGCAGCCAAAGATGGAGAACCTCCATACAATCAGCAAAAACAAGACCTGGAGCAGACTGTGGCTCAGATCACAACCTACTGATCGCAAAATTCAGGTTAAGACTAAAGAAAATAGGGAAAACAAGGAGACCAGACAGATATCACCTAGACAGCATCCCTAAAGAATACACGGTGGAGGTGATGAACAGATATAATGGCCTGGACGCAATAGACAGAGTGCCAGAAGAATTATGGACAGAGATAAAGGACATCATGCAGGAAGCAGCAAAGAAAACCATACCAAAAGAAAAGAAGCATAAGAAAGCAAAATGGTTGTCTGATGAGGCTCTTAAAATAGCAGAGGAAAGAAGGAATGCAAAAGTCAAAAGAGAAAGGAAAAAATACAATCTTCTGAACACAGAATTTCAAAGAAAAGCAAGGAGAGATAAGGAAAACTACCTAAAAGAACAGTGCAAAGAAATGGAGGAAAACAACAAAAGAGGCAGGACTAGAGATCTCTTCAGAAAAATCGGGGAAATAAAGGGAACATTTAAAGCAAAAATGACCATGATAAGGGGACAAAGATGGAAAAGAGCTAGCTGATGCAGAAGAGATAAAGAAAAGATGGAAAGAGTACACAGAGGAACTCTACAAAAAGGACCTCAACACTCCTGATAACCACAATGATGAAAAAACTGAACTCGAGCCAGACATCCTGGAGAGCGAAGTTATAAAGGCCCTAAAGAGCACTGCAAACAACAAAGCTAGTGGATATGATGGTATCCCAGTTGAATTTTTCAAAGCTCTAAAAGATGATGGCGTCAAATTACTGCATTCAATATGCCAGCAAATCTGGAAAACAAAACAGTGGCCACAGGATTGGAAAAGATCAGTATACGTCCCAATCCCAAAAAAGGGCAACGCCAAAGAATGCTCAAATTACCGAACAATTGCACTCATCCCACACGCCAGCAAGGTGATGCTCAAGATAATACAGGACAGACTTCAGCAGCATGTGGAGAGAGAACTACCAGAGGTGCAGGCCGGTTTCAGAAGAGGCAGGGGGACTAGAGACCACATTGCCAACATACGCTGGATCATGGAGAAAACAAAAGAATACCAGAAACAAGTCTACTTTTGTTTTATTGACTACACCAAGGATTTTGACTGTGTGGACCACAACAAAATGTGGCAAGTAATTAAAGAGATGGGAATACCAGAACACCTCATATGCCTCATGAGAAATCTGTACACGAACCAAGAAGCAACAGTTAGGACAGAACACGGAATGACAGAGTGGTTTGGAATAGGAAAAGGAGTAAGACAAGGCTGCATTTTATCACCCTGCTTATTCAGTCTATACAGAGAGCACATAATGCGCAATGCAGGGATGGAGGAATCACAATATGGGATCAAAATTGATGGGAGAAACATCAACAATTTGAGATATGCAGACGATACCACCCTAATGGCAGAAAGTGAGGAAGACCTAAATAACCTCTTGATTGGATTGAAGGAGGAGAGTGCAAAAGCTGGCTTGAGACTCAATATCAAGAAAACCAAGATAATGGCAACAGGTCCGATCAGTCCCTGGAAATTAGATGGGGAAGAAGTAGAAGCAGTGACAGATTTTACTTTCCTGGGATCAAAGATCACGGCAGATGGGGATTGCAGCCATGAAATAAAAAGGCGACTGATTCTTGGGAGACAAGCCATGAGAAACCTGGGGAACATAGTGAAAAGCAGAGACATCACATTGCAAACAAAAATTAGAATAGTCAAAGCAATGGTATTCCCAGTGGTAATGTACGGATGCGAGAGCTGGACAATAAGGAAAGCTGAACGCAGAAGAATAGATGTCTTTGAAATGTGGTGTTGGAGGAGAGTTTTGAGAGTACCCTGGACAGCGAGGAGAACAAATAGGTCAATCTTAGAAGAAATCAACACTGACTGCTCATTGGAAGGGCTAATAGTAAAGACGAAGCTAAAGTACTTTGGACATCAAATGAGAAGGGAGGATTCACTTGAGAAGGCCTTGATGTTGGGAAAGGTGGAGGGCAAAAGAAGAAGGGGGAGGCCAAAGATGAGATGGCTAGATAGTATTGTAGACACAATGGGCACAGAACTGGGAGTGCTGAGGGGGATGGTGGAGGACAGAGGCGCCTGGAGAACAATGGTCCATAGGGTCGGAAAGGGTCGGAACCGACTGTGCGACTGAACAACAACAACAACAAGTTCATAGGCTGCAGAGGACAATAAAATGGTGGTGGCAATACAAATTTATCCCTCCAACAGGAGATGGAGGAAGGGGTAGGAAACATGTCTGTCCAATCATCTAGATAACAATACTGTAGTAACATTGTTGTACTTCTTCAGAAGATTCATTTTACCTTGCTTGGGCATTTTAAGCTGATGGTATTTTCAAGCTCCTGTATTTTTGTCTTTTGTCCAACAGGCTCCAGCTGTGTCAAAGGAAAAAGAAAGAGAAAAGAAAAGTCCAAGTGAATGATAAAGTAACCTATTGTAAGCAATAAAGCATACAGTGAAAGAGATAACACAAATTGCAAATTCATCTTTATAGTTTGATTTTCATTTTAAACATCGTCTGCTTTGGATGTAAAAGATCTGAAGTACATGGAAGAGGACAGAACAATATATAATATTTGGACAAAGTATCTAATCTACACACTGAAAGCTTGAGAGAAAAATACCCTGGGCAGAGATTAGTCCAAATTTAGGGTGCAATTACATAGATAAATAACAAAGGAAATGTGCTGGGTTTGGGATGGTCTGATCTACTGCATTTTCCACAGACTATATGATGTAAAATTCAGTACAAATCATCCTGGATTTCCCATCTTGATCAGTACTGTCTTCTTCCACTTCTGGAAGCTTTTTTTGGAATTGAACACCTTCACATTAGTTCAGATGGTATAATGACTTGAGTAGGGGTAGAGGGATTTCTTGCCTTTGAATCTGAACCCCTGCCAGATGGCTACAACAACAATGTGAGAGGCAGGGCATCAGGAAAAATGGCTGCCATTGGAATGCTCTCCTCCCTACCCCTGGTGCTTAGGTCTGCTTTCTTCTTCCCTTCCTGTCCCATTCTTTTTAGGTCTGCTTTCTTCTTCCCTTCCTGTCCCATTCTTTTATTTCTGTTTTCTTTTAAAGGCTTGCTATGCCAGCTAGTACTAAAACCAAAAGAGTGGGGGATTTTTTTTTAATGGCAATTCGACTCTATCCACGTCTCCTGCAAATCTGGATGGTCATAGTCTTAAAAAATTCACTCTTCTCTTTGCCAAGTGCTTGTTGATTTTTTTGTTTATTTTTTCTTTTCTTTTCTGGACTTGGTCTTCTAATGCTAAAACAGGAAGCCTTTAGAACAAAAAGAAAAAGAGAGAGAAAGGAAATGGAAGAGGAAAGGAAGAGGAAAACAAGTAGATCCAGTCACCAGCTGTAGGGAGGTTTCAAATAAGTTTCAAAATGTGAACATGCTACAAACAAGGCCAATTTCTTCCCCTCTCCCTGTGAATGCAAGGCAACAATCAGGAAAGCAAAGCAAGACTTTGAGGAGCGTATAGCTAAAAATACTCAGAGAAATAACAAAGACTTCTTTAAGTACATTAGAAGTAAGAACCCAACTAGGAAGGCCATTGGACCATTAGATGACAATGGAAGGCAAGGGGTTATTAAAGAGGAAACAGAGATTGCGGAGAGACTAAATGAATTCTTTGCTTCAGTATTCACTGAAGAAGACCGAAACCACATGCCCAAAACAGAGCCTATCTTCGTAGGGAGAGAAACCGAAGAATTAAGCCAGATAGAAATAACCAGGGAGGAGGTCCTTGCATGTCTTGTTAAACTAAACACTAACAAATCACCAGGACCAGATGGCATCTATCCACGAGTTCTCAGGGAACTTAAAGATGAAATTGCTGATCTCCTAGCCAAAATATATAATATTTCCCTCAAATCAGGCTTTGTGCCTGATTACTGGAAGGTAGTGAATGTAACACCAATTTTCAAAAAAGGATCCAGGGGTGATCCAGGAAATTACCGACCTGTCAGTTTGACATGTGTCCCAGGTAAAGTGATGGAAACCATCCTAAAAGATAGAATTAATAGGCACATAGAAGAGAAGGAGCTGCTAAAGAAGAGTCAACATGGCTTTTGCAAGGGCAAATCATGCCTCACTAATCTGATGGAATTTTTTGAGAGTCTCAACAAGCATGTGGATAAGGGGGATCCAGTTGACATTGTTTATCTGGACTTTCAGAAGGCTTTTGACAAGGTCTCGCACCAAAGGCTCTTGAATAAACTTGCCAGTCATGGAATAAAGGGACAGGTCTTGTTCTGGATCAGCAACTGGCTAAGGGACAGGAAACAGAGGGTAGCACTCAATGAACACTTCTCCAAATGGAGGGAAGTAAAGAGTGGGGTCCCCCAAGGTTCAGTACTGGGACCCCTGCTTTTCAACCTCTTCATAAATGATCTAGAGGTAGGAGTAAATAGCAAGGTAGCCAAATTTGCTGATGACACTAAATTATACAGGGTAGCGAAAACTGTGAGAGATTGTGAGGAGCTCCAGAGGGATCTCTTGACACTGGGGGAGTGGACAAAACAGTGGCAAATGAGCTTCAACATTAGTAAGTGCAGAGTGATACATGTTGGGGCAAAAAAAACAATTACATTTATAAACTGATGGGTTCTGAACACTCTTCGACAAACCAGGAAAGGGATCTTGGTGTCCTGGTGGAAAGCTCAATGAAGGTGTCAACCCAGTGTGCCTCAGCAGTGAAAAAAGCAAACTCAATGCTAGGGATCATTAGGAAGGGGATAGAAAATATGTCAGCAAGTGTCATTTTGCCTCTTTATAAATCTATGGTGAGGCCCCATCTGGAATACTGTGTACAGTTCTGGTTGCCATACCTCCAGAAGGATATTATGGAGTTGGAAAAAGTGCAGAGGAGGGCAACCAAAATGATTAGGGGACTGGAACACCTTCCTTACCATCTGAGACTGCAACGGTTGGGCCTTTTCACTCTTGAACGACGGCATCTAAGAGGTGACCTGATTGAAGTTTATAAAATCATGCATGGTGTGGACAAAGTAGATAAGGAAAAACTGTTTTCCCTATCGCATAACACTAGAACTAGGGGACACTCCATGAAACTTTTGGGTACTAGTTCTCAAACAAATAAGAGAAAGTACTTTTTCACCCAGAGGATTACTGGTCTATGGAACTCCCTGCCAGAAGAAGTGGTGACAGCTGTCAGTCTTGACAGCTTCAATAAAGGATTAGACAAGTTCATGGAGGACAATGATATCAATGGCTATAATTATGGATACTTAAGGACAACCTCTGGGTTGGAGAGATAGGCAGGATATCTCTCAATGCCATTTCCAGGGAATCCTAAGCAGGTGAAGGCATCTCCTTGGGAATACCCAGAAGAAAATGTTGAGCCACAGTGTGAGACAGAATGCTGGACTGGATGGGCTGTGGCCTGTTCCAGCAAGGCTGTTCTTATGTTATGTTCTTATGTTACAACTTTGGATCCTGTTCCTGATTGGTTAATACTCGTATAGCATGTAATGATTGGTTAGTTATGATTGTCCGGTGGGTTACTACATTGTAGCAAGGAGTTACCACCAGGGAGATACTATATAAGCCCCACGGGTAAACAAGGGTGAGGCCGGGCTGGATCTATACTTCCCATTACCGCTGCAGGTTAAGCTATGCAGGGCTAACCTGGGTCTTCTCTATATGCACATCCAAAGGGTGTAGCTCAGCGCATTGCCTTCTATGGTGGAATTCAGAGAAATTGATTACATGGGACTTGTGTAGCCATCTTATGTCTGGATAGCCTTGTAAGAGTAACCAGAAGGACTTTACAATAAACACTTGTTGTTGTTCTGTTCATCGTTGCCTGGACTATTCTTTACAAAGGGCCAGACATGACAGTGAGTGAGTGAGTGAGTGAGTGAGTGAGTAGCAACCAACACTCTGGCCATCTGTTACAGGAAAATAATCTATCTGCCAGTGGGAGTTGAACATCACTGAACTAGATCCAATAGTTAAATTTTGTAGTTTGTTATGCTAGTGCACATCACAGCTATTTAAGGGAAGGGCAGGAAACCTGTAACCCACCCATCCCACCCTCAATGTGGTTGGACAAGGAGAACAAATTTCAGTTCATTTTCTTTTTCTCTCTGAAACATATGATTGTTAAACCTCTAGTTCCAAACTTGTTTCCAAAATATGTGAGTAGCAAATTTCGGTAAATTCTCCAAAACCAAAACAGAAACTAATTTTTAATCTACCCACATTGGTACTGTTACAGAGGCCCAGCTATTACTACATAAAAAAGACTACATTGCATTGTTTGCCATATAGGTTTTTTAAGGAAAGACTTCTCAGAATTGCAATCCTAATTCAGCACTAAAAGAGTTGACTAGGGTGTAGAAACCCAGATTTTAGACATTCAAAGCCTTGAGCCAGCTTGGATGACTCCTACAGTCATTTCCCTTGTATGCCAAAGAGGAAGAGATTTGTGAATTTTAGAAATTTCCTATAAAACTCAATTGAAAGTCAAAATCATCTCCATCATCCATAATGATAGAGATATTAATTGCTTAGTTTTACAACCTTATCAATAAAATCTGATAAAATTTAAATTAATTAAATAAAACACAATGCAATGCAAAATGGAAATATATACAGAAAAATACAATGATAAAATTCCTATAATACATATGTGATGACTAATCAGATACAAGATTAGGTAAATGAATCTCCCTTACAATTTACCCCAATTTGTTCAATATATTGAGTCCTTATAACTGCTGCCTTAGTTACAAACCATAATGAGATAAGACAATCCCAGAATGCTGCACTTTTCAATAGAGATGAAAGATATTTAAGCCTGTTGTTGTTCAGTCGCACAGTCAAATCTGACCCTTGGCGACCCCATGGACCACAGCGCACCAGGCTCTATCATCTGCCATCCTAATAGATTATACAATTGGCAGTTAAGCAAAATATGAAAAATGTTTTCAATATCAAGAGAGGCACAAATACAAGTTCTTTTGTAATATGTCAAGGGATGAAAACTACCATATTTAGCCATGGAATCGAGCAGCTCAAATCTGGCTTCATCATCCACAGTGAATGTTTACGAGATTTAAGATTACAAGGATTACACTGAGATTTAGCCACAGTGGCCTCTTACCATATTATTCCACAGACCAAGAGCAGCTTGAGCGTGAGTCTTCTCGTCAAAATGGAAGCAATCTGGAGCAAAATATGAAGAATCAGGCAATCCTTTCTAATGGGGGAAGGAAAGCCAAAATCAAAACAGGTAGATGCATTTTCAGTAAGGCAGATCTACAGAGAGCGAGAGCGAGCGAAGTTTTGTGGTACCATAAAGCAGAAAGATTGTCACATACACTTTCAGGGATCAGAAATACCTTCATCAGATACACAGAAACATGCCTGCTACTGTAAACAGTGAAACAAAATGGCCATTAAATTCAAGAGGTTCACCTTGTGGGAGTTTAAAAGCACCAGGAGAAAAAAAAGTTGCTAGAATGAGTCTATGGATACACAGCCATCATCTGCTTCTACAGAACACTTTCAATCCAAGTAATGCAGATCGTGGGACACATTTTAGTAAGTATGCTTTAATTTTTTCAAAAAGCATGTTGAAATGGGCATTTTTTTCTTTTGAAGGGGTAAGGGGTAAGAGATCAGAAATGTTCTCCTGACCTCAAGTTAGAGCCTATGCCAACTTCCTGTCAAAAAAATCCCATCCACACCCTATTTCTTCAGAGCCCTAATCCAGATCTGGAGCACATTCTTGACAGTGAATTCCGTGTGTGTGTGTGTGTGTGTGTGTGTGTGTGTGTGTGTGTGTGTGTGTGTGTGTGTGTGTGTGTGTGTGTGTGTGTCCGTTTTAAGCATGCTTTTTAAGAGACACACTTATTGTAAAGACTCATCTGAACTGAAACATGGGCACGGAAAAAAGATGAGACAGAGCAACTGCCCTTTATAGGGAGTGAACGGCTGTTTAGCAGTTGTTTAGTGATATTAATATTAAATCTGTTATTTACGAATTTGTTAAAGAATGACACTCCTGTTGTGTTCCACTGTTGTTCCTTTGTACAATTTGGGAGTAAAAAGCTGTGAAAGATGGGCTATTGTCGAGACTCACACTCTACTTTTTCTGAGCAGTGACACATTCCAGGTAAATTGCATTTGCCCAGACTTAGTTCCTCTGACTTGAGGCCCCTGGAATGAGATGTGATTTTGTATTAAATGTGATTTTGTATTATTCAAGCTGAAATACCCCAATAAGGAGCCAGAGGCCCTTGCTCTCATCAGATCTCAGAAAGTCAACCAGCCTGAAGGAAGTATGTTAATGTTAGTCTTTTATTAAAGTCCCAGTATTTCATTTTCTCCAATAATGTCTGTAATATCTGTAGATACTGGACTGGACTCTTATTGTGGCATACAATTGACAACTAAACAGAACATGTGCAATATTCTCTGTTTCTGGTGTTCCACAGGCACATGTTCTCTTGGCATATGGAACATGGTTCAATCTCCCATGTCTAACACTAGTTTCTATAGCAACCACACACCAAGCCAGCTGTTTAAAACCCACATTGGTGAGCTGCCATTTGTAACTTTTATCAGGAAAGACTTTCAGCGGTGGAGAAGGGATCAGAGCTAGGCAGTTGGCAGCATGCTGTACCATTGTGGAAATACAGTGACAACCAACCCCCTCCCCACTTCCTGTTTTTTAATAGCTGAAACACATTCTTAAAAAGAGTATCACACTTTTTCCTGCTATCAGGGAGGAAATCCACTAGACAGGAAGGGCAGATAAGTCACAAAAGTGCCCAAAGCAGAAATGAGAACAGTGCAGATAATAAAAGGGTGGTGTTGGCATTGGCATGAAGTGAAATGCCCACAGCCGTTCTGTCATAAATTACGCAAAGAAACATTCTCACCACTGAAATGTTACAAAGTAGGAATCACATCCAAAAGTCAGAAACGGCATCAGAGCATCTGGTGCCATTTTTTTCGTTACTCCAGCATTTCCCCTGATTTGATAAAGCCCAGTAAAATCCGGGGGGAAACACACATTTGCAATGGGATGAGAATAAATTAGGTGTCGTTTAGACCCGACCCTTTCAATCCATAAGCAACATTCTGCTCTCTATTTCTGAACCTTTCCTTGGTTTTTATGCCAAATGTGGTTGATTTTTCTTCATTAACACATTGCTTTCCTCTTCCTCTAATTAGAGAGTGAATCAGGATATTATCCATTAGCCTCCTACAGCAGGTTGCTCTGATTAAAAATGTCTCTGGAAATTGGACCGGCTGACTGTTAAGAAAAAAATTGTGGTTCTTGTGGAAAAAGTAAAATAGCAGGTAGCCATGTTAGTCTACTGCAGGGGTTCCCAACCTATGGCCTGCGGTCCGGACACAGCCCATGGCACCGTTTCATGTAGCCTGCGCCACCACTGACACACCCAGAAATGGAAGCAGTTGTGTTTATGCATGCATATGTGTGCACCTATGCATCCACGAACACACCCATGACTGTCATGAACAAGGAAGTGGCTGCATTTATGACTGCCATAAACACACCCCCTCAGCTTCTGACGCATGTGATCCAGCCCACTCAGTTGTCCAGGGGGCATGGTCAGGCCCACAGTGGAAAAGTGTGGGAACCCCTGGTCTACTGAGTAACAATTTGAAACCAAAACAGTAATGTTGCACCGGTTTTAGGGCCACTCCGTTCATCTAAAGATGCTGCATTTAGTCCTCCAGGAGTAACATTGTTGTTCTGGTATTATTTGCAGCCACTGTTCGTCTACTCTTTTAATGGTGGGTGTTATGGTTCTTTTCTGTTCCAGTTTGAAAATGGTTGCAGGACAGCAGCTTAACCACTGCACCAACAGGACTGCTAGTCTAGTATCCACTGGCCAAGATTATGTGACACCCCTATGATCTGCAATTGTCCGATAGATGGTCTCTGATATTTTATTCTTATTGGAAGTGAGGACTAGAAATACTAGGCATTTGGATGCAAGGAAGCCATTTAGAGCAGTCCTAGCCAATCCCAGGCCATCCTGCTGTTTGGGCTACAGTGCCCAAGCACTCAAATCGGAATAGTCAATGGATTGTGGTTATGAAAATTTTATAGTCCAAAATCTATAGAAGGATTAATTCATCTCCCATGCAGTGGTGGGATTCAGCAGGTTCGCCCCAGTTCTCCAGAACCGGTAGCAGAAATTCTGACTGGCCCCGTCCATCCAAGTTTTGAAATAAAGTAGTCCTAATCCTGGTGCAATGCAGGGCTTTCCCCCTGGCCACTCCACTATGCCCACAGAGTAGGTAGTAAAAAAATCTGAATCCTACCACTGCTCCCATGGATTAATGCAAATGTGTATTAAAAGGGTCTAAAACCATGATGGCGAACCTTGGCACTCCAGATGTTCTTGGACTTCAATTCCGAGAAGCCCAAGCCCACGTGAATCCACACAAATAGGTTTGCTGTGATTCATCCGGCCCACACCGCGATGAGGATGGTGTGGGCCAGATGAATCACAGCAAACCCATTCGTGTGAATTCATGGGGGCTTGGGCTTCTGAGAATTGAAGTCCAAGAACATCTGGAGTGCCAAGGTTTGCCATCACGGGTCTAAACAATGACATCAGCAGAAATTTTACCACATTTGTAAATGTATAGTTTTGACTTTACCAAAGTCATAGGCATTTGTATATCTTCCAAAAATGGCTGTATAACCACTGTAAAATCTTCCCTTGTGTTGTATCTTCTGCTATCAATCAGGTGGTGAGTTTCCTCCTAACAAAAGAAAACAAATAGTCACTGTTTCTTTCCTGGTATGGTATTCTGGCTGCTGAACCTGAAATAGGAAGCAGCTCCCTCAAGGAAGAGGTACAACCTAGAGCAGGGCTCTGCAAACTTGGCTCTCCAGATGTTCTTGGACTTCAATTACCAGAAGCCCAAGTCAGCATTCCTACTGATCAGGGCTTCTGGTAACTGAGGTCTCAGAGCATCTGGAGAGCTGAGTTTGCAGACCCCTGGCCTAGAGCAAGAGTGAGCATTACATTACATTACATTACATTTATTTATTTATTTTGTTGTTCAGTCGCACAGTCGACTCCGACCCTTTGCGACCCCATGGACCATTTTCCTCCAGGCGCCTCTGTCCTCTACCATCCCCCTCAGCCCTCCCAGCTCTGTGCCCATTGTGTCTATAATACCATCTAGCCATCTCATCCTTGGCCTCCCCCTTCTTCTTTGGCCCTCCACCTTTCCCAACATCAATGCCTTCTCAAGTGAATCCTCCCTTCTCATTTGATGTCCAAAGTATTTTAGCTTCATCTTTACTATTTGACCTTCCAATGAGCAGTCAGGGTTAATTTCTTCTAAGATTGACCTATTTGTTCTCCTCGCTGTCCAGGGGACTCTCAAAACCCTCCTCCAACACCACATTTCAAAGGCATCTATTCTTCTGCGTTCAGCTTTCCTAATTGTCCAGCTCTCACATCCATACATTACTACTGGGAAAACCATTGCTTTGACTATTCTAATTTTTGTTTGCAATGTAATGTCTCTGCTTTTCACTATGTTCCCCAGGTTTCTCATCGCTTGTCTCCCAAGAATCAGTCGCCTTTTTATTTCATGGCTGCAATCCCCATCTGCAGTGATCTTTGATCCTAAGAAAGTAAAATCTGTCACTGCTTCTACTTCTTCCCCGTCTATTTTCCAGGAACTGATTGGGCCTGTTGCCATTATCTTGGTTTTCTTGATATTGAGTCTCAAGCCAGCTTTTGCACTCTCCTCCTTCAGCCCAATCAAGAGATTCTTTAGGTCTTCCTCACTTTCTGCCATTAGGGTGGTATCGTCTGCATATCTCAGATTATTGATGTTTCTCCCAGCGATTTTAATCCCATATTGTGATTCCTCCATCCCTGCACTGCGCATTATGTGCTCTGTGTATAGGTTGAATAAGCATGGTGACAAAATGCAGCCTTGTCTTACTCCTTTTCCTATTCCAAACCACTCTGTTATTCCATGTTCTGTCCTGACTGTTGCTTCTTGGTTCATGTACAGATTTCTCAGGAGGCATATGAGGTGCTCTGGTATTCCCATCTCTTTAATTACTTGCCACATCTTGTTGTGGTCCACACAGTCAAATGCCTTAGTGTAGTCAATAAAACAAAAGTAAACTTGTTTCTGGTATTCCTTTGTTTTCTCCATGATCCAGCGTATGTTGGCGATGTGGTCTCTAGTCCCCCTGCCTCTTCTGAAACCAGCCTGCACCTCTGGTAATTCTCTCTCCACATGCTGCTGAAGTCTGTCCTGTATTATCTTGAGCATCACCTTGCTGGCATGTGGGATGAGCGCGATTGTTCGATAATTTGAACATTCTTTGGCATTGCCCTTTTTTGGGATTGGGACGTATACTGATCTTTTCCAATCCTGTGGCCACTGTTTTGTTTTCCAAATCTGCTGGCATATTGAATGCAGTAATTTGACGCCATCATCTTTTAGCGCTTTGAAAAATTCAACTGGGATACCATCATCTCCACTAGTTTTGTTGTTTGCAGTGCTCTTTAGGGCCTTTATGACTTCGCTCTCCAGGATGTCTGGCTCAAGTTCAATTTCTTCATCATTGTGATTATCAGGAGTGTTGAGGTCCTTTTTGTAAAGTTCCTCTGTGTACTCTTTCCATCTTTTCTTAATTTCTTCTGCATCAGCTAGCTCCTTTCCATCTTTGTCCCTTATCATGGTCATTTTTGCTTTAAATGTTCCCTTGACTTCCCCAATTTTTTTGAAAAGATCTCTGGTTCTGCCTCTTTTGTTGTTTTCCTCCATTTCTCTGCACTGTTCTTTTAGGTAGTTTTCCTTATCTCTCCTTGCTTTTCTTTGAAATTCTGTGTTCAAATGGTTGTAGTTTTTCCTTTCTCCTTTGACTTTTGCGTTCCTTCTTTCCTCTGCTATTTTAAGAGCCTCATCAGACAACCACTTTGCTTTCTTACTCTTCTTTTCTTTTGGTATGGTTTTCTTTGCTGCTTCCTGCATGATGTCAAATTTATATGCCACCCAATCAGGTAAACCCGACTCTGGGCGGCTCACAACAAGTTAAAACACACATAAAACAATACAACCAATTAAAACCAATTAAAACCCAACATACCCACCCACCTACCCCATTCCTCTTAAAACCCACATAAACCCACATTAAAAAAATAAAAAAGAAGACAATAAAAAGAAATGGGGGCTCAATTTATAAGCCAACCGGCGGGGGCCACTCTTCCATCTGGGCCCCAAACCTGCCCTGCCAAACAGGTTTTTAGGTCTTTTCTGAAAGGTAGCAGCTCCATCTGCTCCCGCAACTCTACAGGCAGGAGGTCCCACAAGGCCGGTGCGGACACGGAAAAGGCCCTCCTTTGTGTGCCAGAGAGACGAGCCCCTCTGGCAGATGGAACAATCAGGGAGCCCCTCCGATCCGCTCTGGTTGGACGGGCAGACACTCTTGGGACGATGCGGTCTCTAAGGTATCCTGGCCCACTACCATGAAGGGCTTTGTTGTGTATGCATGTCTTGTACTGACAGAATGTAACCACCCCAATTACAATGTATTGCAGCTGTAAAGGAACGCGAGCAAGCAGCCCATAGAGGGCAGCTGCGAGCGTTCAATCTCACATGGTTCACATTGCTCAATCACGGACAGCCGCGGGAAAACCTTCCCCGCATTCAGCAGCAGGAAAGAAGAACTACTGAAGAGAGGCGTGCCTGGGCGAGGCCACGCCGGTAGCGGCCAATGAGCTACCGTGCTACTAGATTCAAATGTATAACCCTACGGTATATAAAGAGATGTATCACCGCCATTACCTCATGCTCCACCAGATCCCTATGCAATAAACCTGTGTTAAGCCAACCCTTCGGCTGTCCTGTTGTCTTTGGTCCCATACAGTAAACTGGCGACGAGGATGGGATCCATGGCTGCCCACGGGACCAAGACATGCGCCGGCTACGAGATCAGGAAGCCGGGAGACTTGGAGCTGTTTGAGATAGACTTCAACGGAGCGCTGGTGGAGCTCGAAGTCTCAGATGAGGACAAGAAGAGGGCCATCTTCGTCCGCATGCTCGGACACGAGACAAAGAGGACTCTGGTGGACCTGATCGCGCCGAGGAGGGTGAGCGACTACAAAGCCGAAGAGCTTCTGGCTGTGTTGCGCGCCCACCTCCGGCCCGCGATAGCGATGTTCCCCGCTCGGAGCGCGTTCTGGAGGCGAGTCCAAGCGCCCGGGGAATCGGTCGCCGAGTTCGCCGCGGCCCTGCGGCTGGCCGCCGGCCCCTGCAAATGGGAGACCCCAGAAGTCACCCTCCGCGACTGCCTGCTCTGCGGCCTGAGGGACACCGAAACTCAGCGCGCGCTGATGAAACAGGAGCCGCCCCCCACGTGGCAAACGGTCCTCGACACAGCGCAGGCCGCGGAAGCCACGACAGCCGGCGTGCAAGAGCTCCAGGACTGGCGGCCGAAAACCGCCAAGGCAGAGAGCTCGGTGCGCGCGGCCCGGCGAGTCTCGGACTCAGCCACGGAGAGCGGCGACGACGACGATGTCCGGAAGGTCCAAAAGGAGGGCCGGCGCTGCGACGGCTGCGGCGCCGCCCACGCCCGCGCCAAATGCCCGTTCCGCAAGGCCGAGTGCCACAACTGCGGCCGGCGCGGGCACATCGCCAAGGTCTGCCGGAAGCGGCGCGAGGCCAAGAGGAGCTCCCCAGACCGCTCGGCGAGGCAGGATCGCACCCCGAGGCCCAAGGACCACGGCACCCGGACCACGAGGAAGCGGGACGGCGTCGGACGCATCTCCGACGACAGCGAGGACGACGCTCCGGTTTTCAGCGTGTCCACGGAGCATCCCCGATACTTCGTCGAGGTAGTAATACAAGGGGCCCCTGTTAGGATGGAGGTGGACTCGGGTTCTTCTTACTCTATTATCTCTCAGGGAGAGTTCCTAAAGATACCCCCCCACGTGCGGCCCAAGCTCAAGGCGTTGAGGGCCACACTAAAGGACGTGCAAGGGAACCGCATCCCGGTACTGGGGGTTGGGAAGTTCCAGGTCCAGTTCAAAAAGCGCACCGCAACGCTTCCCCTAGTCGTCCTCAAAGGAGGTAAATGCAGCCTCCTCGGGACTCAATGGTTTCAGCCCCTGGGGTTGTTCATCGGGGGGGTGCACGCCGTGGGAGTACACGCCGCCGGGACTGATCCAATACAGAGCGTGTGTGAGGCGCACCCCGAAGTTTTTAAAAAAGGACTCGGAAAGTTCAAGGGCCCCCCAGTGACTTTCGACCTGGACCCGGGAGTACGTCCAATCAGACTTAAACCGCGCAGGGTGCCTTTCGCCCTAAAAGACAAAATAGAGGCGGAGTTGGACAAATTGGTGGGCCAGGGGATTCTTGTTCCTGTTGATTCTGCGGAGTGGGAAACTCCAATTGTAACAGCACTCAAGGCCAACGGGGAGGTCCGCATATGCGCTGATTACAAGTGCACCATCAATAAGGCGATCCGCCCTAATGCGTATCCGGTGCCGGTAGTCAGCCACTTGTTGGCCAGGTTGCACGGGGGGAGGTGTTTTGCAAAACTCGACCTGGCCCAAGCCTACCAGCAGCTCCCGGTCACCCCCGCCGCAGCTGCTGCGCAGACCATAGTCACACACAAGGGGGCGTTCCAAGTATCGCGCCTCCAATTCGGTGTGAATTCGGCGCCCGGGATTTTTCAATCACTCGTGGAACGCCTCCTAAAGGGACTAGAGGGGGTGTTGCCCTACTTTGATGACGTGTTGATTACGGGGGGGAGCCGGGCAGAATTGGCAGAAAGGTTGGGAAGAGTCCTAGAAAAATTCGAAAAGGCGGGGTTGCGGTTGCGAAAGGACAAATGCGTCTTCTTCGCAACCGAGGTCGAGTTCCTAGGATTCCGCATTACTCCCGAGGGAATACGGCCATCCCAATCCAAGGTGGCCGCCATCAAAAAGGCCCCTCGCCCCACCTCCAAGCCCGAGCTGCAGTCGTTCCTTGGGCTGCTCAACTTCTACCACTCCTTCCTTCCTCGGAAGGCAGCCGTGGCGGAAACGCTACACAAATTGTTAAAAAAGGACGAGGCATGGAAGTGGGGCGACGACCACGAGAAGGCTTTCAATGACCTGAAGCGACTCCTGGCATCAGATGCTGTACTGACCCACTTCAATCCCAAACGCCCAGTGGTCCTGATTTGCGATGCATCCCCGGTGGGGGTGGGGGCGGTGTTATGCCACGTGCTGGAGAACGGGAGGGAGGCCCCGATAGCGTTTTACTCTAGGTCCTTGTCCCAAGCGGAGAGAAACTACGCCCAGACAGACAGGGAAGCACTAGCGATAATTGCGGGGACCAAGAAATTTCATGATTTCGTGTATGGCCGCCCCTTCACCATAGTGACTGACCACAAGCCCTTGCTAGGCATTTTCACCGCAGATAAGCCCACACCCCAAATCCTGTCCCCGAGAATGCTCAGGTGGGCCATTTTTCTCAACGCGTATCAGCACGCGTTGGTATACCGGCCCGGAAAGGAGATCAGCCATGCGGATGCCCTGTCGAGGTCCCCCATTCCCCGGGATTGCTGCCACGTGGGCGAGGAAGAGAGAGACCACCAGGTTTTAATGATAGAGGTCCTAGACGCCCCTCCAGTAGTACCGGCCGACATCGCCAAAGCGACCGGCAAGGACAAAACGTTAGCCACAGTCTCCTCCTGGGTACAGAAAGGGTGGCCCGTGTCTTCCCCAGCAGCGGAATTCGACACATTTTTCAAAAAGAAACTAGAGTTGTCCTTAGAGAGGGGTTGCCTGTTGTGGGGGCAGCAGGTAGTGATCCCCACGTCCCTCCGGCCGAGGGTGCTTAAGCTGCTGCACGTCAGCCACCCGGGGATCGTCCGCTCTAAGGCTCTAGCCCGTAGTTACTTTTGGTGGCCACAGCTAGACGCCGACATTGAGCACATGGTCGGCACTTGCGAAGCGTGCCAAAGCTCCAGGCCAGAAGAGGCTCGTCTGCCACACAGAGAGTGGGACGCAGCGAGGGGGCCCTGGTCCCGGGTACACGTAGATTTTGCAGGGCCGTTCAGGGGAACGCTCTTCCTCCTAGTGGTGGATGCGTTCTCAAAGTGGTTGGAGGTCATCCCAGTTTCGAGCACCTCCTCGGCCACCACAGTTAAACAGTTACGGAGGGTCTTTTCCACGTTCGGTTTACCCGACACCCTCGTCAGCGATAACACTAGCTGTTTTACGTCCGCCGAGTTCAGGGAATTCATGGATCTCAACGCCATTCGGCACATCACCTCCGCCCCTTTCCACCCGGCCACCAACGGCCAAGTAGAGCGCCTCGTGCGCACCACTAAAGACGTGCTACGGCGCATGGGCTCCGGTGATCTAGACCGACAACTATGCCAATTCCTGCTACGGTACAGGGTCACCCCTTTAGCGTCAGGGTACTCCCCCGCGGAATTGCTAATGCGCAGGAAGCTGGCTACGGTAATCTCCAGGCTAGACCCCACCAGAGTAGAAGACAAAGGGCGAAATGTAGAGATGGATTCCTCAAAGAGTTTTAGCGTAGGCGCCCCCGTGCATTGCAGGAACTACGCCAGCGGGGGACCAGCCTGGGTGCCCGGCATTGTAACAGAACAAACCGGCCCCGTCTCATACCGCGTGGAGACCAATACAGGCCTCCTGTGGAGGCGGCACGCAGATCAACTCAGGCGGAGGGTCCCCGGAAAGCAGGACGAAGACGAGAGTAGCAACGAATCAGCGTTAGGGTACTCCCCCACCCGCTTAACCCAAGGGGGAGGGAGAGGGGAACATGGGTCCCCACCAAGGGGGGAGGAAAGGGAATCGATCCTCAGAAATCTTTTGCGGGAGTTTGCGGCGGAAAGGAAGAGCCCCGATCACACACACATCCCCCGAGAGCGATCCCAAAATACAGTCTCCCCAAATAGTTTAGACCTTGATTTACAGTACCAGGGGGAGTTAGCGGAGTGGTCCCCCACCCGTCCTAGCGAGAAGAGGGGTTTCAGTTCAGCCCCTGGTACTTCCAGTCCCAGTAGCCCCTGTGAGTTAGAGTGCAACATAGCGCCAATGTCCCAGAGACCGACACCCCCAAGACAGGAGGCGACGGCGAGTCCGCCAGCCACAGCCTCAAGGTCCCCCGAGCGGGGGACAGAAGGGAGCAGAACCACAAGGGTATCCTCATCGGTCCCGCGGTTCACGATTAGAGGGTCCCCGGGGTCCGAGGGAGACAGGCAGGGGTTCACGTCCCAGCTGTTCATTCCATTCCCATCCCCCAGCACAAGGCAGGCACAGACGCCCCACAGAGCCACTAACGAATCCCCGTTTTCCGTTGCAGGACAAGCACCCACGGAGTCAGGGATCACAGGCTCTCCTGTACTAGGGCAGGCGAAAGCACGCCCCAAGCGAATGTGCGGGAAGCCACATTGGTTGCGGGACTTCGTCCCATCCTAGGGGGGAGGGATGTTGTGTATGCATGTCTTGTACTGACAGAATGTAACCACCCCAATTACAATGTATTGCAGCTGAAAGGAACGCGAGCAAGCAGCCCATAGAGGGCAGCTGCGAGCGTTCAATCTCACATGGTTCACATTGCTCAATCACGGACAGCCGCAGGAAAACCTTCCCCGCATTCAGCAGCAGGAAAGAAGAACTACTGAAGAGAGGCGTGCCTGGGCGAGGCCACGCCGGTAGCGGCCAATGAGCTACCGTGCTACTAGATTCAAATGTATAACCCTACGGTATATAAAGAGATGTATCACCGCCATTACCTCATGCTCCACCAGATCCCTATGCAATAAACCTGTGTTAAGCCAACCCTTCGGCTGTCCTGTTGTCTTTGGTCCCATACAGTAAAGGCTTTAAAGGTCAAAACCAGCACCTTGAACTGCACCCGGAGGCAAACTGGTAGCCAAGCAGTAACTAACACAGGGTACAAGCAGTGGTGGGATTCAGCAGGTTCGCTCCAGTTTGCCAGTGTTACATCCTCTGCCCATGACAAATCCACCTGAGCAGTTGACAAAACAATTGCCAAGAAATAAGCTTTAACTAGCCAGTTTACTGCCTATTGGGAGTTCTGATGGGAAGCTTTCTTGCATGATAGCTAAGTGGTTATGGCTGTTTTGTGAAACTAAGCTACTATTTAATGGTTGCTTGTAATTCTCCCTTGAGAGAACGAATTTTGAAGGAAAAAAGATTCTAAAGGAAATATGTAAGAGGATTATTACATTATTTTTTCATCTTTATTTCCTTACCTGATACCTTCTGTTGAAAGACTCCAATATCTCCATTTCAGCAGAGTTATCATCAGGATTCAAAACACAAGAACATAAAGATCTAGGTAGGAATGAGGGGTAAAGAGCATATGGTTTGTGAAGTTGATCACATATCCATCTTCCTTTTAATCAGGTACAAGTGGTTCATGATCCACATGGAGGGGAGAAGAAGCTAAGCACACACAAACTTTTTAAATTTAATTTAATAGTCATATTTATATATGCCGCCCACTCAGGCAGAACCCGACTCAGGGTGGCATTACAACAAGTTCTAAAAACACATAAAAACACTTTAAAAGACCCATATCCCACCCACTTCAAAAGACCCATATCCCACCCACCCATCCCACCCACTATAAAAAGAAGAAGAGAGAGTTCTTAATTGTTTACATAAGCCAGCATGCGGGGACCATGTTCCCATTAGGGCCCCACACCTGCCCTGCAGGTGTGGGGCCCTAATGGGAACACACTCATTTGGCCACAAACTGCTCTCCACATCAAGCCTAAGGAAATTCAAAGTTTGGAAACTATTGCATCCAAGTTACACGTTTATGTTCACCTACTGTCTTTATTCTTTTTTTTTCCCTAACAGAAAGGAAAGGCAGCAACTCAGCTCATTGCAGCTGTTTATTCTGTTCACCTCACCATATGGAAAGAATTCATGCCTCGCTCTGTCATCCAAAACTAGAACATTTCTCTCTCCCTCCTCTACCCTGATGTCTTCTCAACATGCAATGGTCACCTCTATATCTCTTCTAGCCTCAGTCCTACAGTGCAGTTAGCATTTCCCCCCGAATGAACATTGAGCATTTCCTCAGTTCAGAAATACAGATCCAAATGCTACCTTTCATTGTTTGCTTTGTATCTTCTCTTTAATAAATATCATTGGTGACAAGTGTAGTCTTATCACACAATTCTAATAACTAAGGGTTGGGAGAATAGCCTAAGAATGATTAGAGATGGGCTTTTCTGATCTTTTAGAAGAATGATTATCTCAAGATATCTCTGACCTTTTCTATCCTTCCCAAATGCCCCAATTCATTATATATTAGAATTTTGATGTTAGCAAGGCAAAAAGAGCAATCACTTTGGCTTCAAGCCAAGCACATAGTGATTTATGTAAACTATGTGTATGAACTAGCATCACTACCATTAAAATACATTTCAATTTGCAAGTCAATGAAACTTAACATGGCCTTCAGATGCCCTGTGCCACAGAACTATCTTTGACATTAACTACTTTCTCCATGGACTTGCTGTTATTCACAATGAACTACTCTATGCTCTCAGATCATTATTTTTCACTTCTTTATTCAATTTACAAACTATATATCCCTCCTTTATGACAAAAAAATGGCACCCGAAGTAACTAATGTGATCTATCTGATGGACATTCTTCTTTGTTAGCAGTATGCCAAGACAAATATTTTCTTTGTGGCTGTTTTTATAGGCCATCTTCCAATATTTGGACCCAGGGCAAGATATACACATTCTGGTAGACATAATAGATGGAATTTTTCTCCCTTATTCCTTGTATGTATTGTAGTTAGATATTTGTGAGAACCAGCCAGATCTCTTTGCTTTCTAAAGAAAGCCTAATGTATTTCCAACACCTATGTGCAAGTAAAATCAGCAGGCTTCTTTCATGATGGCATTTCACCTTGCCATTCTATACATTTGTAAAAGGCCATGTGGAATAGCTTAGATTGCTCACAGAGACTAAAGATGAAAGGAGATGTTAAACATACCTGTGGCTAGAAGGAAATAATTGCTAAGAGCTGTTTTTGTGTACATATAACAGCAGAAGATTTGCCTATCTCCTGAAATTGTGAATCAGATTTTTCAGATAGGATCATTATGATCAAAACTTAAAGGCAAACCTTTTGACATGAATGTCTTATAAATGTTAGTTGATAACACTGTCATCATTCCTTCAATGTGGGGGGTGAAGATTGGTGTTGACTTCTTTGGATTCAGTGCAGCCTCACCCACTCACTCCCACCCTTGGATTCAATCCAAACTTAGCTGACCACTTCAGGGCCAGATAGAAATTGTGGGACACCATCATCTAACTGGCATATTGAACAAAAAAGTGGCACAGCCATTTTTGCCCATCTTTTACTGATTTGCTTAAGAATGAAGGTCAAGCTCAGAGGGTAGGTTTGTAGTAAATAGCTGTTGACACAGTTGAGTGGGAGTGTGAAAAGATAAGTAGGGATGGGTTGTTATCATGGGCCTCCTTTTGTGGAGTGGCTCGGTGGACAGACTAAAAGGATGTGGTGATTCTGGTGCCACTTCATAGCGCAACTTCATAGCGCAAGCCAGGATGCAGCCTCCTTTGACTTGGAGGAGAAACGGCTTGGTCTAAACCCATCAAGATGTAAGACAGGCTGGGGTCAGGCCATAGATTATAGCATTGTCTCCGGGTTTGAACATAGACCTGAAGACAGAAGAAGTGTTAGTGAAGGAACCCAACTCATCCTTAGTTCTGCACCATGGAAGCCCTCTGTAGGATGGTGGTAGTGGTGGTGGACTAGTTAAAAGTTCAGTAAATCTGTGATCTTAGTTTACCATCATATATGTTTGAACTCTTAATTTCATTTTGCAGGCAAAATGGTATAAACAGGGACCCCTTTTAGAGCAGGAGCTGTAGCTTAATTGTTGACATTAGTTATTCTATTCAGAAAACTCCATCTCCATTTAAGGGTGAGAAATACCTCTTTTGGAAGCCTTGAAATACTCTTGCAATCAATGGCAGATTCAACACTCCATCAGTTAGCTAGCTGAGTCAATGATTCAATATAGGGCAATTTCTTATGTAGTCAGTGACATTTCTGGCATTTAGGTGACATTATGGTTTATTTGTTTCAGAGAAGTGATCTATATCAGTGTCTAGAACATAAAATAGAAGTATTGTAGCCATGAAAATTAACAGATTAATTTCAGTGTGACCTGCTTTGGAATACATTCCACTTCAGTTTCTGAAAACTGCACTAAAATACCTTTATCAGTCTTGAAGATGACTCAGTACTTTTCTTTCCAATATACAATATTTGTATGTTTTCCCCCAAGTCTGTACATGACAGCACAGTAAGACCTTAGTTATGGCAAAATCTGAAATGGCCATTAATTTCAAACCTCATAATTAGTCTTGGGCAGTAGACACTCTTCGCTTGATACAATTTCCTCAGAGTTGCTATATTCAGAATCGTCACCAAGTTCACAAACGCTCGAGGGACCTGTCAAGAAGTAAATGCATAATAGAACAGGTAATGACCAGTACCCAAAACATGTGGTTCTTAAGTCTATGAAGAAGTGATTTTCTTGGACTGTCAACAGGTTCAGGGGAGTCTGAGAATTTTAGTTTAAACAGTACTTTCCCTAAACACTCTAAACATAATGGATGGAATTCCTTGCTGTCAATGCAGCACAGCACATGCTAAACTGCTGAAACTACTAATAGTACACTCAGATTCACTTGCAGGGTTTTTTAACTGAAGAGCAGGATTATTGTCTCTGTTCCATAATAAACCATCCAGTTAACATTGCTTCCCATTCCAATACTCTTGCTTGTGATCTCTCTGGATGTAACTAGATCATGCTAAACAGGGTCACTTTGAGGTGTGGTGTATCATTTGGGGCAATTTGACATCCACAAGCAAGGACTGACTACACACACGAAGATCAGACATTTAGCATTGTCTATACATATCTTCTTTCCCTTTAATTATCCCCTTCCTGTCTCTTCCTCTGTGCTTTGTTAGAACTCCTTAAAGATCTTGAGAAATGAAAACCTTCCTTGCCATTTGCCTGTTAGAAGGAAAGGGAGATGAAGGTTTCTATTTCTTTTAAAATGTTGCTAACTGACCGAGTGGATTTTAATAGTTCTTTCAAAGCATCACTAATGTGCTATGTGATTGCACCCTTTCTCATTCTCTGAATAATTTAACAAATGTCCATCTAGCCATGTACCTGTTTTGAGGGACTCAATAACCCACAGCTCTTGCCGCAAACCTACCATTCATAGCAGAATCTGTTTTTCCTCTCTTCAGATCTGCTATTCTTTAGAATGTTGTTTGTATGTAAACCATCATGGAAGGGTGGGGTAGCATTTTAAGAATAAAATAAATAAATATTCTAAAGCATCCTGTCTGCTTAAAAGCAAGGATGTGTTGCTGGAAACCAAAGCAAAAATACTATGGTATTTCTAATTATTGCATATGATTAGGAAAGCCAGACAACGATGTGATACTGGAAGAGAGCTTTGTGGATCCCATGGACTGGCAGAAAGTTAAGCCAGTACTGAGTCGAATCAAACTTAAATTCCCACCAGAAGTTTAAAAAAATGACTAAACTGAAACTATTGTCATGTTAGACATAACATGACAGCTCACTGTAAAAGATGATAATGTGAACAAAAGTGAAAGGCAGTAAGTAAAGAGGAAAACTAAAACATGAGATGCAATAATTCAACAAAGGAAGCCAAGGTTATTTGTCTGCAAGCAGGACTGTTAATGACACGACCTCCTGGGGATAATTGATTCATATGACAACATTATGTCAGTAGCAACATGACACCATGAAACAATAGCAACCTATTGAAATGACTGTTATTCTTTCTTCCCTGGGCAAGCATCATTTTTTTTCTTCAAAATACCTTATTATGGAGTATATCCAGAGTTTCCTGTATTTTGCTTACAAAATTTTCAGGGGAATAGCGGGCCTATGGAATAAAGAAAAGGTACAATGATGAACTCTGCTCATTGTTTACTCCAACCCTTTCCCATTTCTTTTGCTGTTCCAATCATGTATGTTTAGAATGGGAAACTGGCAAAGAGAAGAAGCATGCACTTTTTATAAATGACAAGACTGTAAGAAGCTGACTACAAAATAGAGTTGTGTGGATTTATAGCTTTGGACTAAACAGAAAAAGATTAAAAAAGAAAAAGAAACAAGCAGTTACAAATGCATGGCAAACTTTGATAAAAGCATCTAGTTGAGAATGTTTCCTGCAAGGCCCCCGTTGACCAAGGCATGGAAAATGTCCCTATGCAAAATGCACAGCACCGGTTGTTCTCTAACCCTTTAGAAACTAGGTTCATTTTTTGACTTATAAGTCCCAAAAGGAAAAAAAGGGAAATTCTGAGACTTTAAATTCCCAATCAGGTCCTAATGATTGCCTGAAGCATTATAAAACATTATTTTCCCTATTCTAATGTTCAGGAAACCCATACAACAGTAGCAATGGAAAATCTCACCAATTGGCTGCCAGTTTCAGTAAATGAGGTCAAGAGTCTTATCTATTAACTGAAAAATAATAAGGTACCAGGAATTGAATGTTTTGCCCCCAGAACTTTAACAATCCAACATCACCTTAATATTGTTCATCCTTTTATTCACATGAGAGTTTCTTGTAACAAGGGAGAGAGGACTGGAAGGAGCTCAATCCAGTATAATTAAATGTTCTAAGACAAAACTGTGTAGACACTGAGGAAAAAAAAACACTTTCCAATCTTAAAGAGGCATATAGGACAGTGATGGCGAACCTTGGCACTCCAGGTGTTCTTGGACTTCAATTCCCAGTAGCCCAAGTCAGCACTCCTGCTGATGAAGGCTTCTGGGAATTGAAGTTCAAGAACATCTGGAGTGCCAAGGTTTGCCATCAGTGATATAGGTCAGGTGACTGTCCAAAAGATCATACAGTATTAGCCCTAGTCAGCATAGCCAATAGGGAGGAATAGGGTAAATTGCACTCCAACAACATCTGGGAGGTTTCACTCTCCCTATATTCATGTGCATTAATGTAGGGATTTAAATCCAGACCAAATCTGAAGTCATAATAGTACCTTAAGGAGGATTTTAAAATTGGATCCAACCTAAGAATGGATAATACAGTAATGATATATGACAATTGATCCAAAGTCTCCATATATCTGTTGATATGAACACAGAATTATATAGGCTAATTCTGCCATTGACAGAATAACACTGAATATATGTAACAGAAAATCCATATGGAACTGCTACAAAGCCCAAAAGAGGAAATCCGTACACTTGTAGAATTCAGGACCCACATGAATACATAGAAGATCTTTCATGTGTAAAGAATCTGCAATGAGGCTATCTCTAAGGTGTTAAATGTAATAACTGGCAGTATCATAACATTTAAGTATCCCCAGTTGCACCAGATCCCTTGATGCTGAAGAAGAAATTTTTACATCAGAATTACAACCCAAATTGCCAAAAGCTGGCCAAAATGTAAATATTTAATATTAAACCATGGATAATCCAAAGACAATATTCCTCGGGTGTACACAGCATTCTAAAATGATATTCTCACTCTAGTTTAAAGGATTGCACTGACTATGGCATACAGACAAAGTGCAGGATTTCATATTTCTTGGATCAAAAATCATCTCAGCATATCAATTGTGTAATCAGTTATCTGGGTATTTATACTAGTTATTTAGCTTTATCAACAGAAAGCTATCTTTAAAATGAAGTAGCAACAATAAAATTGATATGAATTATCAAAATATTCTGAAGTGATAACAGACTCGGGTACAATGACCACTATGCTTTGCATAGATATTAGAATCTGTGCTCCTATTTTACTTAAATACATTGGAGAGTGCCTCGACTATGAAAGACATTTTCTGCGTCTAGAATATGTACAGTCGTATGCATCAGTGAGTGCAATCAGTGGAAATATAGAAGGAGCGTCCCCAAAGAGTAGAAAACATTACAAGCACACTCAGGTATCCCCAGGGCAATGGCACACAACTGGCCAATCAGTCCATTCCAGAAGTGTTGCACTGTATTTTGCAATGCTCTGATAGGAAGGAAGTGCAATTTCAAACTAGCAGCTCCAGTTCTAAAGTGTCTGACATAACAGATTCACAAAGCATCATCAGCAGTGTAACCATCAAAGATGATTCAGAGGGAGTCCCCATTGACCAGATGCAGCCTCACCCAGTATAGCATGGGATATAACAGGGGTTCCCAACCTTTTCAAGCCAGGGGCCAGGTCATGCTCTCTGTCAGCTTTGAGAACTAGATGGCCATTTTGCCCTGCCTGCATGATGGGGATGGTCATTTTGTCCGAACAGTTTCAAAGGGGTGGCCATTTTGTTTCTCAAATGCCCTTGGGGAGGTGGGTGGCCACGTGAAATGGCACCATGGGCCAGATCTGGCCCATGGGCATTAGGTTGGGAACCTCTGGGCTATAAAATATAATTATTTTTTATAAATAAGGAACATAGAGTTTAAGTGTTTGAAGATACTCTAAGGATCATTTAGTTTATGCCTTGCCAATACAGAAATTCCACAGCTAAAGCATCCCTGATGGCTGCCTATTCAATCTCTGTTTAAAAACTTCCAGAGAAAGAGAGTCAGCCACTTTTTTAAGTACAGTAGTCTGCAGGACGGAAATGAGCTCCCGTCTGCATCTCAGCTCCTGCCAACCTAGCAGTTCGAAAGCAAGAAATTGCAAGTAGATAAATAGGGACCACTTCGGTGGGAAGGTAACAGCGTTCCGTGCGCTCCGGTGTCTAGTCATGCCTACCACATGACCACGGAAACATCTGCAGAAGCAGACAGCGCTGGCTCTTCGTCTTAGAAACAGAGATGAGCACTGCACCCTAGAGTCGGATACGACTGGCTTTCGAGCAAGGGAAACCTTTACCTTTACCTTTAGTCTGTTCCACTATCAAGAAGATCTTAATGTCAGAAAGTTCTTCCCAATTTTTGTTGAAACTGTTTTTCTTATAATTTGATTTGATTGCTTTGTGTCTAATAAGCAATAGAAAACAGGTTTGCTCAGTCCCAGGATATTTTGTCAGTATTTATGATTAAGCAATTGTGCAGTGTCCTTCATGATGTATATTCTTGTGTTATCTATTTGTTAAATTTATACATTGCCTTTCCTTCAAGCAGTTCAAGGTGGTTTATGTGAGAGAGATGATGATTGGCACAAGGTCACCTGGTAGGTTTTGTGTCTGACTGGAGACTTGAATCATGGTCTCTACAGAAAGAGTTAAACACTCTGACTCAGGAGTTCACAATTTTTTTAAGCCGGGGGCCGGGTCACTCTCCCTCCGACAGCTTTGGGGGGTGGAACACCATTTTGCTCTTCCTCCACCACATGGCACTTCCTGGCGTTGTGGAGGGCTACATGAAATGGCACCATGGGCCACATACGACCCATGGGACACAGGTTGAGAATCCCTGCTCTAACCACTAAACCACACTGGCTACCACGTGTCTTCCCATATGATGTTGCCAATCCAAATGTAAGTAAGCAGGACTGAGATTTCATGGAACCATCCAGCATTAAATTAAATACAGTAGAACCTCGGATAAAGTCCAAACTCCATTCCACAAGTTTGGACTTTTCCGATTTTGGACTTTATCCGAATCAAATGTGCGATGCATCGGATAACATCCAAAAATGGTCTTTATCCAAGGTTCCTATACCAAATACCTCGGATAACGTCCATTTTTTTAGCGGTTTTGGACTTTATGCAATGCATCACATGTGCATGAAAACCGCAACTTTATCTGAATTGGACTTTATCTGAGGTACTGTGCCATTGTAACATGAAGTCCAATTCCAAACTACACATCCATGTATACGTATACATATATTTATATATGCACATTGCAAACAACTCTAAAATCTTTGGTAACTCACAGTATCGTCACAATGGCCACACAGGTCATTTCCGCCTATGAAAACTGTTATGAGCTTCCAGTCTTCTTGGAAATTTATCTTCTGCATTCAATATTTTAAAAAAAGAGACATAATGGAAAATATGAATGGAAAAAAGTACTTGAACAGTTTAGAAAGGGTTAATTAAATGGCTCTTTCAAGAGTACCTTCTGCTTGTTCTTTTGGACTTACACAAAACCTAGGAAACCAGAGCAATAATCCTAAATGAGGCCTTTACCTGCCACCCAGTTATGTAAAATAAGAACGTACAAATTCAGCCTGCAGTGTCCTATTTTCCAAACCAATTCCTTCAACAAAGCATGAAGGCTACTACAGTCTCACCTACTGCTTGGATGTACACTGTGCTAATTTTCTGTGTCCTGTTTACTTTAGCCTATTAAAGACATTAGCACAATATGCATTTTTAAAAACATATTTTTTTACAAATTACCATGACAACTATTCCCCCGCCCCCTTCATTTTTAATGTCACATCAAGAGCTGGATTGACCCAAAAAAAAGAAAAAGCCCAACGAATTGGATTTAAACTACTCAAGACATATGCCTATCTTTACTGAAGGGCTGAAGTTTAGACCATTGGTCTAATTTAGCAATACTCTAACCACTAAACCACACTATCGTTTGTCTTCCCATTTGATGTTACCAATCCAAGCATAGGTCAGCAGGACTGGTAACACCATTAAAAACCCTCCAGAGGTATTGTTTTGCAAAGGCTGAATCAAGTTCCTCCATGGGTTTTCAACTGAAGAGGCCTTTCTCTCTCTCTGCTGGAGGGCTTCTACTTTTCAATGTCAGTATGTTTCAATAGGGTTTTTCCTGAATGAATGTGTTGGAAGATCAATGGAGGGAGGGGAGGGATGTGTTTTCAGGCAGTGTTTTGGCAACATTAGCTCTTAGGTGTGATGTTCAGGACTGTGGTAACACCCTACTCATGGTGTTTCCTCTGTCCTGATCACCCCCCTTTAAAAATAATAATATATGAGAATAACTCATGAAATTAAAGTCCCTGCAATGTGTTTGGAATGCTGTCATCTTTTCCAAAAACTGTGTTGCCCTTTCAAAATGAAGGGGCAACACATTTCATTTTATCTCAATTACTTCTTCTACTGATGTTATCTGAGGGAAAGACCTAGTAATAAGGTTGCATACTGCTACAGTGCTGTTTTCATCTATTTAATTAAAAAATATAAAACAGCAGGGATAGCACAAAGGAAAGATGGGTGGAGGTGGGATTATGGGAAGGAAGGAAAGAAGCAGGGTTGCAGGTGGGATTGGAAAGTCAGTAACATCACCAGTGTGGAAACCGAATTCTCAATTCAGTCTGCAAACCCAAAGTTACCTTTCATTATGATTTCATAGTTGAGGTTGTGAATCAAACCATTTTCCAATGTAGCCATAGCCCTAAGTTACTCCTCAGTCTCCTGTTGAGATATTTTACAAATTGCATTATAATGCCACTGCCTTAAATTCGGCACAGTTACTTTGTCTGACAGCCTGCTGTGTTTTCACCAGGAGACTGTCAGAAAAACAACAGGCTGTCAGACAAAGTGACTATGAAGAATTTGAGACAGCAACATTGTGATGCAATTTATAAAATGCAGTCTCCAAAATGGCCCATATTATTTCACCTACCAGATGGAAGAGACTACATGCTCACTGAATGGGTGTAGTAACTTTTTCCTTTGCCACAGATGTATGTGATACATGAGTGATTTTGGGAGCACACCTGAAATCTGCAGTGTTGTATGCCGTGATAATGAGTGCACCTTAAAGGGCTAAGAGCCTTAACTAGTTGGCAGTTACTTAAGACAAGTATATAACATGGGAGGTGCATTTACACAAACAGCTAAGCAGTCAACTTCCTTTCTCCTGAGAACTGTGCTTCCTTGAAATCTAAGCTTCCTCACCAAACTATATCTCAGGATTCTTTGGGGGAAGGTACACCTTAATCTTATGTTGTACAGATACAAAGTATGTCCTACTAAACCAGTGGTGGCGAACTTATGTCATGTGTGCCAGAGGTGGCACCCAGAGCCCTTTCTGTGAGTACCTGTGCAGTCACCCCAGCACAGAGTTTGCCCCACCAGCAGCCCAATGGGAGCACTTCCTCCCTCCCCTCAGCACAGAGTTCACCCTGCCCCTCTGCCCAGCAGCCCAATGCGAGTGTTTCCTTCTCCCCCTGTTGCTGTGTTGGCATTTTGCGATAAATAAGTGGGTTTTGGGTTGCAGCTTGGACACTCAATCTCTAAAAGGTTCGCCATCACTGTACTAAACTGTCAAGGGTAGAAAGGTCTGTCCTTCCTACACATCTGTCATTCCGTCTATTTTTGTAAGTGATCAAGCCTAGTCTCCCTCTTATGTACTGCTACATTCCTACTTTACCAGCTCCAAACAGAGCATGTCACGTCAAGTGTCAGATACAACCCCCCAAATACACAGGTTCTAAAATCTGGGCACTCCAGATGTTGCCCTGTTACAGTTCTCTCTTTCCTTCCCTGTTGTAGCCACTTTTCTTGTAACTGCTTTCATTTTTTGAAAATTGCACATGCCTTGCCAGGTCATTTTGAAATGTTACTGTGCCAATTGGCAGCAAGAAACAACCAAACCTTCCAATATTTGAAATTTCAGCAGGGTGGTCAAACCATTATTTCTGAACTCAATTTGAAACAGTTAATTGATTCAATTTGCAAAAAATAAAATAAAATGTGTTTATGACTAAGTCAACAGCATTTTGAATAATACAACTGAAAAACCAAGGACACCTCTTAAAATTGAAAAAAGCATGCTTTGTTTTTAAACAATACATCACAGCAAGTTTACTCTCCAAAGAAACACTGTCTCTTGCTTGAGAGTGAAAAGAACAAAAAGTGGGATGAAAGGAGAATTACATAACAAACCCCCCCCCCCAACTTTGGCAGGCTCCCTGTTTTGTGTATGTCTGCACTGACCTGCAACCCAAAGGAAGAACGGGCATGTAATGGGCAGTTTGCTAGAGATTCCCTTTCCTACTCCTTGTATGCATCTTTGTAAGATACAGTAAATCGGGGTGCCCAAATTATGGCCCAGGGGCCGGATCTGGCCCCTAACACCAATTCATCTGGCTCACAGCACCCTTGTCACTCCTAGAAACAGAAGTAAAACACGCCCATATGGGCACATTTTACTCCTGCTTCCAGGAATGACGAGGGCATTGTGGGCCAGATTAATTGGCATTGGGTCCCTGAGCCATAGTGGCCAGCACCCCTGCAGTAAACGATCAAGAAAACCAAAGTGAACAGTGGGCAAAATGCTGTACTGGAGGCAAAACTGCACTTGACGTTGTGAGTTCATATCATTGAGATGTGTCTGACTCAGCCTTCCATCCTCCTTAGGATGGATTGTCTGTTTTAATTTGTTGTGTGTTTTGTTGGGTTATTTGATATTTGTATGCACACAGCCTAGAGGGGGAAATTTCCCAAATGGGCGGTATAGAAATGTAACAAACAAATAAACACACAGCATATTGGGGGCAAAAAGCAAAGCAATCACACTTATATACCACTCTATAGCGCTTAATGCACTCTCTGGGCGGTTCACAAGTTAATTAGCATTTTGCCCCCACCATGCTGGGTACCCATTTTACCATCCTTAGAAGGATGGAAGGCTGAGTCAACCTTGAGTCTTGGGCAGGATCAAACTCACAATCTTTTGGTTGCAGTACAGCAGTTTCATCACTGCACCAGCAGTGGTTAGCATTACAAAATGCTGATTACCATGTGAACTGCCCAGAGATTGTGCTAAACACTATGGGGTGGTGCAGTGTAATTGCCTCCTCGAAGATTGTGATATTTTTGAACTATAATCGGGTGTATCCTGGTAATGGCAACCTAGTGTTGCTGGCTAATCTTTCTGGCACTAGGTCAAGCGAAAGGAACTGTAGAATGAATTCACCAAAAGGTGCCTTCATTTTGGCAGTTTCACGTCTGGCCAAGACATGGAAGAAGAATTACTATTACTATTGTTGTGTTCTAATAGGGTAACCATCTTCATGTGATAACAATGTATCTTAACAATGTAACATTTCCTACCAGTAACAATATAGCCTTCAGCTGTATCACTATAAACCCTGTATGAGGACGCGAGCTAATGACCACCAGTGGGCAGCGGCGAGCGTCCAAGCTCTCTTGGTCCATACTCATCAAAGGCTACAGCGCGGAGTTTCCCGCCACTACCTACACCTGGACAAGAAGGGCGTGACTAACAATGACGTCACGCGGACAATAGCCAATAGGCTATCGTGGAGCCACATTCGAATGTTTTACTACTGTATATATAGAGCTATGCATCCGCCATTACCTCATGTTCCCTCTGACCATCATGCAATAAACCTGAGTTAAACCAGCCCGTGGCTGTTTCCCGTGTCTTGGTTCTCATACACCAAATTGGCGACGAAGGTGGGATATGGATTCCCAAGGAGCCAGGGCACAGAGCGGGTTCAACATTACCAAACCGCAAGACTGGGAGTTTTTTGAGATGGACTTCCAGGCGGCACTGGTGGAACTCAAAGTCAAAGACGACGAGGAAAGGAAGAGGGCCATCCTCACCCGAATGCTTGGGATGGAAACCAAGCGAACGCTGGTGAGCATCATTGCACCGAAGAAGATGAGTGATTTCAAAGCCGAGGACATCATGAAACTGCTGCGTGAGCGGTTCCGACCCTCGAGGGCAATGTTTCCCGCTCGGAGCGCGTTTTGGAGGCGAGTCCAAGCGCCGGACGAGTCGGTTGAGACCTTCGTAACAGCCATGAGAATAGCAGCCGCCCCCTGCAGATGGGACAACCTAGAGATGGCCCTCAGGGACGGAGTTCTGTGTGGCCTGAAGGACAAGGAAGTGCAGCGCAGCCTGATGAACAAGCAGCCACCACCCACGCTGGCAGAGGTTGTGGAGGCCGCGGAATCCGCGGAATCCACGAATGCTGGGGTAGACGAAATGCACCAGTGGCGTGAGTGGCGTCCTAGGGCCGGCAAAGCGGAGAATTCGGTGCACGGAAAGTCCGGACAGTCGGTGCACGCAACCCGACGAACCTCGAAGTCGTCTACGGAAGGCAGCGACGGCGAGGAGGTCCAGAAGGTCCGAAAAGGAGGGCGCCGCTGCGATGGTTGCGGAGCGGCCCATGAGCGCGCGAAGTGCCCATTCAGAAAAACCGAGTGTTACAACTGCGGCCGTCGGGGGCACATCGCCAAGGCGTGCAGGAAGCGGAAAGAGGGCCGGAGGCATTCGCAAGACTGTTCGGCCAGGCCGGACCGTCCAGCGAGGTCCAAAGATGGCGCCCGGACCACGAGGAAGCAGGACGGCGTGGGCCGCATCTCGGACGACAGCGAGGACGACGCTCCCGTGTTCAGCGTGTCCGCGGGACAACCCCATTACTTCGTTGAGGTACTAGTACAAGGGGCCCCTATTAGGATGGAAATTGACTCGGGGTCCTCCTATTCTATAATTCCCCAGAGAGAGTTCTTGAAAATCGACCCCCACGGGCGGCCCAAACTTAAAACGTTGAGGTCCACGCTACGAGACGTACAGGGGAACAGCATTCCAGTGTTGGGGGTCGGGAAATTTCGGGTCCGTTTTAAGAGACATTCTGCGGAACTCCCCCTAGTTGTTCTCAAAGGGGGAAGTTGTAGCCTCCTCGGGACACAGTGGTTTCAGCCTTTGGGTTTGTTCATAGGGGGGGTGCATGCCGTGGGTGCGGACCCAATACAAGCGGTCTGCGACGCGCACCCCGCCGTTTTTAAAAAAGGACTGGGAAAGTTCAAGGGACCCCCTGTAGCCTTCGACCTAGACCCGGAGGTCCGCCCGATAAGACTCAAACCACGCAGGGTGCCGTTCGCACTAAAGGACAAAATAGAGGCGGAACTGGACAAACTGGTGGACCAGGGGATTCTTGTTCCTGTTGATTCCGCGGAGTGGGAAACCCCAATTGTAACAGCACTAAAGGCTAACGGGGAGGTGCGCATTTGCGCTGATTATAAGTGTACAATTAACAAGGCGATCCGCCCTAATGCATACCCGGTGCCGGTGGTCAGCCACCTTCTGGCCAGGCTGAATGGGGGAAAGTGTTTCGCTAAGCTCGATTTAGCACAAGCCTACCAGCAACTCCCTGTAACTCCCGCCACGGCAGCGGCACAAACAATAGTTACACATAAAGGGGCGTTCCAGGTGTCGCGTTTACAGTTCGGCGTGAACTCGGCACCCGGCCTTTTTCAGTCGCTTGTGGAACGCCTCCTGAAGGGGCTGGAGGGGGTGTTGTGTTATTTTGATGACGTATTGATAACAGGGGGGAGTGAGGCCGAACTGGCAAAGAGATTGGATAAAGTACTGGCTGTGTTCGAGGAAGCGGGGCTGTGACTGAGAAAAGACAAATGCGTTTTTTTCGAAACAGAGGTTGAGTTTTTAGGGTTCCGGGTCACACCCGAGGGAATTATGCCGTCCAAATCCAAAGTAGCCGCCATCAAGAAGGCTCCTCGCCCCACATCCAAAACCGAACTACAGTCATTTCTGGGGCTCCTCAATTTTTACCATACCTTCCTTCCACGGAAGGCGTCTGTGGCCGAACCGCTCCATCGGTTGCTTAAAAAGGAGGAAACATGGCTGTGGGGTGACGAGCAAGAGAGGGCGTTTAAAGAGTTAAAGCAACTCCTAACATCCGAGGCAATCCTGACTCATTTCGATCCCAAACGGCCAGTGGTCTTAGTCTGTGACGCATCCCCGGTGGGGGTGGGGGCGGTGCTTTGCCACGTGTTGGACGACGGAAGGGAGGCCCCGATAGCGTTTTATTCAAGGTCCCTGTCCCAAGCAGAGCGGAATTACGCACAGACCGACAGGGAGGCATTAGCGATAGTAGCGGGAACCAAAAAATTTCACGATTTTCTGTATGGTCGCCCGTTCAAGATCGTGACCGATCACAAGCCCCTGTTAGGAATTTTCACTGCAAATAAGCCCACGCCACAGATCCTGTCCCCGAGGATGCTGCGGTGGGCTATCTTTCTCAACGCATACCAACATGAGTTGGAATACCGGCCAGGGAAGGAGATCAGCCATGCAGACGCACTCTCAAGGTCTCCTTTGCCCCTGTCGGGCGACCAAAAGGCAGGGGTAGAGAGAGACCACCAGGTATTGTTAATAGAGGTCTTAGATTCACCCCCAATAGTACCAGCCGACATTGCCAGGGCGACAGGCAAGGATAGAACGCTGGAGAAAGTAAGCTCATGGGTACAGAAGGGGTGGCCGGCGTCCTCCCCAGGTACGGAATTCGACCCATTTTTTCGGAAAAAAATAGAGTTGTCCCTAGAGAGGGGGTGCCTTTTGTGGGGCCAACGGGTGGTGGTCCCTACATCCCTGCGACCGAGGGTGCTCAAACTGCTGCACGTCAGCCACCCGGGGATCTCCGTTCCAAGGCGCTGGCCCGGAGTTACTTCTGGTGGCCCCAGCTGGACGCAGACATAGAGCACATGGTCGGCACTTGTGAGGCGTGCCAGGGCTCCCGACCGGAGGCGGCTCGCCTCCCGCATAGGGAATGGGACGCAGCAAGGGGGCCGTGGTCCAGAGTGCACGTAGATTTCGCTGGCCCGTTCCGAGGAACCATTTTTCTCCTGGTAGTGGATGCGTACTCCAAGTGGCTGGAGGTGATTCCGGTAAAGAGCACGTCCTCCGCCACTACAATTGGCCATCTAAGGAGAGTCTTTTCCACGTTCGGTTTACCCGACACTCTGGTCAGCGATAACGCTAGTTGTTTCACGTCCGCTGAGTTCAGGGCATTCACGGAGGCAAACGCCATTCGGCACGTAACATCCGCGCCGTTTCACCCGGCCACGAATGGCCAAGTGGAGCGGCTGGTGCGGACAACAAAGGATGCGCTGCGGCGCATGGGCTCGGGGGACCTGAATCACCAAGTATGTCAGTTTTTATTAGCGTATAGGGTGACCCCCTTAGCATCCGGATACTCGCCGGCAGAGCTGCTGATGCGGAGAAAACTGACCACGATTCTGTCCAGGTTAGACCCGACGAGGGTCGAGGACAAAGGGAAGAACGTAGGGGTAGCGGTGTTGAAAGGTTTCGCCGCCGGCGATCCTGTGCATTGCAGGAACTACGCCAGCACAGGGCCAGCCTGGGTACCAGGGAGAGTTGAAGAACAGACGGGGCCAGTGTCATATCGGGTGGAAACGAGCACCGGCCTACTGTGGAGGCGGCATGCGGATCAGCTCCGGAGCCGGGTTCCCAGGGAGCAATCCACGGACGGCATGGAGAATGCCTCAGCGTTAGGGTCCTCCCCCACCCGTTTATCCCAAGGGGGAGACAACGAAGGGCAACAGTCCCAAACAAGGGGGGGAGGCAGCGGTCCCGACTCATATCCTTTTGATACACCAGCCCTATCAAAGAGAAGCAGCGGTCCCGACTCCCTATCAGAGCCCGGGGAAGAGGGAGAGGAGTTTGCGACTGCTGCCCCCGAATTTGATTTTGATTTTGCGAGCCGGGGGGGGGGTTTGGGAGTGTTCCCCCACCCATCCAAGCGAGAAGAGGGGTTTTTCGTTAGCCCCCAGTGCCCCCGGTTATTCCCAAATAAAGCACGCACCTCCCAACAAAGCCGCAGAACCGCGGCAAGTCACTAACAAGTCTCCCTCTCCAATTACAGGACAGGAAGCCAGGGGACAAAGAGAAGGTAGCAAACCCGGGGCAGGGCAGCCCACACCGAGACCCCAGCGTGTTCGAAATAAGCCATCTTGGCTGAGAGACTTCGTCTCATCCTAGGGGGGAGGAGTGTTGTGTTCTAATAGGGTAACCATCTTCATGTGATAACAATGTATCTTAACAATGTAACATTTCCTACCAGTAACAATATAGCCTTCAGCTGTATCACTATAAACCCTGTATGAGGACGCGAGCTAATGACCACCAGTGGGCAGCGGCGAGCGTCCAAGCTCTCTTGGTCCATACTCATCAAAGGCTACAGCGCGGAGTTTCCCGCCACTACCTACACCTGGACAAGAAGGGCGTGACTAACAATGACGTCACGCGGACAATAGCCAATAGGCTATCGTGGAGCCACATTCGAATGTTTTACTACTGTATATATAGAGCTATGCATCCGCCATTACCTCATGTTCCCTCTGACCACCATGCAATAAACCTGAGTTAAACCAGCCCGTGGCTGTTTCCCGTGTCTTGGTTCTCATACACCAAAACTATGAAACCCCAACTCCAAAAATCAGCAACTTACAGAATCAGTCTCCATCAATTCTATTAGTCTTGTAGCTTGAGATGGGAGGTCTCTAAATATAAAGAACATAAAAATAAAGAAGGATGTGAGAATTTTAAACCAGAGTGTCATTGGTGGATGACTAAGCTTGTACTGAAATAAATTTCTTAGTCTCAATAATGCCAGAATATTTTTGCTTTTATTTCATTACAGATGCTGAAACAGAATCACTCAGCTGCCTCTTTAAAAATTAACACAATTCAAAGAGGGTTATAATCCTCAGATGGATCTGTGGATGTGAGAGGGAGTCAGTGAGAGCTTGCAGAATGTCATACTCAAGGATTAATGTGGTGGCCAGGAAGTTAACACAAAGTATCACTCTGTAGACGAGTACAGAAAATGGCAGTTCATGCAGAGCTAAATCTAGACAGTTATGTGTACATGCACTCATGTACAGTGTATGTACACATCTGTCCTCTGAACCTCACCACCAGTGGATCCTGGTCCAAGCAAGCATGCAGGTGTTTCAGCCAATGACAGGAGGACAAGCTACCTGTCCACCACCTGCCACAAGCTCCCAGGGTTCTCTGCATAGCACAACCCTGCATATTTTTAGTATCCCTCAAGTGTGAGGATTACCGTATGAATCTATCACAGGATGTGCACTTAGAGCTGCAGTTCCTGCTGGCTTTTTCCCTCTCAAATGCAAAGGCAGATCCACAAGATTGCATCAAAGGTCACCTTGAGTCAGACATATCTTGATGGCACATAGCAACAATGGCCATTTCAGAAATACAAATCACTTGCCTCTCATCTATTCATGAAGCTCAAATTCATCTGCCAGTACCATTGGCTTATGGATGTGGAATGATGCAAAAGCTCCAGATGGTTCTTTACCTCAGGCAATACATTTCCTTGGATGGCCCTGACAGTAATGTGGCACTGATAACTCAGTTTTGACTTTTCTGCTGCTACTGGCATTGCCCCACAGCCAGTAGTGTTCCTGTTACGTGCAGAGACCATTCTATGCAGGCCAGCAGTTCCCACAGAACCTGGCTTCCATCAACATTTCATCATCCCACACACCTCATGATTCAATATAATCTCACAACACTTTTCAACACTCTCACAGTCTAGCCCAGTGATGGTAAACCTTGGCACTCCAGGACTTTTTGGACTTCAATTCCCAGAAACCCTGATCAGCAGGAGTGCTGACTTGGGATTCTGGTAATTGAAGTCCAAGAACACCCGGAAATGACAAGGTTCACCACCACAGGTTTAGCTAATTCACTATCATACCAATTCTGTATCCATGCCTTAGGGGACTTTCCCTCTTTTCACCAAATAAGGCAGGGGTTCTCAACCTACGGCCCATGGCACCAAATAATCTGGCCCCAACCTTTGCTCCAGCCACCACCAGAATCAGCCACAGACTCATTTATGGCTGTCGTAAACACGTTTACAACAGTCATAAATGGTGTGTATGGGGGGGGGGGGGAGACACAACCAGTCTGGCTTCCTCAACTGTTTGAGGGAGCATGACCCGGTCCCTGATTTGAAAAGGTTGAGAACCCCTGAAGTAAGACTTCACTCTTTTAAAAATGTAAAATTGCATGTATACACTCACGGGCAAATGCTCCAATTTATTAAGGTCAGTTTGAATTTCCATCCGGGCCTCTGAGGTATTTGAAGACCCAGTTTTACATAACCTACAGACCCAATGAGCATTCCTTCCACTTGTTCCTTAAGTAATTAACAGAATCCACGAACTGAAACATAGTCTATAGCATACTCTGAAACATCTCTTAACATCAGTAGAAACAGCAGCAGTGAAACGTGATGTGCTTTTCTAGCTGATTCCTAAGAAGAAAGCTTTTCAGGAAAGGAATCATTTTGCCCTGATACTCCAACGCGCTTGCAATCTAAATGCCTTTTCTTATGGCTGAATTAAGCATTACAGATAACCAGCATTGGAAGAGGGAATTCCCTAACCGATCGAAACACGTGATTGTCCCAGGAGGGGATTTTTCTGCAAATGTTGTTTGCAAATTAGCTTATTTTGCATTGTGCTTGGTTTGGGAGATTGTTAACACAAGTCTAATTTTTCAGACATAAACATAAGTCTGAATCACAGGCACTGGAACAATAAGATGATTTCCGCTCTGATTGAGGTTTCTGTGTACTATACTATTTGGCTCTGAAAAACCTTCTTTGAGAACTGTCCCAAAAATGTGAGGGTTAAAATCAAAACTTGGGAAAGTTGGTGGGTGGATTCACTTTTCCAAGTGCCACTTCAAATTGCAGGTTCTGTGTGTATGTGTGAGGGGTTCGGTGGGGAAGCAATAGCTGCCTCCATCTTCCCTCTCTTGTGACAGCATAGATCTATGATGGTGAACCTTGGCACTCCAGATGTTCTTGAGCTTCAGTTCCCAGAAGCCCAAGCCCCCGTGAATCCACATGAAGGGGTTTACTGCGATTCATCTGGCTCGCGCTGCCCTCATCACTCCCAGAAGCGGAACTAAAATGCACCCATACGGAGCAACGAAGGCAGAGTGGACCAGATGAATAGCAGTAGACCCCTTCATGTGGATTCACAGGGGGGGGGGCTTGGGCTTCTGGGAATTGAAGCCCAAGAACATCTGGAGTGCCAAGGTTCACCATCCCAGGCATAGACTGTCACCCCTAAGAGAGCAAGGGTCCCTTCAACATGCCCCTGCTATGGCACCATGCCAGCTCCTGCAGCACCTCTCTGTGGGTTTTCCTCATACCTGTCAACCTTCCTGGATTGGCCGGGATTTCCCGATTCTCGGCGCCGATTTGCACCATTTCCCGCCCGCAGCTGCCAAAACCCGGGAATTGGCAGTGGGGGGGGAAGAGGTACTGTGCATCCCTTCTGTGCAGATTGCCTTCTACGCATGCGTAGAACCCTTCTATGCATGCGTAGAAGGCGATCTGTGCAGAAGGGGATCGTAGAAGCCTTCTACGCATGTGTAGAAGGCGATCTGTGCAGAACTGTTCTGCGCAGGTCGCGTAGAAGGTGACCTGTGCAGGTCCCGTATTTTCCAGAGCCGCGGTTGACAGGTATGGTTTTCATGGAGTAAATTCAATACTCGACTGCCATTTTGGGCGCATGATTCTCACAGTGCAAAGTTCTGTCCTGAAAGACTACAGTGAAATAGGCCAAGTGAAGGAGATGCGAACCTTCAACAGTACAGTTTGTTCAGGAAGCGCTGTTGTGTTACTTAATGATCTGCCTTTGGCCATGAGAAAACGCTTTATGCACAAATGTTATTGCAGGCCAATGAACAGATAACTGCAAGGACACTGTCATCAGAGATAATCATTTTCAAAAATCAGGGATGAAGTTCATAACTGCCAGAATGATCAGCCCTGCACTCTGCTATTGTGCATGATCATCTCCATACAAAATTACTGTCACTTATGTGGTATCAATGTTTAAAGTACAAACTGTGAATGACACACAGTCAAACACACATGAGAGATCACCATTGTTTGATAATCTCTCTTGTTTTCTGCAGATGAAGCAGATTACTTTCTTTAAGCAAATATAATTTCATTTTTTATTTATAATTTTATTTATTTATTTATTATATTTCTATACTGCCCAAAGAAAACCGAGAAGCAAATAGGCATAGGAGAGCATACATCCCATACATAGGAGAGCTGACATCCCAAACTAGGTTTACCTCAAGTGAGGAAATTAGTCATGTAAGATGTTGCTGGGATACAATTCCCATCAACCCTGTCCATAATAAAACTCAGGGGAAATTCTGGCTATTCCTCTTAATTATGGAGGTAGCGCCCGTCTCTGTCCCAGCTCCTACCAACCTAGCAGTTCGAAAGCAAGAACTTGCAAGTAGATAAATAGGGACTACTTTGGTGGGAAGGTTAACAGCATTCAGTGCACTCCAGTGTTGAGGCATGCCTGCAGATGCAGACAGCGCTGGCTCTTTGGCTGTAAACAGAGATGAGCACTGAACCGTAGAGTCAGATACTGCTGGCTTTCGAGCAAGGGCAACCTTTACCTTTACCTATGAGGTACAAAAAACAGCAGCAGCGCGGACAATGTGGAGAGATTACCTCAGTTCTTGTTAACCTCTATCCAATCCCACCTATCACTTTGTATGGTAAACATCTCTCTAGAAGCATTTAAAGTAGAGAGAGAGAAATTATCTACAGTTGCTATTTGTATTTGCAGGCAGAAGAAAAATAAGGGAAATGGAATCTCCATCATGTGGAGACAACATCCTATGCTTATTGCATAGTGATATGTTCAGAGGAAGAAGAGTTTCAATAAATCTTATCAATAATGGTGATTTCTGTAATTACCATTAAATTCCTAGGAAGACTTTATCTGTGCTTTCCTATGATGGAATCATGGCTGATTGTGACAAAAGGCATGACCCTCTGCTTGGCCACACTCTAGTCATAATGCATAAAAGTTTTCTCTTTTACTCTTCGGTATTAAATAGTTGTTTATTCTGGCAAAATTTTGCCCTTTAAAGCAGATAATAATCCCCCCCCCCTATTTATTTTTGGTTGTTCTGATTTTTTGCTTTGTTTTTATTGAGTTTGGCAATATGATTTCTTCTATCCATCTGTCCGTCCGTCCATCCCTCTCTCACTCATTCACATACAATCTGTACTTACTCAGCACGTGCACCTGCTACAGCTTGGTTCAGGTAAGCATTAGCTGTGGTCTGTGATCCTTTCCCAGTAGAAAACCCTAACAGAGAAGGATTGAATGCACGGAGAATATCTGAAAAAGAATAAAATGCACGTTCATGTATTGATTTGTACTCTAGGCTTCAAGCTGAACATCAACGAAAGAGAATGGAGTATTAAAAATTATTTTTCACTGCAAAAGAACTTCATGCAAGCCATAAGGAAACATTAGAGGTGGCCTATAATTAGAGCCGAAAGCACATTAATGTTGAAGAATGATGACTGAGGGCATGTCTACCCTGGCCCTCCCTGACCAGTGTACAGAAGCCTTTTAAAAGCCACTTGAGGTCAGGAGGATGAATGAAATGCTGTTTGGTGTCATCTATGCATCTGCACATCATTTGCTTCTCCAATGTGCCTGCAGCAACCCAGCAGCACTACAGCAACTAATCAGTGTCAAATTAGTAGCAGGCATAGCTCTTTGCAGCTAATGAGGAAGGGTTTCTGTTGTGTTCTAAGGGTTTTACCTTCCACATGGATTACAATGTATCTGAACTTTGCCTATAGCAACAATGTAACCTTCAGCTGTATCATATGAACCCTGAATGAGGACGCGAGCTAATGTCCACCAGCTGGCAGCAGCGAGCGTCCAAGCTCTATTGGTCCGATCTCATCAAAGGCAGCAGCGCGGGAAGCTTTCCCGCCACTACCTACACCTGGACAAGAAGGGCGTGACTCGCAATGACGTCACGCAGGCAGTAGCCAATGGGCTACGATGGCACCACGTTCAAATGTATTACCACTGTATATAAAGAGCTATCGATCCGCCATTACCTCATGTTCCCTCTGCCCACGATGCAATAAACCTGAGTTAACCCAGCCCGAGGCTGTGTCCTGTGTCTTGGTTTCCATATACCAAATTGGCGACGAAGGTGGGATAATGGATTCCCAAAGTGCCAGGACACAGAGCGGGTTCAACATTACCAAGCCGCAAGACTGGACCATCTTTAACATGGATTTCAAGGCGGCATTGGTGGAACTCAAAGTCAAAGACGACGAGGAAAGGAAGAGGGCCATCCTCACCCGAATGCTGGGTGTAGAGACCAAGCGGACGCTGGTGGGCATGATCGAACCGAAGACGTTGGACGACTTCAAAACCGACGACATACTGAAGTTGCTGCGTGAGCGTTTCCAACCCTCGAAGGCAATGTTTCCTGCTAGGAGCGCGTTTTGGAGGCGAGTCCAAGCGCCGGATGAGTCGGTAGAGGCGTTCGTGGAGGCCCTGAGGGTAGCCGCCGTTCCCTGCAAGTGGGACAACCTGGAGATGATCATGAGGGACGTCGTGCTGTGTGGCCTGAAGGACAAGGAAGTGCAGCGCCGCCTGATGAACAGGGAGCCGCCACCCACGTTGGCCGAGGTCGTAGAGACCGCGGAATCCGCGGAGTCCACGAATGCGGGAGTGGACGAAATACACGAGTGGCGTGAGTGGCGTCCTAGGGCCAGCAAAGCGGAAAGCTCGGTGCGTGGCAAGTCAGGACAGCCGGTGCACGCGACCCGACGAACCTCGAGGTCCTCTACAGATGGCAGCGACGGCGAAGAGGTACAGAAAGTCCGGAAAGGGGGGCGCCGCTGCGATGGTTGCGGGGCGGCCCACGAGCGTGCGAAGTGCCCTTTCAGGAAAGCCGAATGTTACAGCTGTGGCCGGCGCGGGCACATCGCCAGGGCATGCAGAAATCGGAAAGAGGGCCGGAGGCAGTCGAAAGACCGTTCGGCCAGACCGGACCGTCCAGCGAGACCCCAAGATGGCGCCCGAACCACGAGGAAGCAGGACGGCGTGGGCCGCGTCTCGGACGGCAGTGAGGACGACACTGTGTTCAGCGTGTCCGCGGGACAAAACCATTACTTCATTGAGGTAATAGTACAAGGGGCCCCCGTTAGGATGGAGATTGACTCGGGGTCCTATTATTCCATAATCCCCCAGAAAGAGTTCTTGAAGATCGACCCCCAAGCGCGGCCCAAACTTAAGACTCTGAGGTCCACGCTACGAGACGTACAAGGGAACTGCATTCCAGTGCTGGGGGTCGGGAAATTTCGGGTTCACTATAAAAGACATTCCGCAGAACTCCCGTTAGTCGTTCTCAAAGGGGGGAATTGTAGCCTCCTAGGGACGCAGTGGTTTCAGCCCTTGGGTTTGTTCATAGGGGGGGTGCATGCCGTGGGCGCGGATCCGATACAAGCGGTGTGTGACGCGCACCCCACCGTGTTTGAAAAAGGACTTGGAAAGTTCAAGGGACCCCCTGTAGCCTTCGACCTAGACCCGGAGGTCCGCCCGATAAGACTCAAACCGCGCAGGGTGCCTTTCGCACTAAAGGACAAAATAGAGGCGGAACTGGACAAGTTGGTGGGCCAGGGGATTCTTATTCCTGTTGATTCCGCGGAGTGGGAAACTCCAATCGTAACAGCACTGAAGGCTAACGGGGAGGTGCGCATTTGCGCTGATTATAAGTGTACAATTAACAAGGCGATTCGCCCTAATGCATATCCGGTGCCAGTGGTCAGCCACCTTTTGGCCAGGCTAAATGGGGGAAAGTGTTTCGCTAAGCTCGATCTGGCACAAGCCTATCAGCAACTCCCCGTAACTCCCGCCACGGCCGCGGCACAAACGATAGTCACACATAAAGGAGCGTTCCAGGTGTCGCGGTTACAGTTCGGCGTGAACTCGGCACCCGGCCTTTTTCAGTCGCTTGTGGAACGCCTCCTGAAGGGGCTGGAGGGGGTGTTGCCTTATTTTGATGACGTATTGATAACAGGGGGGAGTGAGGCCGAACTGGCAAAGAGATTGGATAAAGTGCTAACTGTGTTCGAGAAAGCGGGGCTGAGACTGAGGAAGGACAAATGTGTTTTTTTCGAAACCGAGGTCGAATTTTTAGGGTTTCGGATCACACCTGAGGGTATTAAGCCGTCCAAATCCAAGGTAGCAGCCATTAAGAAGGCCCCTCGCCCCACATCCAAAACCGAACTTCAGTCATTCCTGGGGCTCCTCAATTTCTATCATACATTCCTTCCGCGGAAAGCCTCCGTGGCTGAACCGCTTCATCGGTTACTTAAGAAGGAGGAGGCATGGATGTGGGGTGACGAGCACGAGAAGGCGTTCAACGAACTTAAGCAACTTTTAACATCGGACGCAATCCTTACACACTTCGACCCCAAACGGCCGGTGGTCTTAGTCTGTGATGCATCACCGGTGGGGGTGGGGGCGGTGCTTTGCCACGTGTTGGACGACGGTCGGGAGGCCCCAGTGGCGTTTTACTCAAGGTCCCTGTCCCAAGCAGAGCGAAATTACGCGCAAACCGACAGGGAGGCATTGGCAATAGTAGCGGGGACCAAAAAGTTTCACGATTTTCTGTATGGCCGCCCATTCAAAATCGTGACGGATCACAAGCCCCTGTTAGGAATTTTCACGGCAGGCAAGCCCACGCCGCAGATACTGTCCCCGAGAATGTTGCGATGGGCCATTTTTCTTAACGCGTACCAACACGAGTTGGAGTACCGGCCTGGAAAGGAGATCAGCCATGCTGATGCGCTGTCGAGATCCCCTTTGCCCTTGACGGACGACCAAAAAGCCAGAATAGGAAGAAACCGCCAGGTGTTGCTAATCGAGGTTTTAGACGAACCCCCAATAGTACCAGCCGATATAGCCAGGGCGACAGGCAAGGACAGAACGCTGGCGAAAGTCAGCTCATGGGTGCAGAAAGGGTGGCCAGCATCGTCCCCAAGCAAGGAATTCGACCCATTCTTTCGGAAGAAGCTAGAGCTGTCCATAGAAAGGGGGTGCCTATTGTGGGGCCAACGGGTGGTGGTCCCAACACCCATGCGGCCGAGGGTTCTCAAACTGCTGCACGTCAGCCACCCGGGCATCGTTCGCTCAAAAGCGCTGGCCCGCAGTTACTTTTGGTGGCCACAGCTGGACGAGGACATTGAGCACATGGTCGGCACTTGTGAGGCGTGCCAGGGGTCCCGACCAGAGGCGGCCCGGCTTCCGCATAGGGAATGGGACACAGCAAGGGGGCCATGGTCCAGAGTGCACGTAGACTTCGCTGCCCCTTTCCGAGGAACCATGTTTCTCCTGGTAGTGGATGCATTCTCAAAGTGGCTGGAGGTCATTCCGGTAAAGAGCACATCCTCCACCACTACAATTAACCAACTACGGAGGGTCTTTTCAACGTTCGGGTTACCCGACACTTTAGTCAGCGATAACGCGAGTTGCTTCACCTCCTCAGAGTTCGGGGCATTCATGGAGGCGAATGCCATTCGGCATGTCACGTCCGCGCCGTTTCACCCGGCCACGAATGGCCAAGTGGAACGGTTGGTGCGCACAACGAAGGAGGCGCTTCGGCGCATGGGCCCCGGGGACCTGAACCACCAAGTATGTCAGTTCTTACTAGCGTATAGGGTGACCCCCTTAGCGTCAGGTTACTCGCCGGCAGAGCTATTGATGCGGCGGAAACTGACTACACTCCTGTCCAGGCTGGACCCCACAAGAATTGAGGATAAGGGAAAAAACGTGGGGCTGGCAGTCTCGAAAGGGTTCGCCGCCGGCGACCCTGTTCATTGCAGGAACTATGCCAGCGCGGGGCCAGCCTGGGTGCCGGGGACGGTTGTAGAACAGACGGGGCCAGTGTCGTACCGAGTCGAAACCCACACTGGTCTCCTCTGGAGGAGACACGCAGACCAGCTGAGGCACCGAGTCAGTGAGGATCCCCAACAAGAGTCAGCGTTAGGGTTCTCCCCCACCCGCGTAACCCAAGGGGGAGACAGCGGCGGACAACAGTCCCAAGCAAGGGGGGAAGGAAGAAGCAGCGGCCCCGACTCATATCCTTTTGATAAACCAGTTCCGTCAGAGGCCGGGGAAGGGGGAGAGGAGTTCGCGACCGCTGCCCCCGAATGGACTTTAGATTTTGATTTAGCGAGCCGGGGGGGTTTTCAGGAGTGTTCCCCCACCCTTCCAAGCGAGAAGAGGGGGTTTTCGTTAGCCCCCAGTGCCCCCGGTTCATCCCCAAATAAGAGCACACCTCCCAACAACGCCGCAGAGCCGCGGCAAGTCACTAACGAGTCTCCCTCTCAAATTACAGGACAGGAAACCAGGGGACAAAGAGAAGGTAGCAAACCCGGGGAGAGGCAGCCCGCATCGAGACCCCAGCGTGTTCGAAACAAGCCATCTTGGCTGAGAGATTTTGTCTCCTAGGAGGGGGAGTGTCGGGAAGCATGGGCTCGAGACGTTGTCTCGTCCTAGGGGGGAGGGATGTTGTGTTCTAAGGGTTTTACCTTCCACATGGATTACAATGTATCTGAACTTTGCCTATAGCAACAATGTAACCTTCAGCTGTATCATATGAACCCTGAATGAGGACGCGAGCTAATGTCCACCAGCTGGCAGCAGCGAGCGTCCAAGCTCTATTGGTCCGATCTCATCAAAGGCAGCAGCGCGGGAAGCTTTCCCGCCACTACCTACACCTGGACAAGAAGGGCGTGACTCGCAATGACGTCACGCAGGCAGTAGCCAATGGGCTACGATGGCACCACGTTCAAATGTATTACCACTGTATATAAAGAGCTATCGATCCGCCATTACCTCATGTTCCCTCTGCCCACGATGCAATAAACCTGAGTTAACCCAGCCCGAGGCTGTGTCCTGTGTCTTGGTTTCCATATACCAAAGTTTCTCTTGTAAGCTGCAAAGCGGCCATTACACCACTTGCCACTGATCAGACTCCAGTCAGTGGTGAGGCAGTAACAGTGCTTTACAGCTGACAGAGGAAGCCCTTCTGTGGTGTATTAAGGCACATTTGCAAGTTGCGCGGGCAGTGCCTTGCAAGGAGAAAATGGCGGTTTCCTGCCATCCAAAGAAGGATCTAAAAGTGGCACAAAATCTCCCTCTCTAAGCGCGCCCACTATGATAATCAGAGTTTGGTGACTGGTTACAGTTTTGGATCCAGTTCTCCATTGGTTAATACATATATATCATGTTATGATTGGTTGGTTATGCTTGTCTGTTGGGTCGCTACATTGTATCAAGGAGCTACCACCGGGGAGACACTATATAAGCCCCATGGGTAAACAAGGGTGGGGCTGGACCGGATCTATACTACCCATTCTCCACAGGTAGCCAGTACATGCCAAGCATGGGTCTCCTCCTCATGCTATCACTACTAGTGTAGCTTAATCATTGCCATTCTTCTACGGCAGAGTCCGGAGGGACTGATTTCATGGGATTCGTATAGCCAACTTTGTGTCCAAAGTGCCTTGTAAGCTTTATCTGAAAGTCTGTTTAATAAACAAACGCCTGTTGCTGTTCTGTTCATCTTTGCCTTGACTATTGCTTATAAGGGCCAGACGCGACACCTTTCCCAGTTAGCAATAAAGTGGTTTTTACAGTCCCACTCTTTTTAAAAGCCTGTTCCCGCTATGCATATAATGCTGGGGACATGATAAAACACAGCAGGGTAATTGAAATGAGCTCCCTGACAGAGTCTCAAAATCAGTGGGTTGGCCTTATTGACATGTGAATGCAATCAGACCAAGCCACCCTCTACCTGCCCCATGAAGATGGCCATGAAGACAGCCTCTGTAGCAGTCTTTTTGGACTCATGAAGTCAGATAGGAAAGAAATCCCATGCTTAAATCTTGACCACATAAAGCAAACTAATTTGAAGGTTTCTGGGGACAGGAGAAACACCTACTGTGACATTTCAGATACTTCTATTAATTAAGGAGTTTCTTTTTCTACTTAGGTAAAGGTAAAGGTCATCCTTGCTCGAAAGCCAGTCATATCCGACTCTAGGGTTTGGTGCTCATCTCTGTTTATAGCCAAAGAGCCAGCACTGTCTGCATCTGCAGACATTTCCATGATCATGTGGCAGGTATGGAATGATGTTTACCTTCCCACTGAAGCGGTACCTATTTATCTACATGCAATTTCTTGCTTTCGAACTGCTAAGTTGGCAGGAACTGGGACAGAGATGGGAGCTCATTCTATCATGCAGCACTCGGGTCTTGAAATACTGACCTGCCGAGCTTCCAGTTGTCAAGTTCAGCATCTTAACCATTAAGCCACTGCAGCGGCTATGTATAATGTCTGTTTCTGGCCCCACTCATTCCAAGTAAGCATTTATTTATTTTTTTTATTACATTTCTATACCACCCAAGCAGATATTGAATAACATGACAGAACACACAGCAAATCAAAACAGACAACTGATAAATACATCTCGAAATAAAATAACTAAAATAGCATTGTGCTAGTGAGGGACTTTTTTTTGGGGAGAGTAACTTTTCTAGCTTTAATATCACATTTAGGAGACTGCACACCCTTTTGGTTCCTCCCTTTGACAAAGGGTCAAGTAAAAATGTCATAAGCATTGAACATCTTTCACTTCAGATGAGGAAAGTTTATTGAGGTTTGTAAAGGGAAAATGTGCGGGGGTTTTAAAATATTGTTGAAAAAGGTTCTGTCAAATTATGAATAGTATAGTATTGGTGGATTGGTGGATTTCTCCCCACCCCAATGCATCTTGTAACATCAGCACTTTAGAATTAATGGTGAATTTGACTGATAGCAGATTCAGGTCAGACTAGAAAGTTAATTTTGAAAAGAACCAACATAATGACATGTGAAAGCCATCCATAACTGAGTAGTGGGAGAGTGATGCTCTGGGTCCCAGATGGCTCTTTTTTAAAGAAAAGGTTGTCACAAATATTACTGGTATAAGCTCGGACAGCAAAACAGAAGACCTCTGTGTTAAAGCAACATAAATTTAAAAACAGATATGAGGAGGAACAGTGAAGAGGGATGACTGTCATAAAAATGGAAATGTTTTACAATCTTCCTCCTCCTCCTCCTCCCCCACCCCAACCTCTCCTTCTGGTGTTGAGGGAGATACAAGGTTCTTGCCTGGCACATCTAGCAGCCTCCACCTGTGTTATTTGGTGTTATTTGGTGTTTCTTAGATATAATCTCTCCATCGTCCTCTGAGTCTGCCACGTGGTCTTTGTCCTTCTCCTCTTTCCACATATGCTTTGTATGGTATGGAATTCCAAGTCATTCTGTCCAATGGGCAAACCACTCTATTTGTCCTCTTTACTTATTTGTTGTTTAACTTAAAGTGTGGCTTAACTTAAATTCCAGATGACCCTATGAATTAACGACCTCCCAAAAATCCTATTGTTAACTGCCCTGCTAAATTTTGTAAACTCAAGGATACAGCTTGGATAATTCATCTCATACTAGGATGAAAGAAAAGCTTCACAAACAGACCAACCTTAGGAAAACAGGCACTTACTGGCTAATGTTGTGACTGTGCTTATGTCTTCATTTCCACCAACACTGCAGATGGGAGGGTTGGCGAGGGGAGAGAAATAAGAGGAAACACATGAAGTCAGAGGGTATTTGGGTGCCATAAGTTACAAATAGCCTCTTAGAGATGTTTCAAATTTTCTGAAAGCTCTTATTTACCAGAGATCATATTTAGTACCTAGTCAAAGATCCTTCTAGTACTGGCCAAATATATCAATAACTGAAAGGCTTGGCCACTAGGCACATAGTTTCCTTTGGAGGCTATTTGCAGCAATTGCTAGGCTAATCACAGCCAACCATAGCAAATGAAAATAAAAACACACATAGAAAATAACAGTTGTGTTACTTTTGAAGAAAGAAAGAAAGACTCAGGATATAGGGAAAAGACCAAACCATGAGAAGAGTTCAGCTGTTCTCTCCCAGTGGATGATTCCTGAAATGTTATGACAGAAGCTTGGAGGTCGCATCTCTTGGCGCTATCCTTTGTTAGTGAAATGACCTACATAAATTCTAAGCAAGACAACTTAGTATATCTTGCAAAGTAAGATGAAAACTCTTAATTATTCTTAATTGTGTTGTTAATGTATATCAAATTCAAGAAAATTGAAGCTATTGATTAGGGAAAAATCATCAACAGATTGCAGAATTTCAAAGTATCTGAAGAACTTGCTTTACGATACTCACCTCCATGAAAGGCCTCGATACTGCGTCAGAACACCTACAACATTGTAGCGTGAAGAACCTGCCCCATTTGCTGCCTGGATATGGAAAAGAATAAGTGGCTTTCATTTTCAGAGAAATTCTTTTTAGAACAACATATCTACTGATTCAGAATGAAGTGGCTGATCTCTTGGACATACTCTCTGGAAGCATTTTATTATCTTTCACAACCCATCTATTCCATAATGGCAGAAAATAGAAAGGGAACTCTAAGCCCATTTGATCTCAGATCAATCAAATGATCAAAGAGTACATTAAAAACCTTCCCTAGAATGCTAATTAGCATCAGAAGGATGAAATGATTAGCCATATTGCATCCAGAAGAAATGGATTGTATTTATAGAGCCCTCATTAGTATATGGGACTGCAGTGGCTCAAGTGGCTAAGATGCTGACTGGAAGGTGGCAGGTCAGCAGTTAGATACCCAAATACTGCAGGATGGAGTGAGCTCCTACCGTCTGTCCCAGCTCCTGCCAACCTAGCAGTTCGAAAGCAAAAAAGTTGCAAGTAAATAAGTAGGGACCACTTTGGTGGGAAGGTAAACAGTGTTCCGTGCGCTCCAGTGTCTAGTCATGCCTGTCACATGACCACAGAAACATCTGCAGAAGCAGACAGCTCTGGCTCTTTGGCTATAAACACAAAAAAGCACTGAACCCTAGAGTCAGATACGACTGGCTTTTGAGCAACGGTGACCCTTACCTTTACCTTTAAATGGTATAACAGTTAAATTGTATCCAAGCCTATGCTCACTATCTGAGTTTGAACCCAATGGGATTAAGGTTGACTCAGCCTTCCATCCTTCTGAAGTTGGTAAAATGAGTACCCAGCATGTTGGGAGCAAAATACTAATCACCTTGTGAACCATTCAGAGAGTGCACTAAATTCTAAGGGGCAGCATATAATTGTAATTGTAATGGCTATTCTGGTCTCTTGAGAGATAGGCATGCCTGTTTACCAGATTCTTCGGCTGCTCCTGTTTGTGTAGCTCCTGTTAGTCTTAGGCTTATTGAGGACAAGACAGTATTCATCCTTCATACTGACTTGTCCTCAATAAGCCAGAAGCCTTTCAAGTTTAATTTATTGCATCCGTATATGATAATTCAAGAATACTAATGAAAAACTCTGTTAGCTTAGAATTGACTCAGTTGTGAAATGCAGTTGTGTTTGGGGGGTGGAGGTGGGGGTGGAAATCCAGAAGGGCCATGGAGAAGAAGGGCATTGGCACAAGCCATCCTCCACATACACAGCCCCCTATCCTTTGCACCATCATTTTCACACTGGTTGACTAATAGAGGATGAAGGTTTCCGTGCAATGGTTTATCCAGCAGGACTCTGGCCAAGACTATCAGTTAAAAATGGCAATAGCAACTAAGCTATATGATCCATGCTGCTGAAAATACCCTAATTAGCCACTTGAGTCAAAAGCTACTGCGATTGAAAGAAGTTTTTCCAATCCACTTAAGACAAACTGCACTTCAGTAAAAGTTCATGCCAACAACAATCGATTTGGCTCCAGTGCCTTTCTCACTTGATGCTACATCAACATTTGAGCATTACGTTTGCTTACATGAAGATAGTTACATTTTTCTGTGCCTCCGATGAGGTTATGGACAGTTCTTGGGTTATTACCAACACATATTTACATAATGCACAGTGACAAGCTATGGAAATACTGTAAGTACAAACCTATATCAACTATTGTCTTAGATGTTCAGATAGATATTACTAGCACATAAGCACAGTCCACACCTGAACTGGCTCATGTGCTACAACTAAAAAGCAAATACGTCAGCACCCACATACATCATATAGAGGCAAGGGCAATCAAGCAATGTGGCTCACAAAAAGTGGCAGATCTAAATTCACTTCCAGTCAAGTTCTTTGCTGAGAAACTCCCATTTAGATCTTTTGCAGATTTGTCTTTTAGTTGAAAACTATCCCAGTTTGGTTATTTGTCAATGGCAAGACTAGAAAGTGCTAGAATCACACTGTATGTATGCCATCTTGGGTCCCATCTAGGAAAGGATGTTGGGATAAAATTCAAATAAATAAATAAATAAAATTAATTAGCATATGAAAATATGTAATAAAAGATGGCATTCCTAATCCGAATGGGATGAACAGTCCACCATAATGGAAGCTGAGCAGAAGAGAGAACAGAAGAAACAGTTGGCCGTGAAGATCTTTTGCACCTACCGTTCTCAAATTAGGATTCAGAAATGCCTTTCATATCAATCAGTTTAATAGCATACATTCAGAGATCTGCACTTACTGTTAGTGAGTCCCCAAGGGCACCTATAACTTTAATGTCTGCTGGCCTCAAGTTGTGAACTATTAAAAAAGGAAAAAGAAAGAATGATAGAACTTTTAGAAGATCTTTGGCATTAAAAAGACATTCCTTGGGGGGAAGTTTTTAGGAAGATGAGATGCTATTTAAAATTCACATCCGACCAAATTACCTTAAACTCTCTTAAAACCTAGCAGCAAATGCATGATACAGACTAGCATAGCTTCTTTCTTTGTAATTCTTCCTTACAAGAGATTATATATATTTTTGGATATACTATTTCCTTGTCCTTGTCCAAGAAGACTGTTTTGTTTCTATTTTAATACACATACAAAAGTTAAAAATTGAGGAATTAATTTGTTTTGTATTTGACAATCTTTATTCTATTGAGAGCCAAACATTTTAAGGCTCCTTCAAATAGAGGCTACGAGGCCCCCTAAAAAAGTTGCTACAACTAAAATTTTTGTAACTATCTTTAATGGGACCAGTAGACTCATCTTATGGGAAAGGGACATTGGAAAAACATAGTGCTGCAATTCAGCACGCAGCACTAAATTTTTTAGAAATTGGGAATTACAGTTGTAGAAAAATCCAGATTTCTTGCTAGATGCTTAATCAGAGCTGAAGATGTGTCTGACAAACATGCTTCTAAAGAGATATTTATATCTTGCACACTATATCTCATATGTAGTTCTGTAGTTCTGGATTCAAATTATGATGTGGGTCATTCCCTTTCACCTATCAACCAGGAACTTGCAAAGCAACATTTTATGGTCTGCTGTTCTCTTGACATCTCTGGCTCCACAACTTCATCCTAATCTGTAACAGTGCCCATCTTGTAATAATAATAATAGCCTACATTATCAGATTGTTGTGTAGACATGATTGCAGAAACTGGATTAATATTTCCTTTTATATATTGTCATCTCCTTGTGCTGAGTCTTTGGAAGATAGCAGGGAAGAAGAATTGCCTAGGCTTGCAGACCCTGGACTCTTGAAAAGCCAGGAGCCAACCCTTCTGGATAACAAGGGTCCAAAGGCCAAACCAGAAGAAGTAGGAAGCCCACGAAGCAAACAGAAACAGAGAAAGTGGAAGACACAACCCTAGTTTGAAGCTCCATGGTAGAATATTGAGTTGTAGTGAAGGATGTTTCAAGAGAAAGAGCCTCCCAAGACTCAATGGCCATGTTCTGGAGCTTTGCAGGCGCACCCCCCAATAACGGACACAGACAACATTGAAAGTGGATAACAGCATCGGGCCACATTTATTGATTCAATGCCCTAGTCCGAATTATAAATTTGTATTGGTAAAACGACCAATCATAATTCTTAAGGCAAGCAGGCCGAAGTAACACTGGTAAGGTACCACCCCAAAATTGCCAACGGCAATTGGTTACAATGTATCAATTTGTATCAATTTGTTTGTTGACGACAAACAAATTGTTGACCGTAGTCAATATCTAACTCATGACCCCACCCTCTGACGCGTATCCGTGAAATCACGGGGTGATGCATGCTGGTTAGCTATCGTCATCACCCCGTCGCCTGGTTCGTCGTTGACCGGACAACGTTTAACTAATTTATTCCTGTCTAGTGTTGTCCAGTCAATTGCGAACCTGCCGGATACCTGTGGGTCATACTGTTTACCTTACCAGTGCTACCCGCCAATGTGACCAAAGTCAACATTAGGAACATAAGAAAGACCCCTATATCAAACCATAGCAACAGTGTGGGATGGGCAAAAAAGCCAGGACCCGGAAGCCAATATGGGTCCCAGCCAAAAATTCCCACCCGGCCCCGAAGCGACCAAAATATCACACTGTTAACTAGGGAGGGGGTGGAGGGGAAAAGACTTCTCCGCTCCGTCGCTGAGGTAAAATGGCAGCTCGGCTGCCTCGTGGCCACCCCTTTTATAAGGGAGCTGGCCACGCCCCTAACTACCCGGATTCTCTGTCCTGTGGGGGGGGGGCCGCAAAGAGCACGGCGGCCATTTTGGCGCCGCGCTTGCATTGCAGGCGCACCCCCCAATAACGGACACAGACAACATTGAAAGTGGATAACAGCATCGGGCCACATTTATTGATTCAATGCCCTAGTCCGAATTATAAATTTGTATTGGTAAAACGACCAATCATAATTCTTAAGGCAAGCAGGCCGAAGTAACACTGGTAAGGTACCACCCCAAAATTGCCAACGGCAATTGGTTACAATGTATCAATTTGTTTGTTGACGACAAACAAATTGTTGACCGTAGTCAATATCTAACTCATGACCCCACCCTCTGACGTGTATCCGTGAAATCACGGGGTGATGCATGCTGGTTAGCTATCGTCATCACCCCGTCGCCTGGTTCGTCGTTGACCGGACAACGTTTAACTAATTTATTCCTGTCTAGTGTTGTCCAGTCAATTGCGAACCTGCCGGATACCTGTGGGTCATACTGTTTACCTTACCAGTGCTACCCGCCACACGGAGGGGCTTCAAAGAAGGCCTGACGCCCCCCCCCAGACCGTCAGCTCGGTCAACAGGCCTGCTCGCCAATCACCCAACAGGAGGTCCATACCTCCTCGCGACAGATGGACCCCATCCCCTGCGTACAAGTCATAATTTTGTAGGCTAATAGCGGGGTGATGACTGACCCGTCCCCAAGCCCTGTCGGCAAGAAACCGCGCCACCGCCCTATTGACCGTGCGCCTAGCGCGGTCAAGGGCCAGGAGGTTAACGCCCCCTCTATAAGAATGGCGCGGGACAATGTCCGACCAAACCAGGGTTGTGGCAGGCCAGACATAATGCAAGTAGGCGAGGTCCTCGCAAATCGCATGCTTGAGCGATAAGCCGGTGACCTGGCCCAAATCATTGCCCCCCAGGTGGATGATGAGAATGTCAGGCGGGTCAGCACCCAGGCCAGAAAAAAGGAAAGGCCGCAGCTCCCGCCATAACATCCCAGGCTTACCATGCCATGTGAGACTGGCGTGTTCACCCAGTCCCAGTCGGGGTCCCCACTCTGTCGCCGCAGCGTAACGCGCTGCCCTGTGCACATAGCTGTGGCCCACCAGCCATACTGTCACCGGTGTAATACGACACCCAGGGTCTGTAAGAAAATTGAGAAAAAAGGCGGTAAGGTGACTGGATTGGTACTCATGGCGGGAGTGGGCGCACATAAAACTGAAAACATTGCGAGCTCCACCTCCCCATGCTACGTATGTCAGCCCCAGAGTACCCAAAAGCAGCTGCTGTAGAGGCTGCACCAATACGGAATGAATGTGTGCCATAACGGGCACCTGGTAGGCCCACCCTGGTGAGGGCTCTGCCTGTCACCTTCCAAAACTGAAATTTAGTAAGGGGAGACCCATCTTGGTGACAGAAAAACGGGCCGTGGTGCATGCCACGCAGTGCCAGGAACTCCTGTAGGGCACCAACCGGACAGATGTCTGCCAAAGAACACCGTAGCAGTCTTACACCACTGCCTACGCCATGCTGATCAGTCTTAGAGGAGCGTATCCTCAACTGGGCCCAGTCTTTGGCAACATAGACATCTTCGAGTTCCAGTGCCCTACAACTTGCATCCGCCTTAGACAGCATCACAAGTTCGCTGATGCGGAGCGCTCCAAAAAATGCCACCGTTGTGGCTGCATGAAAAAGGGCTGCCTCATAATGATCAAAACAGAGGCCTGGCCAGCCCCGGGCCAACTGGGTAAGAACCCCTGGGGAAATAGGGTGCCGGTCGTCCGGGCAACGCCCGCGCTCGCGCACCCACCCCTCCAAAACATGTCTCACACGGAAGTCAGAGGTGGTGTCCACATGACCTCCCACTTTGGCCATAAAAGCCAACGCCGAGAGCTTGGATGCTATGGTGCGAGGTGCGAGGCCCTGTGCATGCAGGTGAACCATGAACCGCAGAACATGGTCCACCGGGATAGGCCAGGTCTCTGGCAGGTGAAATTGAGCAGAAAATGCTCTGTAAGAATTGAATGCTTGTTGATACGCCTTACGCGTGCGTGGCGCTAGTGACAGGCCAATCGCCCGGTTCACTTCTCCTTGCCAATAGTCCACATCTCGTCCGGGAGTGGCGAGGGAAATTCCTCCGCATCCGGGGCCAAGGCGCGGAACCGGGAGATCTGCAGGCGGGACAAAGCGTCAGCAACATCATTATTAATCCCTGGAACATGCCTGGCCCTGAACAAGACGTTGAGGCGCAGGCAGCGCAACACAAAATGGCGCACTAGTTCCATAACCCTGGGCGATTTGGAAGTCTGTGCATTGACAATGCGGACAACAGCAGCATTGTCACACCAGAAATGCACAACCGAGTTAGCCCACTGCTCGCCCCATAGCATCAAAGCCCCCAGAATAGGGAAAAATTCCAGGTATGTGAGATCCCGCAGGCGACCTGTGGCTGCCCAGGCCGGTGGCCACCCACCATAGGCCCACTTCCCATTGAAGTACATCCCATAACCCAGGGATCCTGAGGCATCAGACTGGATCTGAAAATTGGGGGATGCCAGGAGGCCAGACCTCCAAAATGAGACCCCATTGAACTCCCTCAGGAATTGCAACCAGACAAACATGTCTGCCCTGATACCCCGGGTAAGCCTAACTCTATGGTGGGGCCTGGATAACCCTGCCATGGCGTCGCATAAGCGCCGGGCAAAAGCCCTGCCCGGTGCGACCACCCTGCAAGCGAAATTGAGGTGACCATGTAGCACCTGCAGTTCCCTCAGTGATGCCTTGCGCTTGGCCAGCAAATCCGAGATAAGGGCCACTATCCTGGACACCTTATCGCCCTGTAACCTAGAAGCCTGCGCTACTGTGTCAATCTCCACCCCCAGGAATACTAGCTTGGTAGATGGGCCCTCGGTCTTTTCGGGCGCTAAAGGGACACCGAGTTCCTCCATTAGCGTCTGAAATGTGTTGAGGAGACGTGTGCACGTGTCCCAGCCCCGTTCACCCCCGAATAAAAAGTCATCCAGGTAATGGGCTACAGACCGGGACCCTGACCTGCGGACGAAAGCCCACTCTAGGAAGGTACTAAAACGCTCGAAGGCCGAGCATGATATGGAGCAGCCAAAAGGCATGGCCTTATCAAAATAATATTCACCCTTAAATTTGAAACCCAGCAACTCAAAGTCGCCCGGATGCACCGGCAAGAGGCGAAAAGCCGACTTAATGTCGCACTTGGCCAGTAGGGCACCCGGGCCACACGAGCGCACCATGCGCAGCGCATGGTCAAACGATGTATACCTGACTGAACAAAGGTCATCAGGGATAGCATCATTGACCGATCGGCCGGCTGGGTAGGACAAATGATGAATAAGGCGAAACTCGCCTAGAGACTTTTTGGGGACCAAGCCCAGTGGCGACACCTTAAGATTGGGAAACGGGGGTGCAGGGAAGGGTCCAGCGACCCTGCCAGCATCTAACTCCTTTTTAATGCTGGCCGCAGCCACCTCCTCCCTCCCTCTGAGGGATAAAAGGTTGGGGGCATCCTGAGGGGACCTATCACCCATGAAAGGGATACGGAATCCCTGCTTAAAACCCTGAAGGAGATACTCCCCATCCTCCCCCTTCGGGTACGATGCGAGCCAACGCTCCAGCATGTCCACATTAATTGGGGAGGGGGCCTTTTGGAGAACCAGCTCCATCCGTGGCAGTCTTGCCAGCCCACTGTCCGGCCCTCCCTCTGCCCCGTGTCCCTCCAGGCCTGGGACAGGCGGAGGCTGCGTGGGGGCCCGAACATGTGGGACACTCATGCCTATACTTGCAATTCTTCCTATTGCAGGAACCATTGGACGAGAAAGTCCAGCACAGCAGGCGGGCTGGAACCCCCTGCCCCGCCGCCTGGCGGGTAACCTGCGCTGGAGCCACTCGCTGGACCGCATGTCCACAATGGTATCTGTCTCCCGGGGCAGGGCGCGTGGGCGTCATGTACAAAAGCCAAAGCCTCTGGCACGGCTCATCCCATCTCATCTCGGGGTGGAGGGGAATCCTCATACGGAATTCCTCGTCATAGGCTAACCACGAGGGGCCCGGGAAATCAACCATCGCCCTATATATGTTGTCCAAATATTGGACCATGGGAATCGCCAAATCCGGCCGCGCCCTCAAGTACACCGCCATGTATATTAAATAAGCCGGGAGCCAGTTGGCCCAGGTACGTGGCGGCTTACGGCGACGTGCCTGCTCCTTGTCCTTCTCATCCTGTCCCTCCCTTTCCTCCTTGGTGGGCTCTCTGTTCAGGAGTGAGAAGATATCTACATACTCCCCCCGCCATATCTTTTCTCTGGTAGTCTGTGCCAAGTGATCACCCAGTGGCAAGGAATACCCCGCCGTCGGCAAAGCCGAAAAAGGCACCGCAGCCATAGGAAAAGGGGCCTGAGCTAGCCCAGCCACCCCCAGAACATTCCCCGCAGTGTAAGAACAAGTACCCACCCCAGTGCCCAGGGTGGCAGTCGTCGTCGCCGGGTGGGGTGCCAACAGCGTGACCCCCGCACCACCCGCGCGAGGCCAAGGCCATTGAAAAGCCCCCCCCCATATTGGGAATGTGTGTGGATGTACTCGCTTGCACCGTATACTCACATGCTGCACCCCCGCGGACCGCATCCACCGGGGGTTCCGGCCCACTGGGGGCGTTGGAGCTCACGACCGACGTAGAGCTCATCGCCGGGGCCTGACACGCACCTGGCTGCTGGCTGGGGAGCTGCGAGGCAGTGGCCGAAACCGCACCACGCGCCTGCAGCAGCTCAACCCTCCCTGTCGTCTGTTGTCCTCCTGCCGACAGCGCCTCAAAAGGGACCCCAAAGGGGGCGCCCGCATGACTGGCCCGAGCCAACGACGCTTCAAGGGCCGCAATGCGGGCCAGTAAGGCTTCCACGTTGACCTGGGGCCAAGGGCCGGCCGGCCCGCCCGGTCCAGGCGTGGGTACAGGTCCCTGTACCCCAGGACCCGAATATGGCCATTGGCCAGCACCGAAGCCCGGCAGGGTCGGTGGAGAAACCTGCCAAGGCAGGGGGCCGCACCACCCCCCAAGGCTAGAGGGCCCAGGGGGAGGCTGCGACCCAAGAGCAGCAGGCCCAACAGGGTGGGCAGGTGCAGGAGCGGTGTCCACCGCTCGCGGGCCACGGGCCGGAGTCCCTTCCGCGCCCGCACTCTGGTCGCCCGCTCCGGGGCAATAGACCCCATTCCGCCGGTCCCGGCAGGGGCCTGCAAAGGCGGCTGCTGAGGAGGCGGCACAGCGGTCCTCCGACCTGGGTTGCGCCTCCTAACAGCGCGAGCCGCACTCGAAACTGCCTTCTTCTTCGAAGGCATCTCCACCGAAGCAAAGGGAAGCCAAAAAGGAAGAATCGCTACCAAAAGGCTTCCCGGTAATCTAAAGAGCGACGGAGACACAGGGGAAAAGACTTCTCCGCTCCGTTGCTGAGGTAAAATGGCAGCTCGGCTGCCTCGTGGCCACCCCTTTTATAAGGGAGCTGGCCACGCCCCTAACTACCCGGATTCTCTGTCCTGTGGGGGGGGGGGCCGCAAAGAGCGTGGCGGCCATTTTGGCGCCGCGCTTGCATTCTTTCCTTACTACTCAAACCTTTGCAGCTGAGTGGCAGCTAATACTCCAGCAGCCCAGCTATAAAAAGCCTTCAGCTGGGACTAACAGCCACTGGCAGAAACCCTGTAACATGTTGCAATGAAAGTAGGCCTGCAGAATCAGTAAGGATTTTGTGAGTAAACTCCTCTGTAAATTCAATTGATTCAATGGACCAACTTGATTTGTGATGGATAGCAATATCAATATCAACTATTGTGTCTACTAGTTTCCAATGTACTTGAAAACCTATTTTGGATTTGTCACCATTGACTATGCAAGTTAAGACTGATGGGGAACTGCAGTCCTACCCCTACATTAGAATAAATTTGGGAAGACAACCTTTATGCACTTTTGAAAACCTGACCTTTATGTAAATTGGCAGCAAGGAGCCTTTTCAGCAACAGACCAATATTTTATTATTCGACTTTTGTCCAAGATGGTCTTGTGATTAAGTTCACAAGGTGTATTACTTTTATGTTCAACAATATCAAATTGGCCTTCCTACACTATAGTATTTTATATAATTATATTTTGTACATTATTTTATTCCCTCCCTGTCCCTTCAATCATAGGGATTTATTTCACCACAATACTTAATTATTAAAGCTTAAGTGTATACAGCCTGGCTTTCATAATAGGTACCAAGATTCTTGTATAACAATTCAATTGTGAGGTTAATGTTCATTTTAAAATAATTGATTAAAAAAACATACGAATTGAGTTGTAGAATGACCAAAGAACCATGTCAAGTTGATAACAGAACTACCATTGTACAGTTTTTAAGATTCCTGAGTAACCCACAGATTTGGTACTTGCTGTGGTCTCTGTGCCACTAACTCTGGATACTTCCCCTAATGCTGTAGACATTGTGGAACAACTGGCCCGTCTGCATGAGCCCTGAGAAAGCACAAAACCAAAATCCATACCTGAAACAGGAACAGTCCCTGAGGGGAGACGGTCAGAACATGGGATGCTAGTCCCATAACTCCTTTCCTGGTGGGAAAAAGTCAACAAGCGATATGAGATGGCTAGCATTTCAGAAAAAAAGCAATATGAACTTCTTCAACTGACTGGGTGAGCAGACATTCCCTTTAGAAAATGATTCCTTAGGATAAGCTACACACTTGTGCCAGGTTCCCCTCCTCCTCCTCCTGAAGGCAAGCAATGTAAAATATTATGCAACTAGTGCTTTCCGTACTTGAGCAATGGCTTTTGCCTGGGGCTCCACAGGAACAGGTGAGTAGTTACTATTCTTGTAGGTGAAGAAGTACGGGCTCTCCTGCAGAGATAAGGCAGCAAAAGCAATTGAATGAAAAAAGTCAGCACTCAGCAGAGTAGATTCAGTCACAAAGATAGCCACAAGGCTGATTAAGAATATCTGCATTTAATTGCTATTTTTGTGGTACAGTACTGGAGGCGTTCATGGATAGCCAAGCTACACAGTAAAAATAGTGGTACTGAACACTGAGGGTTTCACAGCAATCAAATGAATATGTTTGCACATGGGAAGAAATCCTATAGAAGAGTTGGAGCCAAACAATATAGTGCCATTAAAATATGGAATTCCTTAATTCTTGAAACTGTCTGATGCCACAACAGAAACTTTTGACACTTCCCACCAGCTTCTTTTGTTTTGTCATAAGTCATTGAGAGGTAGTGACTGTGGTGGCTCAGTGGTTAAGAAGCTCGCCTTGTTAGCTGGAAGGTCAGCAAGTCGGCAGTTCAAGACCTGAGTACTGCACGATGGAATTAGCGCCTGCCTCTGTCCCACCTCCTGCCAACCTAGCAGTTCGATAACAAGAAATTGCAAGTAAATAAATAGGGACCACTTCACTGGGAAAAGGTCTTGGGGACATGAAAGGAGCCTCATTTGGGCGTCACCTGAGTGGAGTTCCTCCAGCCCAAACCCTTTCAACCCAGAAATCTCCTTTGTGTGCTTCTGACACAATTTAAAAAACCCTGAGAAGTAAATACAGGCTCCTTTGGAAGTATGAATCACGCTAAATATTTCATCTTCTAATGAGGAGCTACTGACAAGATATACATGAAATACTTCATGTAGAGTTGTGCTCCAAAAAAATATATGGTATATTGCCCTCATGAATTTAACTGAATAGTGTGTTTGTTGTTGTTGTTGTTTAACCGTACCTCAATTTAAGTTTGCTGTCAAATTTTGATAATGATAAAAATTGATGTGTGGGCAACCCATTAATCTTTTCAGAGCTAAACAGCAAATTATCCTAGGCTGCAGCCTTAGAACAAAAGATACAATCTCCTTACTGAATCTAAGGATGTATAATTTGAGGTAGCATGTGGACAGGATGCTACTTTATAGCCCTCTGTACATTATCTTTTAAATCTCTTGATGGTATAATTATTATTATTGTGCCGTCAAATCAATTGTGTGGTATCAATTCAATTTTGTCCTATGGTGATCTTTCTCTGGTAAAAATATGTAGAGATGGTTTACTATTCTTTTCTTTTGGGGCATCATGGGATTATGCAGTTCTCACATGCTGACTCTTCTCCCAGGAGTCACAGCGGGTAGTTCAACTCTCAACCTCTGGCTCAGCAGAACACAATTCTACGTAAACTAGTGAACTAACCAGTCAGCTATTTCATACCTGTCAAGTATCCCGTATTGGACGGGATTGCCCATTTTTCAGCACTCATTCCTCCCCTTTCCCACCACTGTCCCGTATTTGAACGGTGGGGAAAGGGGTTACTGCGCATGCGTAAATTGGTTACTGCCCATGCATGCGCAGTAATTTCCCATATTTTGTGGAGCCGCGCTTGACAGGTATGCTATTTGATGGAAAGAATATATTATAAAAATATTTTATTTATTTTTCTGATTTATATTGCCGCCCAACTCTGAAGACTCTGGGTGGCTCATAGAAAATAAAACCAATCACATCTTTAAAATCTGCCAACAGGCAGGGGTCACCACATTGCTGGTGTCCCACACCTGCTTTGCCAGCCAGGTTTTTAGCCCTTTCCTGAAGGACAACAACTCCGTCTGGAGACGCAGCTCAATTGGCAGGAGGTTTCAAAGGGCCGGAGCAGACACTGAGAAGGCCCTCCTTCTGGTGCTAGAGAGACAAGCCTCCCTAGCAGATGGCACAATGAGAGAGCCTCTCTGGTCTGGTCTGGTGGGATGGAGAGATGATCTCAGAGTGACACAGTCTCTTAAGTATCCTGGTCCACTACCATGTAGGGCTTTAAAGGTAATTACTAGCACCTTGAATTGCACCCAGAGGCACACTGGCAACTAGTGCAGCTCCCAAAGCAGTGGTGAGGCACGGGCATGCCGCCCGCACCCCAACACCACCGTACTAAATAAATTAATCTACTTTTTAAGATGACCATTGTGCAGTTTTAAAATTCTTCAGCAAACAATTCTTTCTTCACAACTTTACATTTTCAACCCAGTGTTCCTCACATTGGTACCATCTGCCAAACTACTATTAGTAGCTGCACCTGTGAGAATAATACAAGTGGTGCAACATTTGAAAACAAATTGCTGAACACTGAGATTATCTGGTGCACAGACCAAAGTGCTTTCATGGCAGATAAAGTCTATTCTAACTTTTCAACTGCAGCCAAAAGTCAAGCTGTTTGCATTGTCCAGAGTAAGTTAGATGGGTGGTATACTAATTGAATGAATGAATGAATATTATCAAGTGATAATAGGATTTTGGCCACTATGTGTGGAATGGTTGCTGACATAAACTGCAGTCCTGTCTGGAACGTCCCCAGCAAAGGCAGCTGTAAAGTGTGATAAAATATTTATATTTCTCGTATGTAAAAAAAAGACCTAGTTATTAGAAAGCTGTAGAAATTAGTAATAAAAAACACTAATCATTTGAAATGAACATGAGCAGTCCTACCCCCCCCCCCCCAGGAAAATGGAAATTGTAGTAAAGACATTTTCACAAGTGACCTTTGCGTTTTTCTATTTCCCACATCTGAACAACAAATGAACATTTTACATTGTCCGAGAAGTGCATTTGATCTCAAAATGTCACCTGCCATTTTCAGTCTCATATTAACATCATTCAAAAGTTATATACAGCAGATGAACAAATGTCCTTCATATAATTTTAGAAGAATATGCTTTAAAAGCGCTGGGGGAATTCCTTTACAGACCTTTTCAGTTTCTGTGAAACTAACCATAAAGGTCAGGGGAAGCTAAGGAACACACACACACACACACACACACACACACACACACACACACACACACACACACACACACACACACACACACACACACACACACACACACACACCTGTACTGAAATCATCTTGTAATGTCAACAACCTGTCAAGATTTAGTCCTCTAATCTCACGCAACACCATTAACTATTCCTTTCCTTGGGCCAGTTTTATAACACACTGGTGTTCAGTCCAGGCTGGCTGGTTAGCTCAGTAGTTTAGGTTTCTGACTGTGGAGTCAAAGGTTGGGAGTTTGATGCCCCAATGTGCCTCCTGGAAGAACAGCCAACCTTTGCAGTTGTGGGCAAGCTGCACAGTCCTAGGGTGCACCCAGAAGAAGGAAATGGTAAACCACTTCTATGTATTCTTTACCTAGAAAACCCTGGAAATGGTTCCCATAAGTCAGAATTGACTTGACAGCATGCAGTACATAGCCAGCCTAGGTGTTGACTTGAAAATATGAAAGCTGAATGTAGGTAGAGGGGGGAAAGGCCACAGTGGCCTCACCTTCAGATGGGATATTCCTGTTACATTCAGATGAATACAAGTAGACTGCTCCATGCAAAGTGAGGCATTGCTTTTTCAGGATGTCTGTATACATATTCAAGTGAATGGAAATGAAACATCCATTCCAACCTTGCCTCTCAATACAGGTCGGCAGTTGTGGGTCCAGCAGGCTTACTACCATCCCTCTAGTAGCTACTTATAACCTTCTGACATTTAGACAAATATCTGGTCAAGGTTGGTAATTACATAACTGCAAATCTCAAAGCATTTACTCTAAAGCATTCGTACTAAATTTAAGAGGTTCATATTAACAGAAGCAGAGTCCAGATGGATCAGACTTATCCAATCACCTTCTGCCAGTGGCTGCCTTCAGGAAGACCATAGGCAATAGTAATGCAGTATAACTTTTGAAAAGTTAGGTTTTACAACTGCAATTTCTCAAGAATCCCACAGCCAGAATTCCCAGTAGCCATGATGGCTGCAGCAATTTTGGAGTTCTAGTAAAAAAACATACTTTTCATTGCTCTATTTATTTTTCACATACATATGTATTTAGTGTTATACTTCTTTGGAGGCAAAGGCTTCCTATAGGCATTAGGAATAATACCTTGCCTTGGATATCTTGGAATCGATATTCAGCTAGGAGACGTCTCCGTGATGACATTCTGCACGTGCAAATGGATTTGAGAAATCATGTGGGTTTTTTAGTCATTTTGATATCACGTCACTTGATGGCTAGGCAGACCATGACGTGTGCCCTCCACTTTCAACTGGCCCAAGGGAGCCGACGGAGGACTGCGCGTGCATATGTGTGCAGTAATCCATTTCCCCGCCATTCAAAATATGGGATGGCGGCGGGAAAGGGGAGGAATGAGTGCTAAAATATGGGAAATCCTGGCCAATACAGGATACTTGACAGGTATGACCTGTCAAGTATCCCGTATTGAGAGCTATGAAAAGCATGTTGGATTAGTAATAGTGTCATCCAAGGCAACTGGAAAGGACCATTTTGTGATGTCTGGGTCCCAGAAAATGGTGTTTTAGGGCTTAAAAAGTAGCACTTAAAGCAGTATGTAAAAAAGAAAAAACTACTGCCTTCCTACCTGAGAAGGACACCATGCCTCAGGAACTTCTGTGAAATGATAGGGCTGCTTCTGCCCAACTGGTTTCATCTGGAAGAGAGAATGCCAAGTTGTGAAGACTGATTAATATAGCGTTTGTTCCAACGTAGGTTCCACTTGTAGGTTATGACTTGAAGGCATTAACACCATATCTGAGTCTTGTTGTAACAAACAATGTATGACATCTTTTGGCTGCATCTAACTGGTAGTTTCAATTAAACAAATCCAGTGAATCAAGAGGATTTTGGTAAATGTTGACCTGCAGTCAAGCCTAGGAGGGCTTTCGCACAATTTCGTGTGATCCACCAGTTATGCCCACTCCTGGACTCATGGTTACTCCTTGCTTATGGTCACACACACTCTGGTCACCTCCAGACTTGACTACTGCAATGTGCTCTACATGGGGCTGCCCTTGATGACCATTTGGAGGCTGCAACTGGTCCAGAATGCGGCTGCTCAGGTGGTGATGGGGTGTGGGCATTATACCCAGTGATGCTCTGCAGCAGGTTCTGCAGAACCGGTAGCGGAAATTTCCCCAGGCCACACCCACTTGGTTGGGCATGCCCACCTCCATAGCCCTTAATGCAGGATGTTTGGCCATGCCCACAGATTTGGCCCCACCCACAGATTTTGCCAGCCCACATAGTAGTTAGTAAAAAAAATTGCAGTGCATCACTGGTTATGCCAATGCCTCGCCACTATTTCAGGAGCTGCACTGGTTGCCAGTGTGCCTCCGGGTGCAATTCAAGGTGCTGGTGATTACCTTTAAAGCCCTACATGGTAGTGGACCAGGGTACTTAAGAGACCACATCACCCCAAGGACATTTGCCTGTCCCACTCGCCTCTCTAGCACAAGAAGGAGGGCCTTCTCTGTGTCTGCTCTGGCCCTGTGGAACCAACCTCCTGCCAACCAAACTTCGCCTCCAGGTAGAGCTTTTGTCCTTTCACAAGAGTCTTAAGATCTGCCTGGCACAGCGGGGGGTGGGGGTGGGGTGGCTGGGGAGATAGCTACTCTGGGCTGGCTTGTTTAATTATTGCCCAGGCTGTCAGTTTTAGTATATGGCATTGGGAGGGCATTATATATAAAATTTAAACAATCCAATTTTAATACTATTTTTAATGTTTTTTGTAAGTGTTTATTTGTTGTAAGCCGCCCGGAGTTGCCTTGGTGAGGGGGCACCAGTAGAAATGTTAATAATAAATAAATAAATAAATAAATAAATAATAAACAATTGATCTAATGGGTTTCCACTAGCTAGAACTAACAGTTGAGTATGGATCTTTATTGCCCCCTTTCAATTGTATAAAAGCACTCAAGACAGCTTACAAACATAGTTTGATCTGCCCCCATCCCTTTTTTAGAGGTGCATGTAAGGGATAGGGATTGAGCAGGTGCTTCTCCACATAGGGGCTCAAGACTATGGCGTGAGACATATCACCCCAGAAATGTTGTGGTAAGCCAGAGGCTTTGTCCAAGAGCCGCCTCTGCTTATCCGCACTTTTGTAAACTAAGAATAAGGATAAGAACAGAAGATGGGCTACTAACTCAGGTGATAACAGCTAGATTAGGCATTAAGGTTTTGTTTTCCATATCTCAAGATTTTTGGGAATATACAAAGGAACAAATGTTCTTGAGCTGTGAGGCACAGTAATTCTCAGACCATTTATCTGTGATTTAGAGAACAAACTGAACAAAGAAAGCAGAAAGTACTCTACTGACATACACAACAGAAGTTAGTAGTGTAAGGAGGAAAAACTAAAAACTGTGAAATAATTGCTGATGGGCCTATGAAGATGAATGCATAACCAGCAAAAACAAAAATAACAAAAATATAGGGAAAGTTATATATGTGTAACTTACTGCCAAATGATAAGATTACATATAGCAGATTAAAATTAACACTATAGATAATCCTCAAACACTTCAATAATTAAGGAACTGACCACTCACTCACAACAGAGAACATCTTTTTCCTTTTAAAATAAAAGTATACATTTGTTTTCATCCAAGCTTCTGCAAGAAGTCTGTCGAGTAATGAATCATTTCTTATGGTCACCTTGAAACTGCATTTACTTTCCCTCTGAGAAACAATTCTAGACATTGTCACAGGCAAGTTTATAGCATAGATGAAATCTGAGCCATATATTGCTCCAAAAGATATTTTACAATAAGGTGCAGAGAACATCTTGAAATGCTACAGCACTTCCTGGACTAGTTCAAGCTCTAATGCCTTACTGCTCTTATAGACAACTTGTAAAGTTACTTCTAAGAAGGATTACTGTAACAACACGCTGAAGCCATGCATAGTCATCCATACTGGTGTCCAGTTATGGTTTATTTCATACCATTGTATTCTTTCTTCATAAAAATTAGGGCTATCATGTTGTAAGCAAAGAATAGTGTTATCACATAAAAAGTTTTTTAAAAGAGAAAATGGAAGGAAAGGGTCTGTACTCCCGAAATATATTTATAGAGAGACGTTATTGTCCCAAAACTTGCTGTCTCAAGAGTGCTAGAGGGAGTAGGGTCTTTTCTTTTTTTTGAAAATCCCACTACCACAACCCTTTGAATCCTAGAATCTGGTGTCATATTTTCTCACATTTAGCCCATATAATCCACAATCCAGTGAAGCAATCGTCCTTTATGTGGGTCTATTCTTATTGGGACTGGCAACTGGAGTTTGGCCACCATCAACCATGCTTTTGCAGCTAAGACCATGTTTTCTACAAGTACTATTCTAACCCTGCAAGATCTCCTAATAGGTTGCATAGAATTTTTCACCTTGGAGTTGCTATTAGTAAGTTTCAAGGAATCAGATTTTGGTATTTGTTTTAACCTGACTTTCTTTCCATCTGCCTTTCTTTTGACTGTTACTTGCATGTGCTCTATCAATAGGAAAAACTAGAAATTTTAATTGGTTACACATGCACCAGTTAATGGGATTGTAGCTGCTGTTATTTGCAACAACAGTTAAAAACAGAATTATAGGACTCTAAAGAAATAAAACCTGGGCAATTTCATGAAGAACATTATTCGTAAACTCCAGACATCCATCTGTAATGCATGTCCACTAATTGCTATATTTTTCTCATTTTTTTTCTAATGCTCTTGTTCATTTACATTTTTTATTAGGGATGCCAACCTTGGCGCTCAAGCAGTTCTTGGATTTCAATTCCCAAAAGCCCTGATCAGCAGGGCTTCTAGGAATTGAAGTCCAAGAACAGCTGGAGCACCAGGGTTGGCCACCCCTGTATCTACATCCACAGAACAATAATGTTGGGGACTGTCTTGTTTTTTACATGAAAGCGGGTTGTACACAAGGACCAAAAGTTATTGCCAAAGCGAATTCAGGAAAAGCAAGGGTTCATTTTTGGAGCTTTCCAAAAGAATCTTAGATATCCATCATCAAACCAACATCCAAAATAAAGTTCCAGATACATAGCTGAAAGCCTGAAAGCATTTTCTCAGCATTTGTCAAGCTGCCAGCATTAAATATCCAGCAACAATGTGCTGACAGGTGCAGCATACAAATAAGCCACTGAGTACGTTCTGTGCAACTGTTTGCCAGATTTTAATGAGTCTCTCCCTGCTGACCATTAATGAAATAGGTCATCAGCATTTTCTACCAAACCAGACTTTACTGCTTGCCAATTTACTTTCTCTGCAAGCAACACATTTGATTCTTACAAATGGCCTAAATTGGCAGTTTGGGTTATTATTATGTAACTTTGTGTATATGCAGCATTCTTTGTAGATTTTTCCCTGGCCTGGGAAGAAGACAACTATAAATGAGGGCCAGCATATTTACTACCAAGCAGAGTGAAGCAGTTTAGATCAGGTGGCTGATGCTGGTATCACTTAAACATACTTCCTTTCACTGAAAACAGAAAAATCTTAGGCCAGTACTGCAATACATTTATTTCAGAAACAAGAACCTGAGGCTGAAAGTGTACTTCCCTAGGCAATAAATTTAGCCCTTGATCAACTGGAGACTTAAACCTTTTCCTCCCAAGTATCTAACAAACTGCAGAAATTAAACTTGATATAAGATTAAATTGTGCTCAACGGACATAACTTCACCCCTTCTATTTTCTCCATTTGTGGTAGTGATCTAGTAATTCTACAGGAGGGAGCAGAGCAAAAGACCTTGAGCACAAATGTGTCTTATGCAATCTATCTCTGGCCTTTGTTGGCGAAGCCCACTTGGATCCATCTTGATAGAGGGCAGCAGCTTCATCAATACTGGCCTGGGGGCTGAGGCTGAGGAGGACTTTGTTTGCCAAAAGGGCTCAGGACCAGAAAGTGATTCAAGGAACTGGCTCTGTGGTATGGGTGTCATGCTGCACTCTTTCTTTATTCATGTCAGAGGCACCACCAGATTATAATAACATACAAAGCTAAAATTAATATATCTAAAACAAAAAGGAATTAAAAGGGCTAGATGACATCTGCTTAATATTGGGCTACATCAACAGCATTTTCTCTTGCTAACATAAGGTCCTCCTCAGTGCACATTGAGGGGCATAGTGTGTATTGTACCATATGGGTGATAGTTTGTTCTTCTCTGCATTCACACAGGCTACCATATACAGGGAAACCCCACATTCTCAGATTAGCCCTTGATCTTCCTACCCCAGCACACAGTCTGTTTAAAGCTTTCCACACAGGCCATGGTTGTTCTTGGCCAGGTGGTAAAGAATCATGTAGTTCAGCCCAGTTGTCTGGTAGCTCCTTGCTTGCCTTACAATGCTGTGATGTGGAAGGCAAATGGAAGACCATTGCATTATATTCCATGAACAATATTCATGGCTGATTATCATGATAGCCAATATTCAGATTCAGATACAGCATTTGAAGAAGAATCTATCTCTCCACAGCCGTTGCAATGGGGGTCTTTATGACAAAGGGCATTTCAAATTTTGCAATTTGGGTACTATGAACACTGGGGGAACACATACCAATTTTGCCTCTGATTCTAGACAGGCAGCCATTTAACCATACAGTTTGACACATATCTGTGCCTCCTCCTTCTTCTGCCATATCTGAATCCAAATATCAGTGATCCTCATGGCAATCAGCCATGAAGACTGTCCTGAGAATATAATGCAATGGGCGTTCATCTTCCTTCCGCATTACAGTCTGACACATGTACCACTGACCCAGTTCCGTGAGTCACTTTCTGGTCTTGAGCCCTTTTGGCATGCAAAGTCCCCCTCAGCCCCAGGCCAGTATTGATGAAGCTGCTGCCTTCCATCAGGATGGATTCAAGTGGGATTTAATCTAAGATGGATTCAAGTGGAATTTAATCTACTTGGGGACCATCACCTTTCCCTGTTGACTTTGACACCCAAGCTATTAGTCCTCAGGGTTGTCAGGTTAGTTAATTGCCACCTGACACTCATCATTGAGTCATGGCAGTATGGTCTACTCTATTACCATAGCAGGATAGCCTGGCCAGAATGATATCTCTGTACCTTACCTGTGGTAAAATCCTCTTTAGCACTTATAGGATTAATGGTATTCTAGGGTTTGATGCCTCCCTGGAGTAGTGTAATCTCTTATGGTCCTTCAAAAAGAAAAAAGGTACCAAGACTTCATAGAGGTAAACAGCCAGTGTACCTAAATCTCAGTGCAAATTGACCCAACTGTGTTTTTAAAGCACTTTAGACAAACCATATAGTTACAGATATCTGCATATCAGATTTATATCTGCAAGGTTCATCGTACTAACTGTGCTACTGAACTTTATCTTGTATGAGCTAGTCCTTACAGTGATGAACTTGAGTTGTATTATATTAGCTTGTGCAGTATGCAGTGATATTATGAGTGAAGTAATAGATTCTTCTTGTCAGAGATGCTGATGAGATAACCTTGCCCTGTGCTTGTTACTCCCTGACAGTATCTTGCAAGACATCTGACCGTGCGGAGACTGCACCCAACCATCAGTGATAAGAGATAATGAAGTCATCCAAGTGAAACAACTTATCACAAACCTCTGATAATTTCTACCAGAACCAAGTGAGCACGGGAGGGTGTGCATGTGTGATGTCGCACAACTCTTGAGTCTCCTTTCCAAAAGTATATCAGTCATGAGAAACTTATAGCAAAACACCATGGCTTAAAACTCTTCTAAATAGAGCCTATTTTGGACCTAGGTGTTTGGGATACAGAGCTCCTCCAAAATTCATCAACAGATTACACATATCAAACATAAGCTGATTAGCTATTTAGTCAAGATGGAATAATACAATATACACTCAGCAGGTCCTCTCAAAACAGATCCCCGAGGGCATCATTCATAGCCTTCTAAACTACCTGCTCACTGCTCTCTCCTGGGAGACAGGGTTGTGTGTCTCATACAGCCTACTTTCCACTTTACCTGCTGAACTAAACGGTTGCCCTCAGATATGCTGAAAGACCCTAAGATTCAATTAGTGCCCCAGCTGCATGAAATGGCATGAAGTGGAGGACAAACAAAGTTATTAAAGTCTTTGCCAGGCCCTCTCCCTTCACTCAATTCATTGATCTCATTTTGCATCTTCTGCTCTCTACCTTTCATGTTTGGCTAAGAGAAATAACTTCTGTAACAGGTAATCTGTTTTAAGCTCATAACCTCCTCAATTAGAATCTTGGGTGATCAGGTTCTAAACTGCAGTGGAAAAGCTATCCAGCAGAGACTGGGCTATTTCATTAACTATTAGTTAACTTAAGAAATCTATCATATTTATGTTTGCATTAGATGAGACAGATTTAATACAATAATTAATGCTAATGATAAGGCCATAGAACTGAGATAGGTAAATAATAATTTGATTGACACTATGGTCTCCAAGTGGTCCCTGTTGTTCTTGGTATAAAAGTGCACTCTTGCAGTTAAACGTGCTTTCTTATATTTAGCACTTTCCAGATAGCTAGGAATGGTGGGATTTATAGTCTAATACATCTGGAAAATACCAGGTTGGAGGAGGTTGTCCTTAAACAGGGGTGGCCAACCTTGTTGCCCCAGGTGTTCTTGGGCTTCAATTACCAGAAGCCCAAGTAAGCACACCTGCTGATCAGGGCTTCTGGGAATTGAAGTCCAAGAACACCTGGGGCACCTGGGTTGGCTACGCCTGCCTTAAAACATACTGTCTAGAAAACTAAATGCTTAAACACACACACACACACCATTCTTAAGATTTCTAGGGCAAAACATGAAACCAATCTTGTTGTATGATAGAGGTGGGTTTTACGATTTCTCAGAGGCAGGGGTTTTCAAGGGTTGAGAGGGATCCAGAACTGCTTCTGGATCAGCTGGCTGAAGAATTGGGGACAATGAAAAATAGGCTAAATAGGTCCTGAGTTTGGATAAACCTTGGTAATACAGCAACCCAGCGCCAGTGAAGAAAACTCCTCTCACCTCTTTTTTGACTTCCTTGGTAGTTATTGCCATTCCCATTAAGCAAAACATACTGCATAGCACATGCAGAGTTTTTCTAGACCCTACACCGCTACTGGGGCTGCTGGAAGAGTGGCCATCAGGCTGTGAAGAGTCCCCAACACACACACACGATCTTATACACTTCTGCCCCAAACACCCCCTCCCTAAAAAAACCTAGGAGTCCTACTATTCTATACATCAAGAATATACATATCATTTTTTTGGCTGAAATCTATTAATAAGTCACAACCAGAGTAGGCCCAATGGAACTTACAGAGGACTTGTCTCACCAAATCCCCACTGATTCAGTGGGCCTACTCTAGATACAACCTATTACTAGATTTCAGTCAGAAAGTCAGAATTCAGATACCATGAACTCAAAGAAGATCTCCTTTGCTATCTCATCAGAGCATTTGACCTGCAATAAAAGGAAGGCTGAGAGAACAACTTTGATATTATCTTTACAGAAATGTATAGATAAGAAGGATAAGAATCAACATAACATCATGCAGCATCTTCCATCCAAGGTTGCAATGTTCAACCCTTGTCCTACCATAGTAAATGGTTATGGACTTAAAAGTGAAAAGTAGAAAAATAAATGGAAATCACAGCTTAGTCTAATCTGTTAATTACAACTCCCCCTACTATATGCATTACAGTAAAACCCCTACTTACATAAAAAGTCTGTTCTGTAGGCTTGTATGTAAATAGGTTTTTTACTTAACTCAAAGTAAACCCATAGGAAAAATGAATGTTTACTTAACTCGAAGCAAACCGATAGGGAAAATGAATTTTTTACTTAACTCAAAGCAAACCCATAGGAAAATGATATTTATGTAAATCAAAGCAACCCCATAAGAAAAATGGTGTGTTTTTTTTTACTTAACTCGAAGGAAACTAATAGGAAACTGTGTTGTGTAAATCGGGACGTTGATGTAAATCGAGACATGGTTTTAGTGCAAAAATCATTATGTAAGATAAATTTTATGTAACTCAAGGCATATGTAAGTTGGGGTTTTACAGTATTAAACAATCTCACATTTTACAGGAACTTTCCTCAGTCTGTTTCTAGAATAGATATTCATGTACATATTCAGCATTTTCAATTCCTTCAAAATTAGGGCTGAAGACGCCTTCCCACAGTTACAGAAGTAAATCTAAAATAGCAAGAACCTTATCTACATTCATATTCTATGATTCATTTATCCTATTGAAGCTAAAGATGAGCCTTGGGAACAATGGAGATGGTGGTCTGATCTTATGATGCCTCAGTTTTTCATTGTCTACAAATTTACTGGCTAATGTCTTCCTCTCAATAACCAGTAAATATTCTGGAGCAGCTGTGCAGACTTTTCTCGGTGGACTGTTTTAACCATGGGGTCCCAACCTTTTCAAGCCGGGGGTTGGGTCACGCTCTCTCAGTCAGCTTTGAGGGCTGGATGGCGATTTTGCCCTGCCTGTACGATGGGGGTGGCTATTTTGTCCCAATTTCTTCAAAGGGCCAGCTATTTTTGTTTCTCAAATGCCCTTGGATGGGTGGGGGGCCCACATGAAATTGCTCAGGGGCCCTGATCCAGCCCCAATAAACCAGAACCTCTGGTTTTATTGGTTCTCCTTCTAGTCTTTGAGTGCTTCTCCTCCAAAAGAATGTCATACTTTAGAAAGCCTTGAGATTCTTGCACGAGACATATTGACACCTATCTCTTATGAATCAATATTAAAACCATTGACATTCACATATTGGAAATAGAAGGAATTTGATGCTGATACTGCCCATGTGACACAGCAGATGGAGAATCAACTTTGGACTGGGGGAACAGTTTGAATCCCGGTTTAGTCATGAAGTTTTCTAAGTTATCTTTGGCTAGTCACTATTTTACAAGGTCATCATGAAAATAATGAAAACAAGATAGCCTTTTGGTTTGCAACCTCATGCATCACACAGGAAGGGTAATCCTGTATACAGTATGGGTGCCAATTTGATATGCACATCATATAGGTGGTATCACCTCAGAAATCCAATTCTGGATAACAAGAAACCTAAGCATCTCCCTCTTCCTAACCATTTGACATACAGGCAGGACGACACATTGTGCATTCTTAGCACAGAATTATACCTTAATTCACATTCATTGTGAACTATAGACTCAACTAAATCTTACAACTGCAAAATAACCTTCCGTGCTAGAGTGCTCGTGCCTTGACATCTCCATAATACTGCTGAAACAACAACACTCTGGGGTACTGTTGAGTCTGAGAGTAATTAGCAATGAGACAGCAAGTTCGGGGTTAAACATCAGTGATTTATTATCAGCTCAGTTAAGGCTCGTTTGGACTGGGGAATAAGGGGCCGAGGTGGCTACTTATATACAGACAGAACAGCAGTTACAGAGATACATTTGCCCGGGCTTTTGATAACCCAGGAAATCTGTGTTGGAACCAATCAGATTACAGAAAGGGAGCGCTTTTACAGCAAAGACTTAATGGCGATTGCAGAATTAAAGCAATAAATCATTTGGACACAACAGGTGCACAGAAAGAGCCTCTTTTAAGGTTGTGGTATTTTTGCACCACAATCGGGCGTACCCTGGTAACAGCAACCTTGTGTTACTGGCTAATCTTTCTCACATTAGGTCAGGCAAAAGGAACTATAGAATGAAGTCACCCAAAGGTGCCTTCATTTTGGCAGTTTCACGTCTGGCCTAGACATGGAAGAAGACGAAGAAACAACACCCTCACCAAGAATCCTAAGAGTGCTTCCAGTTGAGATTTCACAGCCCAGATGATATTGACTTCTACTTGTAACCATCATACATGCTTTCTTTATTTTCCTCCAATTTTATCCCCCGCCCCTTTTCCCCAGAAAAAAACAATGTGATAAGGAGGCAAGAATGGCAGCTCTATGAGCCCTCCTTCTGGAAGCCTCTTGCGATGCAGAGATCATGCATGGGTGCTCTGTGACCAATTCAGCTCTCCTAACAGCTCTTGTGCAACTTACCATATTGTTCCAGAGTCCTACTCCTAAAGCAGCCCCAGCAAGCTCTTCTCCTGAGATTTCCCCCGTTGTCTTCTTTGTGGCAGAGTCATTTCCTCCCCTTCCCTGGAAGAGAAATATTTTCAGGGTATTTCCAAATGTGATTTTTAAATTTATTGGCAACCAGACAAAGCCTATTCCTATTATAATTGTGACTGTGAGTGGAATGTTAAGGGGACATTCATCTTAGTTGCTTTGAAACTAAGATCAGTTTTGTGTTGTGGTTATCCATTTGCCACCTAGAAATGTTTGACCTGAAAAATGCAAAATCTTGCTAGATGAAGGCAAAGACCTATTTAGTCAGATAGTCCAATGCTTTCTTCCCTCTAGCTGTGACACGGCAAACCATGAGACCCTGGAGAGCAAGAGGTTTGGGTTCACGGCTATTTAATAAATGTGTATAATTTAATAATTATGAAACAAATCTAGAGAAAAGGCTGTACAGTGCTGAAGCATATGCTTTGCATTAAGGAGATCCACAGTTCAATTCTTGGCATTTCCAATCCAGGCAGTGTTGGGAAAGAACTTTCCTTGGAACTCTAGATGGCCACGGCAACTTTGTATAGACATCATCATCAATTTGATTTATATCCTACTCTTCCCAGCAAGAGCTCAAGACAAGTAACAGTACAGAGCTAGGTAGAGCTATGGTTTGAATTCGTATAAGACCATTTCTTGTGTTCAAGGCTTAGCTTGAAAGTAATGAGTTAATTTGGAGCATACAAATGATAGTTTTGCAAAGCAATGTAACCAACTGGGAAGATCTTTTTAAGCACAAAGGAGCATGCCCACATGTTGCTTCTTGCTTCTAACATACTGAATTAATTGTTTGGTCCATGTTTGTAAAGTATTTTTGAACAAATATAATAACAGAGAAAGAACACTTAGTAATGGGGCAACTCATTGTGAGCCCTGCTGGCTCAGGTTGAGTCAATGGGAGATTCCTCCTCCATCCAAGAATGATAATGCAGTTGAACTGAAACAGGATTTATTGTAACAGGGTGAAGTTTAACAACAGAGCTGTCCTTGATTAAGCCAAGGCTAATTCTCAGCACTGTCTGAGTGCCATTAGTTCAAGTCCTTTTCCCTCCCAGTTATGTTCACTGGGAGTGGTTCTAGCCCAATTTATCTCAGTGGAATTGCACCCCTGACCCACAACAGAGATGGACAATACTTTTGTCTCTGCCAGTCTCTCTGTTGTGTGGCACTCAACTCCCTGGCTGGCTTGTTGGACCCTATGTCTCCTCTCCTATACTCTCATGTTTACTTACATTTATATATAGTCCCAGACCCCAGGTGGCTCCTCAGGTCTTCTGGAAGCTCTATCCAGGGCCATAGCAAGGGGCTGGCCAAGGTGGGCATGGTCCACCCTGAGTTAGCAGTTTGCCCACCCTCAAACTCCCAGCTGCTTATATATATATGACACATATATATGACATTGTTTCCCATCCTGAAAAAATATTTGTCTGCCCAGCTCTAGAATCCTGGCTATGGCCCTGGCTCTATCTCCATTTGGCAGTCCTCATTAGGGTCTACCAGGACATTTACCTAGATCCCTTCATCAATTTATTTCTCCTCAATCTCCTCAAAGATGCGGTGGGCCCGGGCTCGAGGACCTCGCCGCTTTCCCCCAGCCCCCACAATCAGCTGGGGATGGGATGCAGCTGCGGCCGCCATCACCACCCTCCTGGCCAGAGGGTTGCAAAGACGCTGTTGCTACCAGGTTTATTTATTTAGCTAGTTATTAAATTTGTATGGCTGCCTTTCTTGCCTCAGTGACCCAAGGTGGCTCACAGCATTGGTTAAAAACATCCCCCATACAGTAAAACCGAATCTTGAAAATTATCTAAATATAAGGTTGCCCTTATATTCTGCAGTTTTGATTGTATTGCATGCTATTGACTGCATTGACTGTATTGTTTGCTATTGTCTGTTCTGTATGCTATTATATTTTTATTGTATTATTATTGAAGGTTTTTGTGGTGTATGTAAGCAGCCCTGAGTCACACTGTAGATTGGGTGGCATACAAATACAATAAATGAAATGAAATGAATCATCATGTCGGTTTCCAGTTTGTGCCCCATGCTCTACCATATGTTTTTGTTCCTCCAGTCCTGATGGTCCCATCCCTTCCATGGCTTTCCTCATATAAATCTAGACCCAGGGCCCTTGTCTCCCTTCAGGGGTCTCATCACTGGGTTAGGGCTGTATGCAGTGTGGGTTCCTTCCTCTTGCTGTCTGGATTCTTCCCACCCATGTTCTCCTGCACCTGCTCTATGGGTTTTACCCCTCCCATGTCCAGTGGGGAACTGACTGTCTGAAATTCCATGGGTCCAAGTGAAGGTGAGATGAGAAACAAGAGGGAGTCTGCTACATTTTCTGCCTCCCTTGCACACAAAGCCTAGTCAACTATCTTGCATTGTTTAATTTTATTTCTCAGAGTAGAAGTATTTCTTTCTTCAAACCACTAGCACTGCAGGTTATACTCCTTGGAGAAGCACACTTACTTCATGGAGAGAAGTCTGAAGAACTACAGTGAAATCACTCTTCTGATCATATTTTCCAGATACCAACAGCTTTTCCAACGCATCCTAAACAAAAGGATAAACAAGCAGTTCACAGGATAAGCTCTCTTCTTTAACCACAGAGAGGGGAAAACACAATGCAGAGATTCGCCCATGGTATAAATGAAGTTCAAAACTATTTTAGCAGCTAATAACCCACACTAATCAAATTAAAAAATCAAGACACAAAAGAAATAATTCTGCTCATACAATTATCTCTTACAAAACCATACAAATGAGCCAGTGGCAATTAGATGAATTGCATTAACTTAATTTTCTTAGAAAAAGAAGAGGTATGGAAAAGTAATTGAATCTCTCACTCGCTCCATACCCTGAAAAAATCTCAGATGCAAGGAAATCTCAGTTAACTAAAAAAAATTTGCCATCTCCTAAATGTTTTCTGCCATTTTCCAAATAACCTCCTATGCTTCAGCCAAAAAGACAGCCTATGTTATTAGAATGGCAATTTAGGGGACATCAGCTCTAGCCAGCATAACACATATGCTCAATTCTCCTCCTACCTCCACAAGCTTTTGACTTATGCTCCACTTGCAGTTTTGAACAACCTGCAGGCTTCAAGCCTTCAAGAGGTGTCACTAGAGTAGTCATGGTGAACTTTGGCAATCCAGGTATTCTTGGACTTCAATTACCAGAAGCCCAAGTCAGCACTCCTGCTGATCAGGGTTTCTGAGAATTGAAGTTCAAAAACACCTGGAGTGCCAAAGTTCGCCATCATTGCACTAGAGCAAGAAATGTCTTTCTGTCACACATCTTTTTCCAGGGCTCTAGGTATATCCCATCTCCCAAGCTTTAAGTGTTAATTACATACCCGTCAAGCATGGCTCTGGAAAATATGGGACCTGCACTGGCCCGGGCGTGCATGCGCAGCAACAACTCCTTTGTGCATGTGCAGAAACCCTTTGCGCATGTGCAGAATTGCCTCTGATGGGTGTGCATGCACAGTAACCCCTTTCCCCACCATTCAACTATGGGACAGCAGCAGGAAAGGGGAAGAACGAGCGCTGAAATACAGGAAATCCCAGCCAATACAGGATACTTGACAGGTATGGTTCATTAGTGCCAATGGAAGGTTTGTCAGTGTCTTCAGTTTAGTTTTCATGTCTTGCAAGGGAGGTGAGGGGAGATATTCATGCTGCAGCTTTCCCAAATGTTTCTCGTGGTGTAACAAGGGGAAAAAAGACTTGGAAAGAAATTTTCCATTGGTGACAATAGGGGATTTTTTTGCTTAGCTTAACTGAGATGCAAAGGGGTGGGATTTCCAATGGTGTCAGATGATTGGGAGGAGACAAGCATCACTTGAATATGAACACATTTCCCAGGCATTAAGGAATTCAGGTAGAGCAATGCCTCTGAATACATAGATACCTTACAATGCAGGCTGGGAATAGCACAAACAGGATGGCAGGGGGAGGGACATTGGGGGCAAATGGCCAGTCAGCCCCAAAAGGCAGCATTTGACTGACTCAGCCTGCTGCTACTCTGACTTGGGGGAAAGACCTTAATTTTAAGGTGGCCAACTAGCCATCATAACAATGTCACATGTCATCAGTGTCTGTCAGGAGGCTGAATTGGTCACCCCTACCCTGTGCGGCTGTAGAGTTGCATCCCATAGGTGGGTCAAGTTATAGCACTGAATATAACACTCACCTGAAAGGACCATTTCCATACAATTTCTTCAAGACTGGAGCAGTCACTGAAACAATTGCACCATTTAGGGAGAACATCACTAGAAAATATGAAAAGCAAAGCAAAAGTAGCATTTAAAATGATATATGTATTTATTTCATTTATGAACATGCAGTGTGTTGTATTGGAAAACCTTATACTGTACAGTAAAACCTCGGATAACGCTACAACTTGGTTCCACAAGTCTTAGTGTTGTCCGATTTTTAACGTTATCTGATGCATGCATCGGATAATATTAAAATCCTATGGGATGCATCGGATAATGTTAAAACTCCATAGAAATACATTGTAACTGGCACAGGCATTTGCAAACATTATCCGATGCATCCCATAGGATTTCAACATTATGCGATGCAATTTCTCCCCCAGATTGCTTAACGTTATGCGGTTTTAGCATTATCTGATGCAAACGTTATCTGAGGTATTACTGTCCTGAGATTCTCATATGTGTGAGATACTTCTTTTTCAGTGTGCTGCATGTTATCTTTGAAGCCTGACATCCCTAGATATTGAGATAAATATCTACCATTAAAATGGTAAAATATGAAATACCCAATATCATGATTAGTCAGTCATAAATTAAAGCATATTAAACAGATGGTCACAGTTTCTGTAATGGAAGCATTAGAATTTTCAGCAGAATTCAATCAGCAAAAATAAGAATTTATACAGAAGTACCTGTCTGCAAACATCCTTTTCATTTCCAAAAAAATCCATAACCAAACATTTACACTCTACTCTGGAATTTGACATATGAGATCACCATTTGATTTCTCAAATCATATAATCGTATAATTATCAAATCAGACATCAATGTCAGATACCACTCCCTGGTTATAAAAATAATAGGGTGGTGGGGAATCTCCTGAAACTGACATGTTACGTCTAAAAGGCAAATTCCTTCATTCCCTACTACTCTGTGTCCCTCACAATTGATGTTTGAGTTAAGTCCCTCTGAATGAGATAGTTCCAAAATGTCCTGTCCTCAACAGCCCTGCTCAGCTCCTCCAAACTCAAGCATCAGACTTCCTTTAGGGCAGTGATGGTGAACCTTTTAGAGACTGAGGGCCCAAACTCAACGGGCTGCCATCCATGCCGCAGAGGAGCGGGGTGAACTCTGTGCTGGGGGAGGGAGGAAGTGCTCCCATTGGGCAGAGGGTCAGGATGAACTCTGCTGGGGGGAGGGCAGAAGCGCTCCCATTGGGCTGCTGGACAAAGGGGCAGGGTGAACTCTGTGCTGGGGTGACAGCACGCGTGCCGACAGAGAGGGTTCCGAGTGCCCCCCTTGGCACGTGTGCCACAGGTTCTTCACCACTGTTTTAGGAAGTAAAACCTGCTCATATTTGGTCTTCTGCTTTTCCCAATACCTTCAGACTCGCCCACCATTATTGCATTTTCCACACAATCTTATCTTTTTGTGATACGCCAAAGTAGGATGGACTAGGGCCCGTGGTATCCACAAAGCTCTCCTCTAGCATCATATTCAAACAAATCATTTACTGTCAGCTTTCTCTATAGTACAATTATCACACCCATACATGGTGATCAGAAATACAAGAGCATGAATGATCTTCATCTTGGTCTCTAGAGACACATTCTTACACTTTACGATCTTTTCTAATTCTTTCATTGCTGCCCTTGTATGCCTCAGTCTTCTGACTTCTTGGCTGCAGTCTCCATTCAGATTGATAATTGGACTGAGGTATACAAAACCTTTCACTATTTCAATTTCTTCATTGTCAACACTAAAGTTTTGTAGTTTTACTGCAGGCACAATGTTGTTTTCTCTATTTCCAGCTACAACCCTGCTTTAGAACATTCTTCTTCCATTTTCACAAAAAGTTATTTCAAGTCATTGCTGCTTCCTGCCAGCAAGATGGCATCATCAGGATATATTAGATTATTGATGTTTCTTCCACCAATTTTCAGTTCCTTCATCTGAATCTATTATGGCTTTTTGTATGATACATTGTGTATGCAGATTGAATCGATAAAGGCATAAAAAGCTCCCTTGTCTGATACCTTCGCCTTTAGGAATACATTCTGTATCTCCATATGATAGCTTCTTGTCCACAGTACAGGTCATGCATTAGGACTGTCAAGTGATGACACACACTCATTTCTTTCAAAATAACCCATAGTTTGTCATGATCCATACAGTCAAAGGGTTTGCTGTAGTCTACAAAGTACAGGCTGATCTTTTTATGAAATTCTTTGGTGTGTTCTAGTAGCCAGAGGATATTTGCAATGTAATCTCAAATGCCTCTTCCTTTTTGGAATCCAGCCTTTGTTCAACATCTAGAGCTTCACTTTGCTTGCATGTGTGTGTGCCCCACACATGCCCAACAAGCTGGGTGCTGACTGGCTCAGCCTCATCACTAGCATTTGCTGAATAAGGGATTGCCAGTTCAGTGTTTGACACATCTAGACCAATCTGATCAACCGGAGAAGGCAGATTCACACTTGGAGCAGGCTGAGATGATGGCTGCCAGTCCCCATCATCTGAGTCAGACTGGACTCCTTGGCATCTCCTTTCTTGGGGATTAGAATTTGTATTGAATGTTGACAGTCTATTGATCATTACTTCGTTTTTCATATTTGTTGGTATATTCTTGTCAGAATTTTGACATTCTCTGTGGCTTGAAACAGTTCCATTTTTTTTTTACATACCTCACATGATTTATTTCTCCCTGGTGCTTTCAGGGCAGATTTCACCTTGAAAATTCTGACCCGTCAAAACAAAACAAAATGTAACTCCCAAGTTAACTTACCTCCTTAGAAGGAAATTAACTTTCTAAAGCTTAGAAGGAAAGTGAGATTAAATTTATCACAAATTAATATTTTATATTGTCATGCAACAAGAATTTGTTGGTTGATATGTGGGTGACCTACAATGTGGGGACAAAAAGAAAGTCGGCTAGGTGAAAAATGAATAAAATAAACTAACTTTGAGGGGTAGGAAACAGAGCAAGGTTAAATGTTTCCAAGTTGAAGTCTAGGAAATCAGTAAAAAAAGACAAAATATAATAAAATATTATTATTGATTTACTTATTGTACAGCACAGAAATCTTTTATATACCTTCATTATGTGTCTCTGGAGAAAAATGGCCAACATACACCCAAGAATAAAAGAAGAAACTCTAAGAAGAAACTCTGTGTGAGGATTTTTTTTAGAAAAATGTTTAATTTACCTGGTAGGATGCAAATTTGAGTGAGGATACAAGAGCAGAGAAGAGTCTACCAGATTTACAAAGGCTTTGGGTACCTAAAGTGATGAATATACTGTATTAGCAAAACCAACAAACATAATTCTGAAAAAAAATTCTTAGAGATGTTCCACTAGTGGTGTCCCAGACTATTTTAGAACCATAATAGACTTGCATACTAATAAACGTGATTTTTAAATTAGAATTCTCATATTTGTAGAATGTGCCTACTCTAGCTATGACTCACTACACTAAACAACAGAATTTCAACTCCCATGCTGCAAACAACCCAGGGGTAGAAACTATATACAGGGGGCATGTAAGCACTTTAAATAAGTTATATAAATCAGATAAAATCAGCTGACTAGCTTGAGCAAGCTTTGCAAAATTTCCAATCTGAGAAATAACACTTACTTCTTCATATAAGAAGTCCAAGACTTTTTCAAGTTTTTCAATGCTGTCAACATCGGAAGTGTCCTGTTGAAAGTGAAATAATTTATGTTAGAGGAGAGGTAATGAGGCAGCAGTTATTACTTTTCTCTTGGATGAAATAATTCAAAATAACACCTTACACCCTTTCCTCTTGCAAAATTAATATAGATCTGTCGCACCTATAAAATGCACTAACAATAAGAGGAAAATGATCCAATAAATACCCTGCACCCATCGATTTTATGAACAGAGTTAGGATTAACTCAAGGATACAAGGACCAAGTTTTGCAAAACTGTTTCTCAATCATAACATACTGCTGCGTCTAATATCAATTCTGTGGTTTTGTCCTAACTTTACAAGATATGTCCATGCACAAAGAAGCAGAAAGCACACATTGTGGTTGGTGGGATGGAAGGCACAGTAGACTTTAATGGGCAGAGCCAAAGAAGACAATCTGCTGTTCTGTTGTTGTTGTTTTCTCTACTCACCTCTCTAAAGATTCACATGGAGTACCATGTTGAGATGTGAACAGGAAAAGAACACAAGCAGGGCATTGAGTTTTTGCCTCTGGTAAGGAAGCAGGCAGAAATTGATTGGTTAAGCACAGCCTGAGACTGAAGTACTGGCTGGATATCTTAGTGAGTTTGGTATCTGGCTGATGAGCAAGACGTTGGGACTTTAGTTTGCCACTGTGCATCCCAGAAGAACGAGCCTTTCCAGTCATAGTCAAGTTATACACTCAAGCTACACAGTCCCGGGGTGCCCCAAGAAGCACATAATGGTAAGCCAATTCTGAGTACTCTCTATTTAGAACACCCTGGAAAGGCTTGATGGCACATAATTATTATATTACTGTATTAAAACCATGGAGCGATGGTGACCTATTTACCCTAATAGACTAGCCACCCATTGCCTTGGTCATCTTTTATTTGATTATTTCATTGCATCTACAAGAAATACAAACTTCTTGTTGAAATTTTGGAAATGATGACGTGGACTTGAGCTAACATCAAAATACACTACAGCAGCTAGTTTTTAAAGTGCCACAATACTTTTTGTCTTTTTGTTTCATTTACTCTCTGATGAGCTTCTCATTGATGCTTGTCAGAAGGATGTTTCCATGTCACATGGTTTGAGAACTGTACTCTTAGGCCGAGTGAGAGCAAGATGGGGGTCAGGGGAATATTCCCTTTCAAATATTCATGCACAGTTATCACCTCTGCAGACTTCAAACAGTAATTTTGCAGTGAGTTGATTAAAGCCCCTAAGGAAAGAATATTGCAGAGCATACTATTTTTAGGGATTTAAAAAAATGAAATTAAATTAAATAATTTGGTGCAGTGCAAACACCAAAGGGCAAAGGAAAAGAACAACTTTGTTCTTTCAAAGGCTTTATATGGAGCGTATGTAGAAAAGATTGAAAGTACTAGTGGCAGAGAGAAGAATTAGACCAGAGAGTCAAAAATTGCAGACTTTTCATGTTGTTTGATCTATCTTCAACTATGTGTTGTTAGAAATTGATTCAAGTTGATGAAAAAAGCAGAAATATTTAAAAGACAATCCAAAGTGAAAGAGTTCCCTTCTGTAACTGATCAGTACTAATTAAAGTCTGTACTGTATGTGGAAACACCAGTAAGTAGGCCTGAAAGCAAGTATAAAATCATAAATGTGGCCATCTAAAGGTGGGTGTAAAAAGCCAGTCTAACATGGTCACCGATCTTTTTCTTTGTTTATATATTTTATGTGTTTTGTAAAAAAATTGGCAACCTGTATTTTTTTCTCCAACTGGAGTAATCTAAAATAGCTTTTTTTCCTGCAGAGATATTACATTCAAATTGTTCAGGCCATCCCTGAGATAACATGACCACATGTCATCCAAGTCATAGAATCATAGAGTAATGGTTGGAAGTGGCCTTTCAGGCCATTGAGTCCAAACCCCCTGCTCAATGCAGGAATCAAAATCAATGCAGATCTGACAGATTTATTTATTTATTATTTATTTTGTTTTATTTATTTATTTATATTTATATACCACCCCAATCAATAGACTCTGGGAGGTGTACACAGTCCAGCGAACACCTGACTGGCTGCTCAGCAAAACTTAAAAAACAATATAAAAAAGTGAAAAGCACTTCAATAAAACCAATTACAATTGGGAGGGAACCTCAGACGAGCCAGAAAGGAGAGCTTGTTGGCAATCCCAGCCCCCAGACCCGTTCCACTAACCACATTTTCAATTCTCTCCTAAATGGTAGCAACTGGGCCTGGAGGCATAATTCTACCGGGAGGAGGTTCCATAATGTGGGGGCTATGGCTGAGAAGGCCCTTTTCCTCATGCTAGAGAGGCACGCCTCACCAACAGATGGTATATGTAGGGTGCGCTCTCAGTTTGCTCTCATGGGATGGGTTGATGTCCTAGGGATGATGCATTCCCTGAGGTATCCTGGTCCGCTACCATGAAGGGCTTTAAAGGTGATAACCAGCACCTTGAATTGCACCCAGGGACATATAGACAGCCAGTGCAGCTCCCGCAGTAGTGGCGAGGCATGGGCAAAACAACCACACCTCACCACTGCATGGGCCGCCACATTCTGGACCAACTATAGTCTACGGATGGTCATCAAGGGCAGCCCCATGTAGAGTGCATTACAATAGTCTAAACGGGAGGTGACCAGAGCATGGGTGACCATGAGCAAGGCCTCCTGGTCAAGGAGTGGGCACAATTGGTTAATGATATGCACTTGCTCGAAGGCCCTCCTGGCCATGGCCATAACCTGCTCCTGGAGCAGAAGCTGCAAGTCCAGGAGGACCCCCAGGTTGTGCACCTGATTGGATTGGGGCAATGATGCCCCATCTCAAATCAGTGGGGATAACTCCTTATGAGGGCCTCCAAACAAATGGTCAGGACTTTGACCGCATCACTGGGATCACCAGGGGCAGAGATATACAACTGAGTATCATCAGATGTTTGTCCACATTTAAGATGAGGATGAGCTGTATGTGTGCATATGTTTTGTGTGTTAAGGTGTAGTAACTTAATAGTATTTTGTGTGTTGTTTTTTCCCCATGGAGATATATGTTCTATCAAGGATTAGGGTCCAGTTGTTTATGCACAGAAACCTGTTTGTAATATATCTTGAAAAATGGGCAAACTCGCATAGGAAGAAGTGATCCTTCAAGTACTTTGATCCTTCCTATTAATAGCTTTAAAGCACATTTATTTAACGAGTGCCCAACAATCAAAGAGCCGTATGTCCTCCACCCTAGGCACTGTTGAAGAATTTAGCTGAAGCATTCTTTACCAGTAGAAATTTCTAACTGGTCTTCAAGGGCAGCGCCATTCAAGAGAGCACTGCAGCAGTCCAATTAAGTGTAAATAGTGCATATATTGTTGTGACAAGGTCTGGGCATGCCAGGAAGGGAACTTATCATAGGTTGATGTGCAAAATGTTAATGCATAACAAACATATGAGGAATAAAAGAATTCCATACATTCATGTCAACTTGATCATCTAAACCTCAAAAAGGTTCTCCATCTCTACCATTCAGCTTGATAATCATATTTAATATCATAGAAGTTTTTTTCAATTTAATTTAATTTAATTCTCATTCTTGTATGCCACCCAAGTTCTCAATAACTTGGTAAGTGAGGCCAAAGGCAAAACCAATACTCATAACAATAGTCCAAAATGAAAGCAGTTGGGCTGGTTCTAATGAACAAATAAGAAGCATGTTGTTTGTGCTGCTAATAGCTCTTTATCACCCATCCATATACTTTACATTAAAAGGATAGTTTGCAACAATACAGTATTCCGAGGAAACTCCATTTCTCTCCTAGCTGCTCTGGGAATAACAGTAGAGCTCAGAGGGATGCAGAAATAGATGATCACAGTACACGCTCTGGGACTTCAAATTTATGATCCCTGACTCTGTTATGCCACTGACTATTCTGTAATGGTGGCTGTTAATCTGATACTAGCTAGTTAGCATGGCACAAGAAAACAGGGATTTTTTTTTTAATAAAAAAAGTCTTGCACATTCTCCGAAAGCTGACACTATTGTGAGTAACATTAAAGTTTCATGATTTAATTTACATTTTCAGGCCCAATTCTGTGGTCATTTTGCCAGCTAAACGGATGAGCTTCTTACCTGTGACGCACAAAAGTGGGAAGGACATGGATGAAAAATCACGATTAGCTTCCAGTCATTTTGGTAGTCTATCTGCTGGGAGAAAAGAGCACAATGGAAAACACTGTCACACATCAGATTAATGAGGGGATCAGAATCAAACTGCATGTTTTTCATTTTTTCATTCATTTCATTTAGCATTCCTCTGTCTCTGAGAGCTGCCAAACATTTGCCCCAAACAATTTTGATTTGCACAAGTTTCCTACATAGGAAAACTTATTCCCATGACAGTTGCATAGTGACATCTCCCTCTTCCCTGGGGAGACTTCTAAGATTAGCAAACTCAAATTGACTTTGTCGGCTAATAATGACAAGCACAATTCTGTTGCAAGAGAAGTGGATGCCAGATAACTGTATCAGAAAAGATATAAACCCAACTTCCCATTCTCCACCTAGTGAGACCTGTAATCAGGGTTGTATTAACTGTTACGCTGATTAGCAGGTCTGTAGCAGATAATTCTTCCGTGGCAGGAGATTACCCATTGATAGAGGGACATATATACCTACAGAATAGATAAACTGTCTATGAGGCAGCTTTAACATAGCAGAACAATGGTGTGAATGTGTCCTAATTTTCTGGCTCAGTATGTGTCATATCCTCAAACAGGATTTTTTTAAAAAAAAATTAGTCACAATGTAGGTAGAGTTGGCTGATAAGTATGTAGGTTTCCATGAGTTTTATTCCAGTTTACTATGAAAACCATTGTATTCTATGTAAAAACCTTCATTAGACAGAAACTTGATGTTCACCAGTCACTGCAGCTTTACTTATGGATCTCCTGCACTAGAAGGAGATTGGATGAGATGACCATTAGGGTCCTTTCCTGCTCTATATAATTGGTATTTGCTTCCACCTTGAATACCTGAATTAGGATTCCCATTGACAGATTCAACAACTCAACAATATCTTCACCATGCAGGAAGATGAAGTGATCTGAAGTTCAGGTGGCAGCATGGGATTGGGGGACTGAGAGTAGACAAAAGAAGTTACTAGTGCCTCAGCAATGCAGGAAACCTAAGTGGGCACCATTTGGGCTCTACAATGGACAGGGAAATTTATCTGGCTGGCACTGACTTAGTTTAATTTTCACATTTTCAAACACAAAACCTCACTTGGCTACAACTGCTTACTTTTCTGTAGAGTTGATACATACCTGGCTCTCTTTCATACTGTTCACAATTTCTTTCGTTTGGCTGAAGATATCTCTGTGCAGAAACATAAATGGAAAACTATCAGCCAGACAAACATCTTTTTTTATATGTGCAAAGCTGAAATTCCTTCTGGAATAAGATCCATAACTACCCTTCTTATATTGTTTCTAGGCCAGACACAATAAATATATTTTACTGAAGCACATAAATAACCTTTGCTAAAGTGTTTTCTTTTAGAATTTCAAGAAACCAAGAAGAATGGGGCTGAACAGGATATTCTGTTCTCAGGCAGAGTAATTTAGTTCTCAGAAGAGCATTTTGCAGCTCCCCCAGTGGGTTAGTGGTTAAGATGCTGAGCTTGGCGACTGGAAGGTTGGGTTTCGGTACCCGAGGGCTGTATAGGGACATGAAAGGAGCCTCATGCGGGTGTCTCCTGAGAGTAGTTTCTTCAGTGGTTAAGAAGCTTGTCTTGTTAGCTGGAAAGTTGGAAAGTCGGCAGTTCAAGCCCTGAGTACTGCATGATGAAATGAGTGCCTGCCTCTGTCCCAGCTCCTGCCAACCTAGCAGTTCAAAAGCAAGAAATTGCAAGTAAATAAATAGGAACCACTTCAGTGGGAAAAGATCTTAGGGACATAAAAGGAGCCTCATTCAGGCATCCCTTGAGAGGAGTTCCTCCAGCAAAAATCCTTTCAACCCAGAAAGCACCTTTGTGTGCTTCAGACACTATAAAAAATGGCTAACCAAAACAAAATAAAAGTTGGTTTCTGATATTCTTTATGAAAACTAACAAATTTATCGTTGTATATATTTAGCCATAACAATTACACTTATAGACCATCCTGGGGGCCGGGTCACGCTCCCTCAGACAGCTTCGTGGGCCAGATAGCCATTTTGCCCTTCTTCAACCACATGGCACTTCCTGGTGTGGTGGAGGCGGGGGGGCACATGAAATGGTGCCGTGAGCTGCATCCAGCCCACAGGCTGAAGGTTGAGAATCCCTGCCGTAGACCGTAAAGCACAGTCTGGACAGTTCTCAATGTACAGTACTGTAATTAGCATTTTGCTCCCAACATGTTGGGTACTCTTTTTACTGATATCAGAAGGATGGAAGGCTGAATCAATCTTGGGCCGTTGGGACTGGACTCAAATCATGAGCAGAGTTTTGGATGAAAGTATTACAGCTTAACCACTTGCACAAGGGATGAATGAATTTACAGAGACTATAGCCCATTACATCAGGTGCATGAAAGATTTATCCAGACGTTCAAGTAGAAATACATATGATTAGACATGGCATCATAGACCACGAAGTCCAAGGGAAATTAAATGGAACCATTACATTTTTAACACTAGTCATTCCCCAACCAGTTGCTCATAAATCAAACATTCTGGTACTAGATAAACAAGTAACTTGTGTGGTGTGATAAGCACCCATGGTCCCAGTTCAAATTTTTGAGAGGAAATTAATCTGCTGTTACCTAGAAAGAAAAGGTGCTGGGATGGCCTTTAAAAAACCTTCGAAATCCATATTCGAATAAAGTGTTTATTAGGCCAACCAAAAGGATACAAACTTTTGCAGGCTTTTGTTCAGTGACCATTTAGTTGTCCGGATGAAGACATTACACTAAACTGGATTTTGGAATTCACTGAGAGTAGGCAGGCTTGTTAATCTGTTGCAAAAACAACTTGGTTGCAGTCAGTGAAAGCGGATGCCAATTAAAATCTGCAACTCTTTAGGAAACAACAGGTTGCTATGCTGTTTTTGAAACTGAGCTGTTGCATCCTTTATCACTGACTTGCAGGTAAACAAGGAACAGCCAAGCAAATAAGAAAAGAACTTACATGGTTCCGCTTTCCAATACAGCACTGCTGTTTCTGAGAGAAAAGTAATACTGCAGGAAAGGATTAAACCTGCCAACAATATCTGAAAGACATACATTTGACTCAGCAATTTTGCAAGTATCAACACCACCCCAATCTTGGGAAAATGCAGGGCAGAAGGTCTTCTTGTGGCAAGTAATGATGCATGTTAATAATAATGACATGATTGTTTTAACGGTATTGCTCATCAAATGCTTTTTAAAAATTATGCTAGACAATAGATATTTGTTGATATCTTAACTGAAGCACAACACCTAAAGCCAGAAACAGTACATGGACTCTGACCTGGGTCCAATATCCTTCAACATTTTTATCAGCTTAGATACGGGAGTGAAATAAATCTTTAATCAGATTTACAGATGACGCAGAGGAGGGTGAGATAACACTTTGGAAGACAATAGTAAAATCGAAACAGAACTTGGGATGCTAGGAAAGTGGGTGGGAACTTTCGTGTTCAAGGAATGAAGAAGCAGACGAGTGAAGTAGTGAAATTCAGCTCTTTATGAGTGGGGTTTGAACACAGTATGGATGGGGCAAAACTCAGACTTATATACACTATAAACAGTAACAGTAACAATAATACAACAAGCCCATTGGCTAACAGAGTGTGCACATTTTCGATCCACTTATTTGCATAAGAATAGGTACATGAGAAAAGATATATTCTGCTCCTGTCAGAAAACACAGTTAACATACATAACAGGAACAGAGAAAAAATTCAATTTCTGCTGAAATTCATCAGAGACAATTTCAAAATTATGCATTCAGGAATGACGATGACAACAACAGGGTTTATCACAAGGAACACCTGACTTAATTGCTTAAGTTGTGAAAATCATCTTAGAAATGGATTCTTTCACATGTTAAATATGAGTCAACAACAGGATGAAGATACAAAAAATGGCTAATGTGCATTAATAGAAGCTTTCTTTCAAAATCCAACCAATTTAAACGTCAATTTCACTGTACAATAGTGTGATCTCTTCTGGTGTATTGTGTCTGGCTCTCATTGTTGTGCTTCAATTAAGATATGGACAAATTGGAACAGATTCAGGAGAAGGCAACAGAAATGATCAAGAATACAGAAAATCAATATTATCAGGAATGGTTCATAAGATCATAGATTTATGACTGAAAAGTGGAGAGTTTGGTAACTAACATTCATAAGATAATGGAGCGGCTGTAACACAGGAAAGGGCTCTCCTGTACTATTTATTTTATTTATTTATTTAGTATGCTTATATACCGCTTTACTAATCTATTGACCACTCAAAGCAGTTTACAAAACAATCAAATAAATACAAAGCAAATCATAAGTACGGGGGAAGGGGAGGAGGAGGGGGAGGGGAAATACAACAACATACAGAAATAACAGTGCAAAATACCATAAATAATACAAGTCACAATAAACTTTACAAAAAATCAAGTCAAGTCAATAATACAATTAATTGTTCAACTTACAAATACAAAAATCACATCATTATAAAGCAACACAACCTAAACCCACTCACTGAGTCCAAAAACATGGAAGATCTAAAGATCTTCACACAAGGATGGAGAAACCTTTTGCTGAAGACACTCTAGCTCAGTGATGGGCAGTCTTGGCCCTCCAGCTGTTCTTGAACTTCAATTCCCAGAAGCCCAAATCAGCACTCCTGCTAATCAGGGCCTCTGGGAATTGAAGTTCAAGAACAGCTGGAGGGCCAAGACTGCCCATCACTAGCTCCAAATTTACTACAGTATGTGGTGTTGGGAGGTGGGGTTAAACTAGGTAACCTAGAATAATCATCACCTCCAGCCCCTGTTTATGAGCATAGGCTCAGTGGGCTAAGCAAAACACTGAAAGCAACAACAACTTATTTTGGAATAGTTGGCTTTGGACTCATAGTCTTATTTCTTTATGAAGTGTTTTAAAACTATAAAACATACCTTTTAGTGTTGACATACTTCCTTGAATAAGATCCCTCCGTGTGCTACAAATCAAAATATTGATTAATATGTCACTTTCATGGATGAAATGATCATGGAACCCAGTGCAAATTCATGCATGTCGGTTCACATTCCTTCTTGAGTTCTCTTTCCCTCTAACTCATTCTAACTAAATGACATACTATAACAGGGATTCTCAACCTACAACCCACGACACCATTTCATGTGGTCTGCACCACTGCTGCCGCCGCCGGCGGACGTAGACACAGACGTGTTTACGACAGCTGTAAATGTGCCTGTAGCTGTCATAAATGCATTTACAACAGCTGTGGATTCATTTTACAGCAATCTTCACAGCAGGGGGAACCACCAGTCCGGCCATCTCAGCTGTCTGAGGGGGTGTGATCTGGCCCATAGCTTGAAAAGGTAGAGAACCCCTGATCTACAGGTATAAGCTGCTTTTGAGAAAAACCCAGAGTTTCAGAAGGTTATCGCTTGCAATTTGATCACAGCAAAGAACTGTCAAATCAATGTAAAGAATAAAATGAGCCTATATGTATGTAGCTTAATTCTAGCCCACATGTTCCTATGCACTGTCGTTTCATTCTTAAACTGAAGGAAATCATTCAGCCTAACAGTTGCATTTTTATTTCACCTGCAGATGCATTTTCTCTTTCAGAATGTTGTGGGTTGTTTTTTGGTTTGGTTTTTTTTTGGGGGGGGTGAGGGTGTAGAGGCAGAGAATATATGTGATTTTATACCCATATACATATAATGTCAGTGAATGTGGAGGCTGTGAGGTAACTAGGATTCAGGAAACCAAATAAAGCAAGCAAGAAAAGGGGGATCAAGCAGGTATCTTAAAGAGCTTTTAAGTCAATTAAGCAAGAATTGATCCAGTTCCCACTTCTGATTTTTCCACTCACAGTTGTTCCCACCAGAAGCAGTTTTTCTGCACTGAAAGAGGTTGCTGAGCTACCTACTATCACAAGATTTTGGTGTAATATGGACTGTTGACTGAAACCTTCTTGGTTGTTTTTTGGCCTTAATGACACTTTACAAAAATGTAAGAAATTATATTCAGCTACTCATTTTGAAGAAACAGCAGTGGCTCAAAGTGGCTAAGACACTGTCTGGGAGGCGGAAGGTCAGCAGTTCGATTCCTGAGTACTGCAGGATGGAATGAGCTTCCATCTTTGGCCCAGCTCCTGCCAAACTAGCAGTTCGAAAGCAAGAAATTGCAAGTAGATAAATAGGGACCACTTTGCTGGGAAAGAAACAGCATTCCGTGCACTCCGGTGTTTAGTTATGCCTGCCACATGACCATGGAAACATCTGCAGAAACAGACAGTGCTGGTTCTTTGACTTTGAAGCAGAGATGATTACTGAACCCTAGAATTGGATACGACTGGCTTTCAAGCAAGGGAAACCTTTACCTTTACCTTACTGATTTTGAATCCTTCTCAAACAGTTCTATTACATGCAAATATTTAATGTTTTTTGATGCAAGAAACAGCTAATGATAGTGACCATATGAATATAAGAAAAGCTCGAGTAGTCCAGCATTGTGGTTCCAGAGCAGCCAAACAGGCAGTGAAACCACAGGCAGGATATGAAGGTTTTATTATCACTCCCTGATCTAGTTCCCCAGCATCTGACCCCAAAATTGATCTACTATTAGAGGTTGCATACAGACGTCATATGTAAACTGTACCCTTGATAAATTTTTCTATACAGTGATACCTCATACAACGTCCAAACTTGGTTCCACAAGTTTGGACTTTATACGGATTTGGACTTTGTATGAGGCATGCAAAACCCTAGCTGTGATGCCTCATACAACGTCCAAATCCTTGCCGTGATGCCTCATACAACGTCGTTTCCATAGAAATACATTGTACTGTAACAGCACAGACTTCAGGGCAAAGTCAAGGAATCAGACAGGAAACTGACACAACTTTAAGAAATCATTGTCTAAAGGCTAAAAACATTACAAAAACTTGTCAAACAACCCTGATTGTCCAAGAACCTGAAGAATGCTGCAAAAATCCCAGGAATGCTTCTAAAAATTCTGACAAAAAAATTCAAAAACATCCAAAATCGCGCTCAAAACCACTCCTAAACACTCTTTGCCTCATGCAAAACCCAGGCACAATGCAACCTGGGAAAACCCCAATGCCTCATACAAAGTTGCACGACTTTGTATGAGGCAACTTTTTTCAAGGAATTAGGCGATGTTGTATGAATCCGATTTTGTATGAAGTGGACTTTGTATGAGGTATTACTGTATTTCTTTTACAGCTGTTCTAGTTGATAGCCATAAGTACATTGTACAGTGGTAAGTTCTATGGTTTTGAGTCTATGCTTCGTAAAGACATACACAGCAAAGGCTGTCAATATTTAACCTCAGCCCATTTTACTATGTAAATTTTCACTAAAAGAGCTATTGTGGTGGTGTAATGGCCAGACTGCAGGCAGTGCAAGCTTTCCAGAAAATCTTACCTACATGGAATGTTATATTGCAATTGTATGCCAGCCTTATCCAAAGCTTAAAATAATTATTATTACTTACTGTCAAGTCTATTCTGACTTATGGTGACTGTTTCCAAAGTTTTCAGGATATAGAGTAGTCAGAAGTGATTTACTACTCACTTCTTCTAGGGGCACTCTGGGACTCTGAAGCTTGCCAAAGGCCACACTGAATGGCTGTTTTTCAAACTAAAGAAAATTTCAAATGAAGAGGATTTTACACCTTTCTAATGAAATGCATTCAGTGGGCCAGCTCACCAGTTGGACTGGCGGTGTGGTGGTTTTGGTACCAACCAGACAGCAACCAGGCAAATTCTGCTTCACTAACTCCTACTTCACTAACTCCTGATGCCAACACTAACTCCTTTTTTATTACAACTGGTAGAATGAGGTAAGCACATGGCAAAACTGAACTACATCTCTTCAGCAGGCAATAAACATGTATTATGAACACAATGAAAAGAGATACCTCTGGAGATCTTCAGTCTCGTCTGGTCTAGAATCTCCATTCTGAAGAAGGAAACATAATGCAACCATAATAAGTACAGAAAAAGACAAGAAATAGGGATAGTCATCTTAGAAATTGGTATCTACTTCTGCAACCCTTTGCTGTTCTCCCTCCATATCGCCAACCCTAAGTGTCCCTTTGTACAGATGTGTGAACAGGGAAGGAAGTATGCAGGAAGTCACCTGAGAAGCCACAAGGTTTAGCTGTATACGCTGTACAGGAAGAACTGCATTGGTTGGGGAGATCTAATTTTAAGATCTAGTGCAACTATACTGGAATGGGTGAAGTGCCAGGTAAACATACAAGGCTTTTCCAGCTCTGTGTTTAGCTTTGAAAAATTTATGATCATCCCTTGTGTAGTCAAGTCTTTGTTACTTCTGAACAACCAAACGTGCACAATTCCTCAATTCCTTCCCCTCTTCTGAGAGTGTGGTGCAGTTCTGAGAGTGCTATTAGATACTCTTCCCTAGTAAACCTTTATCTGTCTGGCCAGTTTACCCTCCTATGGTAATAGAGTAGATCATACTGACAGTGACTCAATGCCGAGTGTTAGGTGGCAGTTAACTAACCTGACAACCCTGAGGACTGATAGCTTGGGTGTCAAAGTCAACAGGGGAAGGAAGATGGTCCCCAAGTGGATTAAATCTCACTTGAATCCATCTTGATGGAGGGCAGCAGCTTCATCAATACTGGCCTGGGGCTGACGAAGACTTTGCATACCCAAAAGGCTCAGGACCATAAAGACGACTCACAAAGCTGGATCAATGGTTGGGAAGTCACGCTGCAATGCGGAAGGCAGATGAAAGGCCACAGCATTATATTCTCAGGACAGCCTTCATGGCTGATCGCCATGAGGATCACCATTATTCGGATTCGTATATGGCAGAAGAAGAAGAAAAAAAGTAAGCCTTTAGAGTCCTTGGGTGACACTGGGTTAATCCTATTCTCCATTAGCCAGATCTAACAGGATTGTTATAAGGATAAAGTATACCAGAAGAAAACCATGTAGGCTGCTTCAAGCTCTCTGGAGAAGGGTTGGGATTTTAATGTAAGTAATGACAGCATATGAATTTAAAAACATATAATTCTTCTAGAGATGAAGTTTCTGATACTAATTGGCTGAGTTGAGGTGGACAATTGGAAAGTCTACTTTCTCAAGGAACCAGATGATTTCAGGCTAGGTTGTATGAGGAAAGATGACACTTTCAGTTTGGTTGTAGCTAAAAATTCACACAGGGATGTGGGAGTGTATAACTGCACAATAGGATTTCAGCCATTATTTTACAGTCCCAAGCCTAAATAGCAATGTTACTAATGACCATTGATTTAGACAGAAGCATCTAAAATATGGCACTTTTAAAGAATGATAGATAAAGTTTCTTCCACAATAGTATTATGTGGGAGCTCCTAACCAGCTAGCATTTGCTAAAGTTCACAAATACTGTAGAATTGCTCCTGGCCGGGGGGGGGGGGGGGGGGAGGGATCAAACTTCAACTTGGATACCAAATCCAATATCTAACATAATCTGGATTACTTACATGTATTAAAATCATAAAGATAAAATGATGGTGAAATCATACCCATCTTCAGCTCTGCAGAGACATGAGATCCATTAAACCCCTCCCTCTTTCAAGGCTCACTTGACAAAAACCAAACTACTTTTGACTCCAATTTCTGTTGTTTGGTAGAATAACTGTGTAAGGAACCTAAGGACGAGGAAATCAGCATTCCAGATCACACCATATGACTCTACAAATCCAGGAGGATCCCTTCTTCTGATTGTTGCCTTCCCTACATAGAGAGCCATGGGAATGTGCAAGCTGAGAGCAGGGTTAGCACGTTCCCTGCTTAGACAGTTAAGGCCAAAACACATGACTGAGGAAGTGAAAATATGCCAATCCCACTGGAGATATATCTTCAAAGTTGCCCAGTTTTCAAAATCAAGGTGAATGTAGACCCTGCTGCTTATTTCCAAGGGTCAACCACAGTGTTGGAAAATAAATCACAGGTATTTGAGAATTTAAATTTCAAAGGTATTATTTTTTTCCTTGTTTTGATTCAAAAGCTATGGGCTCTAATAATGGCTGAACAGAAAGACAAAGAAAGAAAATGAGAATACAGAGATAACATTTGGATGGTTTTTGTCATGTAACTTTTGTAATGTATGACTGTGCCCTTTTAAGAATAATTAGAAATATGATTAATAAATAAAATAAATAAATCGAGTTGGATGGAACGTAATTTTTCAGGAAGAATGACTGTATATATTTTGTTCTTGATGGTGTGTCAACTACAACCATCATCCTTACCAGACAAATGATTAAAATATATACAGTGGGTCTTCCTGAAATAAACTAGCTGACAAGCTGAGAAGGATGTGTTGATATTTTTAATCAAACCCTGAGTTTGTAGGTGAATGTTACAGAAGACGTAATATCAGAAATTTAAATCAGAAGAAGGATTGATGGAGAGACTGAGTGTTATGTTCATTCTGGTTTTCTTGTTTCTAAAACAGGGTATTGAATATTGGAAATAAGGACAAGCTGGTTGGAAGAACATCTGTTTTGCATGCAACACATCTTAGGCCCAATGACTGAAATCTTCAGAGATACATATTTGATGCACATGTGTGAAATGGAACTTTACATTTATAATTCCCACACACAGAGAGAAGTGCTCTCAAGGTGGTTAAAAAGGATCTAATGCTATACCTCTTACCTATGTATCTTGTATTCACCATGCTTTGCTTTGTGATTGGTCATTGGAAGTAAACAGGGTCTTAATTTGAAAATCTCCTTCCTGAGGCACATATCTCCGAAGAAATCCCATCTTGGGAGGGAAATGTGATTAATTATAGGAAATACTCTTTCATCTTAACATCTAGTGTCACTCTTAGTTTGATGTATCACTGGTTTTAAGGTGTCTACAATATTCTACAGTTCTGTTGGACAATGTTTAGAACCCATTGCTACAGAAAATACTTCCAAAGGAACAGAACAGGTTTTATTTGCCTCTGTAAATGTAACAATGTCATTGAGTATGATGATAGAGAAATTGTGGAATTGTGTGTGCAAACTGTGTAGCCATGCAAAAGAAGGTCTTCAACTTTTTGTAGAATACTGGCTCTGATTCAAACTCACAAAGAGGTCCTGGAGGCAACACTATAGCACTGCTGGGCATAGGAGATGCACCCACAAAATCTAGGTGGCCCTTTTCCCTTCTCCTTGTTCTAAAACTAGGACTTAGACCTATTCAGATTACAGGACTTGTAAGTTTGGCTAGTTAGTTGAAGAGTCTTATAATATGAACTGTTACACTCACTTTTCCCAAGCTTCCTACAGCTGCGATTGCTTTAATGTCTGCTGGTTCCAGAGTATGAACTGTAGAGATAAAACATGGACCATGAGTTACACATATGACAATTTCTCAAAAGTCTTTTTTATGAGTCAAAACAGAGATAATTGAGAAGCAACTCTTCATAGCATTTGTATCAGTACATTCAGAAATGTTTTAACAAATCTCTAAGATCTTTAGCATTTCATTTTCTGCTCTTGTATTTCACAGCTGTGTGTGTCTGCTTTTGTATAGATACCTATACAGTATGTATGTAGTAGTTAATTAACTGTCAAGACAGTTCCAATGTGCTCTACATGGGGCTGCCCTTGATGACCATTCAGAGGCTGCAGCTGGTCCAGAACTGGCTGCCCGGGTGGTGATGGGGCAAGGGCATTATGCCTTGTGCCTCGCCGCTGCTCTGGGAGCTGCACTGGTTGCCAGTGTGCCTCTGGGTGCAATTCAAGGTGCTGGTTTTGACCTTTAAAGCCCTACATGGCAGTGGACCAGGATACGTAAGAGACCGCGTCACCCCAAGTTTTTCAACCCGTCCTATGAGGGCAGACCGGAGAGGCTCCATGGTGGTCCCATCAGCTAAGGAAGTACATCTAACTGGGACCAGGTCTGCCGGTCTGCCCCGGCCCTTTGGAACCTCCTGCCATCTGAATTGCGCCTCCAGACAGAGCTGCTCCCCTTCAGAAAAGCATTAAAACATGGCCATGCCAGTAGGTGTGGGGCATGAATGGCTCCACTTCTCAATCCTGCTGGTTTGTTTAGCCCATATGGGGGTTAATTTGTCTTGGCAGTCCTTTTTAATGTAGGTGGAGGGAGGGTGAGGGTGGTATTATTAGATAGTTTTTATGTGGTTTCAATCTGGTTTTAGATAGGGGTTTTATTTGATGTTTTTACTTGATGTTTTTATTTAACTTGGAAACAACTTTGGGTCACCCCTGGGTGAGGAAAGTGGTATAATAATAATAATAATAATAATAATAATAATAATAATAATAATAATAATAATAATAATAATAATAATAATAATAATAATAATAATAATAATAAATAACTACTACTACTACTACTACAACAACAACAACAACAACCTGTAATAACACTCCCATGGTTTTCTACATACAAAGTATTACAAAATTGTATACCAATTTCGTACTCTGATTGCTTTTTAGAACCTTGCATCTGGCCCCAAACTATACAGGTGACAGGACACATCCCCATTCGCTACACATGCTCCCTGTAATCTTGGCTGCCCCTCTTCCCAGAGGCAAAGTGGGAATTTGAGCTTCCAACCCCAAACTCCACAGCTAGATGCTCCAACCCACTAATCTACACCAGCTGATTTAATTTAATTTAATTTTTCGGCTTGTTCGCCACCCACTCAGGCAAGCCCGACTCAGGGCAGCTTACATAATGGTTATAACAATATCTATCATTTTAATGATTTTTTAAAAATGGAATGGCATCAACAGCTCTGCTCAGGTCTTGCAAATGAAAATATGTCAGTCACCTCCTTTATTGACTCGATCCACATTGAAAGCCAGTGTAGTATGGTGTGTTGGAAACCTTATTAGGGTCACCCTAATTTGAAAAATGGCTAAATGGCACATAACCCACACATTATATCTCCCCCTTTTATTACTGACTTCTGCTTTGCCGATCATTACTGTCTCTTTCAGTAACTTTTATCTTTTGTGTTATGTCCAAAGTACAATAGCCTCAGTTTAAGTGTGTGTGTGTGTGAGAGAGAGAGAGAAATGGATTGACTCAATAAAGAAAGCCACAGCCTTTTGTTTGCAAGAGCTAAGCCTGGTTTGTTTGTTTTTAATGATAGGAGCATTTGGGGATCATTAATTTATGGGATCACCATAAGCTGGGAAATAACATGATATCACATACCAATAGCATACCTCTAAACTATTTTATAAAATAAAATAATGAATTCTCAAAAAAAAAAAAGGTTGTTGATTAACAAAATCCCATTCTCATTTTCATATACTTTAGCTGAGATGTTCATGATATAATGTTTCTTTGAAGTGGCTTTTTTTAAAATCATGTCAGAAGCACACAAATGTGCTTTCTGGGTTGAAAGGGTTTTTGCTGGAGGAACTCCGCTCAGGAGGGGACGCCAGAATGAGGCTCTTTTCATGTCCCCAAGATCTTTTTCCCACTGAAGTGGTCTCTATTTATCTACTTGCAATTTCTTGCTTTTGAAGTAGTAGGCTGGCAGGAGCTGGGACAGACGACGGGCATTCACTCCGTCGTGCAGCACTCAGGTTTCGAACCGCCAGCTTGCTGGCTTTCCAGCTAAAAGTGGCTCATAAAAAACATGGAAAGAGTGGATTGTGTACCCAATTATGGACTGAACCTGTTCATATTGTCTTTTTTTCTAAAAATATATTTAAATACGAGTACCTGAAGATGAGACAAGGTGGGGAGAAATGTGTGTGTTGCAGGAATCATGAAAACTCCTCAGAGCCTAAAACAGAAAACAAACATTTTAAAAGACAATTTAGAATGGTTGAAGAAGACACAACAGAGTAACAAGACTGGATGTGGATGAACAACCTGAGACTGCTGACAGGCCTGCCCTATCTTTCTGGTAAACTTTTTCCAAGAAACCTCATTGAAACATTTCAGATTGATTGGAAACTACATATCAACAAGAGGTCCATCCACACTTTGTGCAATGACCTTGGGTTACTCACACTCTTTCTGCCTGATTTACTTCACAAAATGTGCTGAGAAGAAAATGGAGATTTTAAAAACCCGCTAAGCTACCCTCACCTCATTGGAGGGAGTGTGGGACAGTTATAAAATAAGCAAGTCAATTGATCGATGTTAAATATTGCTGCTATTTTCAGAAATAAGACATTGTTCAATTAAAAAATTTCTCCCCGGCTCCTCTCCCCCACCTCAATTCAATATTTCCCAGGCCAAACCCTAATAACTATTACTCTTTTTCAGCATAGCTAATGGTAAAGAATAATTGGAATCAAAGATCAGAAGATCTGGGGTTGGGTTCAGATCAAGGCAGATGCAAGGTGGTAGATCCTGCAGCCTCTCTAAATGCTACATGGAGGGTCAAGGCCCCAGCTGAACAGAGCAAGCTGTGGTGCAGAGGACATGGACAATCCCTCACAGTGGAGTAAAAGGCACCTTCTCTTCCATCAGGGGAAGACGAATCCTGTGACCAGACCCTGGAGAGATCTATCTTCTGCTAACTCTTGCTTTGAAGAGTTACATTGCTTCAGACACTTCATTCAGAGTGATTAAAGAAGACCAGAAGTCCTGACAACTCTCTTGCCCATGGAATGACAGACCATCTATGATGCTGCAGATGTTTACGTAACTGCAGCTCCCATGAATCCCAGGCAGTATGGCCAGTTGCCAGAGAGAATTGGAGTAGTTGAACAATATCTGCAAAGCTGCATGTTCCCCTTCCTTGGTATTAATAGGCCTTCCCTCTGGGTTTGCTGTGACATCTAAAGTATTGTGCTGGTATTCAAGGATTAGAGCTGATGACAAGGATAAGTCTTCCCTTAAATATCAAGATTTAGCATTATTTTCACAAGGACAGTCCCATTGGTCTAAGGGAAGAGATGTTACTGCACAGCCTCCCTCCTTCCTTTTGAGCCACAAGACCTTGGCATGGTTATTCTAAAGAGGCTGACTGCCCTAGCAGTACCTGCATGCAGAATTTGACAGGTAAAGGATTTCTACAAATTCACATTCAATTACAGCAAGGTCAGTTGAGTCAAGACATTTTGTCTCCTGAGGCAGAACAGCAAAGGATAGCCATCCAAGCTGAGATGCATACAGGGTATATGAGACACAAAATCCCATAATTACCTTTTTCCCAGCCTGGTAATAGAAATAAAATTTATTGCAAATTAAGTAACAAATAGTTTACTGCCAAGCACTCTCCATAATGTTCCATTTGCCTAATGGTAGGGCTGGCCTAGAGTTAGCCCTGGGTTTTGGTTCCTACAAACACTGATCTGAAAAGAAATATAAAATCTCAACAAGCCTAAACGATCTGTTTCACTGTACGGTGTGTAGAAAGAAATATACGCACCTCCAGTTCCAGTTCCTCCTTCACATTATTCTCATGTAATGGAATATAAACAGCAGTCACTTTAAGGGGAAAAAAGTTTGTGTTATTTCTTTGCAATTCCTTCCTCTTTCTTATCTATTGTTATTAATCTATACTGTTACTTTATAGCTGCTCTAAGTTGTTAGCACAGTGGTTTAGTGGTTAAAACACTCAGCTTGATGACCGGAAGGTCAGCAGGTCAGCAGTTCGAGACCCAAGTGCTGCACAGTGCAGTGAGCAGCTGTCATCTGTCCCAGCTCCTGCCAAACAAACAGTTCAAATGCAAGAAATTGCAAGTAGATAAATAGGTACCACTTCGGAGGGAAAGGTAACATGACCACAGAAACTTCTGCAGATGCAGACAGTGCTGGCCTTTTTGCTGTAAACAGAGATGAGCTCTGAACCCTAGAGATGACTTAATTGGCTTTCTAGCAAGGGAGACATTTATCTAAGCTGCTCTTGGAGATTTATGGTTGAAGGGTGAGAGTGAAACACTTGAATCTACATGCATATACAGTATATGGGTGGCTATCTATGCTATGCATCAGAGGAAGAGGGCATGATTGACTAAGGAAGAATCCCAATAATTAATTTTTTTTTTTGAAAAAAACCATTACACTGATGGGGGTGGTGGGGTGGCGGTGGAGGAGGAGGAGATGACACTGCCTAAGGCTGCCCTGAGACATTTTGGTAGCATAGAGAAAGAATAAGTGCCTACCACACACAGCTTCCACATACAGTAACAAAGTGGACTGCTAGTTGCATCTTGTTAGTTACGTCTGGATGGGATGTTATGTACCACCACACATGGGGATGGCAAGCCCACTTAAGCACTAATGGATACACTACATCACAGAAGCAGCTACTTCCCAGTCCCCCAGCATCTAACAAATGAAGTGGAGTGACCTCCTCTCTATGTTCAACAGTAGGACGAGCCCTGGCATACAGCATTATTCATTTCCCTACTGCCAGTAACTTTGTTCCTTATCCTGAGCAATCACCTGAGGTATGAGCGCAAAGTTGTAATGGACCTGGAAAGCATTCAGGCTAAGGACCTTACCTAAGAAAAAGGGCAGCCAGGGAAAGATCAGCAACTTCTTCATGCTTTCTCATTCATAAAAAAAAACGTCCCAGGCTTGGCAAGAAGTTCTTTTCACTTTACAGTGAGTTTAAAAAAAGCATCTCTTCTTGATGGCCTTTTATACCTCTGTGAGCAGGTAATATAGATGTCATAAATTTTATTGCTCTTTCCACCTTTGAAAATACAGCCTTTACAAGCAAAATGATAAAATATTAACATTTCAATGCCATTGCTTTAAAAGACAAGTACTTCACACATCATTACCTCCAGTAAAGAATGAAAAGGAGAACAACTTGCCTTTTTAAATACAGACAGAACTTGCTTGGCATGTTGCTATTTTCTATGCATTTTAATGTAGGGAAAAAATAACCTCTGCACCATTATATTTAAACAGAAGTACTACATCAATTGTATGCTTCTGATTGCATCTGCTAGCAAAATGTCTGCTTTCAGATGCTGGGCTGTTATATTACCACTTAAATATACCATCAGAAGTGATAGAGAAAAAGGAAGGCTATGCACTACTCATCATTACTTGCCATAAGTTCTATTTATGACAAGTAGGGTCTGGCCAAGTTATCCTGCTATAGTAATAGAGGAGACAATACTGACAGCGACTCAATGCTGAGTGTCAGGTGGTTATTAATTAACCTGACAACCCTGAGGACTAACAGCCTTGGATGCTGAAGTCCACAGGGAAGGGTGATGGTCTCCAAGTGGGTTAAATCCCACTTGAATCCATCTTGAGGAAGGACAGCAGGCAGCTTCATCAATACTAGCTTGGAGCTGATGATGACTTTACATGCCAAAAGGGCTCAGGACCAGAAAGTGACTCGCGTAACTGGATCAGTGGTATGGGTGTCACACTGTGATGCATAAGGCAAATGGAAGGCCACTGCATTATATTCTCGGGACAGTCTTCATGGCTGATAGCCATGATGATCGCCAATGTTTGGATTCATATATGGAACGAGGAGAACGAGAAGGACTTTAGAGTCCTTGGGTGACATTGGGTTAATCCTATTGTCCATTAGCCATTGTTCTAGAGCAGCCATTCTACAGACATGGTTGTTTCAGCATGGGTGGGGCATGAGTGCCCCCACCTCTCAGGCCCGCTGGCTTGTCTAGCCAGGGAGACAGACTTGTGCTGTCTTGGATGTCAGTTTTAATTGTGGGTGGTGTGTTTTAATGTGGATTTTAGCTGGGTTTTTTAGCTGTGAATGTTTTTAATTGTTTTATATTGTATTCTATTTTTATTTTCCCTTTTTCCTCTTTTGTTGTTATCCGCCCTGAGTGGTGTTTCCCACCAGGAGGGCGGGATATAAATTACATAAATAAATTACATAAATAAATAAAAAAGGGCCATCACTAAAAAGACTCTTCCTTCACTTGCCACTCCACCCCTCACCAGAGGAAGCTACTCTCAGAAAAAGCCTTCATTCTCAGATAGTATTGTATAACACTAACTGGGTGTGACCTGGATAGCACAAGTGTCAGGTGGATACATAATTGATTACAGAATCATACTCAGAGAGTGCTTATCAATGACTCCTTCTCAAACCGGGAGGGAATATCAAGTGGAGTACCACAAGTCTCAGTCCTGGGTCCTGTGCTCTTCAAAATTTTCATAAATGACTTGGATGAGGAAGTGCAGGATATTCTTATCAAATCTGCAGATGACCCAAAACTGGGTAAAATGGCTAATGGAGTGGTGTAGGGAAAATAATCTATTCCTCAATGTCAAAAAGACAAAAGAGATCATTGTGGACTTCAGGAAATGCAAATTGAACATTCAGCCACTTATTATTGAAAGGAATTGTGTTGAACAGGTCTCGGTGTTTCATTTTCTGGGAATGGAGCTTTGAGATGATCTGACATGGGGAGCAAACAACAAAAATCTGATGAAGAGAGCACAGCAGAGGTTATACTTCTTGAGAATCCTCAGGAAAAAACAATCTTTCAAAGGCCCTGCTGTTGGCATTCTACCATTGTGCCATAGAGAGTGTGTTAACCTATGGTCTGTGTGTATGGTTTGGGAATTGTAATGCTGTCCAGGGTCGTAAAGACTGCGGAGGGAATAACCAGGTGTACTCTTCCCACTCTAGATCAAATCTATACCTCCAGGTGTTATAAGAAAGCTGTAGAGATTGCGCAGGATAGTACGCACCCCAGAAACTATCTCTTTCAGCTTCTGCCTTCTAGAAAAAAGGTATAGGGTCATAAAGACCAGGACCAGCCACTTGAGAAATAGTTTCTATCCAAAAGCAGTTCTGGCTTTGAACGCAGTGAAATGCAGTTTATGAGGGAGCTTCTGTATTTAGTTTTTAGAGTTTTAGAGCTTTTCAGGGGTTAAATGGGTATATGTGGTTGATAATTTTATATAGTTGTATTTTTTTAGGTTTTGTTAAATCGATAAGTGGATTTTCAATCTCGTTGTTCTATACAGGACAATGACAATTATCGTATCATATCGTACCTTGGAAGACAGGAGCAGACTCCAAAAAGATCTTGATGGGCTTGAAACGCTGGGCTGAACCCAACAGAATGGAACTTAACAGGTCTAAATGCAAAGTTTTACACATGGCGTGGAAAAACCAGATGCATAATTACAAGCTGGGGAATACAGTACTTGGCTCAGTAATACTACAAGCGAGAAGGATCTTTGAATTGTTGTAGATCACAGGCTAAATATGAATCAATGGTGTGATCTGACTGCAAAAAAGGACAATGCTGTTTTAGGCTGTACTAGTCTTCAAAACCTGTAAGATACTAGGTGTCTCCCCCCCCCCCCCAATTTAGCACTAATTAGACCACATCTAGAGTACTATGTGCACACACCTTAAGAAAGATGCAAACAAATTAGAGCAGGTACAGAAAAGGGCAACAAGGATGATCAGAGGACTGGAAACCAAGCCATATGAGGAAAAGGCTGGAGGAACTGGGCATGTTTAAGCTTGAGAAAAAGAGACAGAGGGGGGACATGATAACACTCTTCAAATACTGTACCTGAAAGATAATCATAAAGAGGATGGATCTGTCTCCATCATCCTAAAGTACAGGATACAAAATAACAGGCTCAAACTAAAGAAAGCCATATATAGGCTGAATATAAGGAAAAACATCTTAATGGTTAGAGCCATGGCCGCCATCAGGGCAGTACTACCAGTACTGCTGTATAGGGCCCGGAGCTTACAGGGGCCCTGCCGCCGCCAACCATAACTGTGTGTGTGTGTGTGTGGGGGAATAGGATTGCTCAGTATGGGGCCCAGAAATTTCTGATGGCGGCCCTGGTTAGAGCAGTAGGACAGTGGAACCAACTGGCCCAAGAGGTGGTGAGTGCTCCAACACAAAAAGAACTCAAAAGAGAATTGGACAGCCAATCTGTCATATCTGCTTTGATTCAGATTCCTGCATTGAGCATGGAGTTCTACTCGATGGGCTAAAATACCCCTTCCAATGCAGCAATTCTATAATTCTTTACTTTTGCTCTTATCTTCATCTCTCACATGTCTGTTCCATTGAACTTCCTGATTCCTCAATCCCATTTTGCAGCCAGGCTCCTAATCTCGAAGTCCATTATAAGGTCTCTTCTTTGTGTGTTACTGAGAATGTTTTAAATCCACTGTGATGGATCTTTTGCTCACTAGAAATGAGGGATGAGGTTTCTGGAGGTTTACATCCAAAATAAACTCAAAGTCCAGAATACATAGAGTTGGGTCAGAGTGTGTGGATGCAACCTGATTGGTGAAACTCCCTTTCCCCCTCTTCTCCACAGCATTTCCTGCAATTTCTGAAAATGCTGCAGAAAGGGTCAGGGTCACAGTTGAATGGAGCAAGTTGTGGTGTGGAAGAAAGGCACATAAAAAAGACATACAAGTTCTATAAGAAAAAAAATCAGATACGCACTGTTTAAGCCCACCATCTGGGGACAACCCTTCTTATCTAATACATTAACTTTAGCCAACTGTACAAATTTCATAAATTCTTTCCCTTTAGTGAATGGGACCAAAGACAATGAAACAGCCGAAGGGTTGGCTTAACACAGGTTTATTGCATGATGATCCAGGGGAACATGAGGTAATGGCGGATGGGTAGCTCAATATATACAGTGGCTATACATTTTGAATGTGGCTCCTCGACAGTCTATTGGTTACTGTCCGCGTGACGTCACGGACGGTCACGCCCTTCTTGTCCAGGTGTAGGTGATGGCGGGAATCTTCCCGCGCTGTTGTTTGCTGGTGAGTCTGGGCCAGGAGAGCTTGAACGCTCGCTATTGCCACCAGGTGGTCATTAGCTCGCGTCCTATTGTAAGGGCTACAGTTAAGCAGCTGCTGGTTATAATGTTACACAAGCATGGTTACATTGGATACACGTGAATGGATACATTGTAAAAGGTACAGTAATAGAACACAACATCCCTCCCCCCTAGGATGGGACGAAGTCCCTCAGCCAAGATGGCTTATTGCAAACGCGTTTGGGCCGCGATGTGGGATGACCTGCCCCAGGGGCGCTACTGCTTCCTCGTTCCCTGGTCCCTTGTCCTGAAACGGGAGAGGGAGACTTGTTAGAGGCTTGCCGTGGTTTGGTGGTTTTGGGGGACGGGAAAAACTCCATTGTGGGCAGACCGGAGACACTCGGGGCTAACGAAAAACCCCTCTTCTCGCTTGGACGGGTGGGGGACCACTCCGCAAAACTTCCCCGGTTCTGAAAATCAAAATCTAACTCTGTTGGGGTATCCGTATCTATGAGATCGGCTTCCCTTCTCTCTGCTGACCGATCCCGCAGAATGTCTACGAGGACAGATTCCCTTTCCTCCCCCCTTGGTGGGGACCCATGGCCCCCCTTTCCTCCCCCTTGGGCTGAACGGGTGGGGGAGAACCCTAACGCTGAATCCTGTTTCCCGCGGTCCGTGCCCTGCTCGTCGGGGACCCTGCGCCGGAGCTGGTCTGCGTGCCGCCTCCAGAGTAGACCTGTGCTGGTCTCGACGCGGTACGAGACGGGACCGGTCTGCTCTAAGATGACGCCCGGTACCCAGGCCGGACCCGCGCTGGCGTAATTCCTGCAATACACGGGGGCACCCACGTCGAAACTCTTTGTGTCTTCTATCCCAATGTTCTTCCCCTTGTCCTCTACTCTCGTGGGGTCTAGCCTAGTTAGTATGGTGGTCAGTTTCCTGCGCATTAGCAGCTCCACGGGGGAGTATCCTGACGCTAGGGGAGTCACTCTGTAACCTAGCAGAAACTGGCACACTTGATGGTTTAGGTCCCCGGGCCCCATGCGCCGCAGCGCGTCCTTGGTGGTGCGCACAAGGCGCTCTACTTGGCCGTTTGTGGCAGGGTAAAAAGGAGCGGAGGTGATGTGCCGAATGGCGTTGATTTCTGTGAATGCCCTGAACTCAGAGGACGTGAAACAACTTGCGTTGTCGCTTACGAGGGTGTCGGGTATGCCGAACGTGGAAAAAACCCTCCGCAAATGCTTTATGGTTGTGGCCGTGGACGTGCTTGTCACCGGAATGACCTCCAACCACTTGGAGAAGGCATCCACCACAAGGAGAAAAAGCGTCCCACGGAACGAGCCAGCAAAGTCTACATGAATCCGGGACCACGGCCCCTTCGCCGCGTCCCACTCCCTGTGAGGCAGGCGGGCTTCTTCTGGCCTGGAGCTTTGGCAGGGTTCACAAGTGCCGACCATGTGCTCGATGTCGGCGTCTAGCTGGGGCCACCAGAAATAGCTCCGTGTCAGGGCTTTGGAGCGCACAATTCCAGGGTGGCTGACGTGCAGGAGTTTGAGTACCCGCGGTCGTAAGGACGGCGGGATCACTACTCGCTGGCCCCACAGAAGGCACCCCCTCTCAAGGGACAACTCTAACTTCTTTCGAAAGAATGGGTCGAACTCCGCTGCCGGGGAGGACGCTGGCCACCCTTTCTGCACCCAGGAGCTAACCTTTGCTAAAATGTTGTCCTTGCTGGTCGCCTTGGCGATGTCGGCGGGCAGTATTGGGGGCGAGTCGAGGACCTCTATCATCAGCACCTGGTGGTCTGGCTCCTCCCCGCCCACGTGGCTGCTACCCTGGGGAAGAGGGGACCTCGATAAAGCGTCCGCATGGCTGATCTCCCTCCCGGGCCTGTACACTAACGCGTGCTGATACGCGTTGAGAAAAATGGCCCACCTAAGCATCCTTGGGGACAGGATCTGTGGCGTGGGCTTATCTGCGGTAAAAATGCCTAGCAGGGGCTTGTGATCGGTCACGATTGTGAAGGGGCGGCCGTACAGGAAGTCATGGAACTTTTTGGTCCCCGCAATTATCGCTAACGCTTCCCTGTCTGTCTGGGCGTAGTTTCTCTCCGCTTGGGACAGGGACCTGGAATAGAACGCTATCGGGGCCTCCCTCCCGTTTTCCATCACGTGGCACAGCACCGCCCCCACCCCCACCGGGGATGCGTCACAGATCAGGACCACTGGGCGCTTGGGGTTGAAATGGGTTAGGATGGCATCAGACGCCAGAAGCTGCTTTAGCTCACTAAATGCCCTCTCTTGCTGGTCGCCCCACTTCCATGCCTCGTCCTTTTTAAGCAATCTGTGCAACGGTTCGGCCACGGCTGCTTTCCGGGGAAGGAAGGAGTGATAAAAGTTCAGCAGCCCTAGGAACGACTGCAACTCGGGCTTGGAGGTGGGGCGAGGGGCTTGCTTGATGGCGGCTACCTTAGACTTGGACGGCCTTATTCCCTCAGGAGTGACACGGAACCCTAGGAATTCGACCTCGGTCGCGAAGAAGATGCATTTGTCTTTTCGCAGTCTCAACCCCGCTTTTTCGAATATCGCCAGGACCTTGCCCAACCTCTTTGCCAATTCGGCCCGACTCCCCCCCCCCCCCCGTTATCAATACGTCATCAAAATAAGGCAACACCCCCTCGATCCCCTTCAGGAGGCGTTCCACGAGTGACTGGAAAATTCCAGGCACCGAGTTTACGCCGAATTGAAGGCGCGTCACCTGGAACGCCCCCTTATGGGTGACTATAGTTTGGGCAGCAGCGGCGGCTGGGGTCACCGAGAGCTGCTGGTAGGCTTGTGCTAAGTCGAGCTTAGCGAAACACTTTCCCCCATGTAACCTGGCCAGCAAATGGCTGACTACCGGCACCGGATACGCATTAGGGCGAATTGCCTTGTTGATGGTGCACTTGTAATCAGCGCATATGCGCACCTCCCCGTTGGCCTTTAGTGCTGTTACAATTGGAGTTTCCCTCTCCGCAGAATCAACAGGAACAAGAATCCCCTGGCCCACCAATTTGTCCAGCTCCGCCTCTATTTTGTCCTTGAGCGCGAATGGCACCCGGCGCGGTTTGAGTCTTATTGGGCGGACCTCAGGGTCTAGGTCGAAGGCTACTGGGGGTCCCTTGAATTTCCCAAGTCCCTTTTTGAAGACTTCGGGGTGCGCGTCGCACACCTCCTGAATCGGGTCAGTCCCAACGACAACGGCATGCACTCCCCCAATGAACAAACCCAGGGGCTGGAACCATTGAGTCCTGAGGAGGCTGCAATTCCCCCCTTTAAGAACAACTAGGGGGAGAGTCGCGGCGTGTTTCTTGAATTGGACCTGAAATTTCCCAACCCCCAACACCGGAATGCAGTTCCCTTGCACGTCCCGTAGTGTGGACCTCAAAGCTTTGAGTTTGGGCCGCACGTGGGGGGCAATTTTCAGAAACTCCTTCTGGGGAATGATGGAATATGAGGACCCCGAGTCAATTTCCATCCTAATGGGGGCCCCTTGTACTAGTACCTCAACAAAGTAACGGGGGTGTCCCGCGGACACGCTGAACACCGGTGCGTCGTCCTCGCTGTCGTCGGCGATGCGGCCCACGCCGTCTCGCTTCCTTGTGGCCTGGGTGCCGTCCTTGGGTCTCGTCGCGCTGTCTCTCGAGCTCTTCCAGGCCTCGCGCCGTTTCCTGCAGACCTTGGCGATGTGCCCGCGGCGGCCGCAGTTGTGACACTCGGCCTTTCTGAAGGGGCATTTGGCGCGGTCGTGGTTCGCTCCGCAGCCGTCGCAACGCCGGCCTTCCTTCCGGACCTTCCGGACGTCCTCGTCGTCGCTGCTCTCCGCGGACGACTTCGAAACTCGCCGGGCCGCGTGCACCGGAACGTGCACCGAAGTCTCTGCCTTGCCCGTCTTTGGCCGCCAGTCCTGGAGCTCCTGGACCCCGGCCTTCGTAGCTTCCGCGGCTTGTGCCTCCTTCAGGACCTCCTGCAACGTGGGGGGTGGCTCCCGGTTCATCAATGTGCGCTGAGTTTCAGCGTCGCTCAGGCCGCACAGCACGCAGTCTCTTAGTGTGATTTCTGCGTTCTCCCATTTGCATGGGCCGGCCGCCAGTCGCAGGGCCGCTGCGAAGTCGGCGACCGTCTCCCCGGGCGCTTGGACTCGCCTCCAAAACGCGCTCCGAGCGGGGAACATCGCCGTCGAGGGCCGGAAGTACTCACGCAGCATGTGCATGAGCTCTTTCACCTTGAATTCACTCGCCCTCCTCGGCGCGATCAGGTCCACCAAGACCCTCTTGGTGTCTGGCCCCAGCATCCAGGTGAAAATGGCCCTTTTCTTTGCCTCATCCGTGACTTCGGATTCCACCAGGGCTCCCTGGAAGTCCATCTCGAAGATGTCCCAGTCTGCCGGTCTCCTGATTTCGAAACCGGCGCATGTCTTGGTCCCGTGGGCAGCCATATCCCACCTTCGTCGCCAATTTAGTGAATGGGACCAAAGACAATGAAACAGCCGAAGGGTTGGCTTAACACAGGTTTATTGCATGATGATCCAGGGGAACATGAGGTAATGGCGGATGGGTAGCTCAATATATACAGTGGCTATACATTTTGAATGTGGCTCCTCGACAGTCTATTGGTTACTGTCCGCGTGACGTCACGGACGGTCACGCCCTTCTTGTCCAGGTGTAGGTGATGGCGGGAATCTTCCCGCGCTGTTGTTTGCTGGTGAGTCTGGGCCAGGAGAGCTTGAATGCTCGCTATTGCCACCAGGTGGTCATTAGCTCGCGTCCTATTGTAAGGGCTACAGTTAAGCAGCTGCTGGTTATAATGTTACACAAGCATGGTTACATTGGATACACGTGAATGGATACATTGTAAAAGGTACAGTAATAGAACACAACATTCCCCTACCTCCAAAATAACATATATTCATCTCTGAGAGATTGTAGAATAATAAGGTAAAATATACATATATATTTTCCTGCTGGGTGAAGGAAACACATTGTACTTTTGTATATTGTAATGGCATTTTTGTTTTGTTTTGTTTCCTTTCCTTTCCTTTCCTTTCCTTTACTTTTGTTGGTTTATTGTAAGGTATAATCATTGGTACATCACTTCTTATCTAATAGATTAATTTTAGCCAACTGTACAAATTTCATAAATTCTTTCCCCTACCTCCAAAATAACATATATTAATCTCTGGGTTTAACATCTTTAAATCCAATAAATTTTCCCCAAATATCCACAAAGTCACTTTTCTTAGTAATACCTTTTTAAAATTTCAATTCATACGTCAATTTATCATTAATTGCCATATTCCAAATTTCTTTATAACATTCTTCCAAACCTAAATATCTATACATTTTTTAATTTCTGGTTATTGTGTGTGTGTTTTTTTTAAATTGTTTTTCTTTTTTCCCATCTTTATGCTTTGTCATTTATTTGTTGTTTTTCTTGTTGAAAATTTAATAAAAAATAAAAATAACTTCTTCAGAGGTGCCCATTCCACCAAGTTGAATGCTTTAAAATATCCAGTGAAATTAGCCCCATTCCAATTTTCCTCTGATTAGTTAGTTCCATAATGTTCAATAATCTTCTAGTTAAATCACCCATTAACCTTCCTTTAATAAAACCTGTTTGGTCCTTTTTTATGTATTCCCATTATGTATTAACCATTAAATCCATTTAACCTTTCTGCTATTATAGATGTAAATATTTTTGCATCCTGGTTAATTAAGGAGATAGGATGATATGAATCAACCATCATTTTATCCTTGTCCGGCTTGGGGATCAAAACACTCAATGATTGGGCCCATGAAGGTGGTATTCCACCGCCCTCTAGTATGTGATTAAATAACCTTTTAAACTTGGGAACTAATATACAGTACTTTAGAATTTTTCATAAACTTCAGGTCCCATCCCATCTAACCCAGGGGACTTTCCCCACTTTAATTTTTTTAATTGCTCCTTCTATTTCCTCTTCCATGATTTCTTGCTCCATTCTTAATTTATGTTTAGCCTGTATCTTAATTTCATTATTTTTACTTATATATTCCTCCATTTGGCTTCCTTGAATCTTGTTAGATCTATATAATTCCCTATAAAATCCCTGTACTATTTTAATTTTATCCTTCATCTCATTACGTTTAATTCCCTGTTCATCTTCTAATACCTCTATATCTTTTTTTTTGCTCCCCCACCCCCCCCATCGCTGCCCTAGCTAGCATTTTGGAGTTTCTATTATTCTCTTTTTAAGTACATTAAATATTTTGGAATTTTTCTATCTCATTATTTTCCAACTCTTTTCCCATGCAATTATCTTGTTCATATCCTCCTCCTTTTTAGTCACCACATATTATTTTTCTAAGATATTGATTTTAGCTTCTAATTCTTTCATTCTTTTTTTTTACTTCTTCTCTTGTTTATCTGTGTTTGTTTTATACTTAATCCCCTTATCACAGCCTTCATTGTATCCCATAATATTTCTTCCATTACCTGTCCATTGTTGTTTAATTCCCATATTTGTTTCCATTCTATTTCCAGATCTTTCCTAATATGTTCATTAGCTAGCAAGTTTGCTTCATGAAGAAAACCAAACACATGATATCATACTGGGTTGCCATCACAAGACACAGATCTTGATGTTATACAAAGTACATTTCTGATATTCTTTTTAGTGTTTGGGAAGGTTAATACTAACACTCATCATGGACACCACCAATCATTATTTATCTTTATTATTTCAGGGATCACTGACAAAGGAAACCATCTTCCAGAAGTGAACATCTCAAGAACACTACTGCCATCTGATGGCCACAATGAGAAAATTCAATATATATCCAATAGTCAAATGAATCTCAAGTTTGCTTTGGAAGTTGTCTCTTCATGTGGCAATGATGCCATAAAACAGACACATAGCTGTATAACCAAAATTGATTCTCTCTCTCTCCTTCCAAGAATGCATTGAAAATACAAGTACACATTTCTACAGCCTCTTAATGTCCTGAATAACATAACATAATACACATTTTGGCCATGCCCCTGGGGTTTCCCACGCATGCATCGTTTGTTTGCACATGCGCAGATCAGTTGTTTCCTGGCGCCATCACACCCCCGTGGTTCCCTGTGCATGCGTCATTTGTTTGTGCATGCACAGATCCATTGTTTCCCAGCGGCATCAGGCCTCCGTCATCTCCACGCCCGGGACGGGAGTCCTGATGGTCCCCCCTGATGGTGGCCCTGAGTGACCAAGAAGGAGACCTGCCAGCCACCTAAGTTGTTCACATTTGATCTAGGTCAGGATTCATAGCTATTATGTTTACTGTCCCACCACTGGGATTCCAAAATGAGGGCTAATAGTTGGCCAAGACCACTTCCATAGGCAGAGCAACCAAGACCACTTCTGTAGGAAGAGCAGGGAAGGGGCTCTATCTCAACGTTCAGATGCACAATGCTAAAACCCGGCAAGATCCAACAAGATCCATCTAAGAGCCACAGCACTACATTTTATCCATTGACCAAATTGTCTCAGGGAAGAGCACAAAGCTGCAATTCTGACTGGGCCAATTTTTTTAAAAGGGCTTGCAGTGTGAATACCATCTTATGCCTTTCCAATAAAAGATGCCATTTAAATTAGGTCTCAAAACTCTGGTTCTGCCTTTTCAGTCTTCAGCCAATGTTAAACATCCTGGCAGTGTTCTGCAGCACAGGCGACATACCTTCAGAAGAATGATTTGGCCATCTTTGAATAAAAGAACTTCTAAAACAGATTTCAAAGGGAAACAACTGAACAAGAATGCCTTAAGGGGCATGATTTCTCTTGGCTGAAACAAAGATAGGAGCTTTTAATTTTATTATATTACATATACCTGTATCAATAATGCACCCATGCAACCAGCTGTCTACTGTCTTACTGTCTACAGCATGACAGTTTTTCCACAGGAGACAAAGAGCTTCATTCTTTCCTTTCAGGTAAAACAGATAATTTTTGCTAAACAGAAACAATTGTTTTAATGCCTCAGGTCAGAAGTGTGCAGGGCACCATGGAAAGGTGCTGGACAGGGGGGGGGGGAATCCCATACATTGCTATTGGTGCCCCAGGGCACCAGAGGCAAGGGCGGGGTGGGACAAAGCCCAATTGCCCAATATACCAGCATGTGTCTGCCTCAGGCAGCACTTAGTTGGTGGTCTGAGTCATACTTTGACCAGGATGTTAATGCTAATGAGCCTTTCAAAGGTTTATGAGGTATTTTAATACTAACACATCATTTTCTGTACGTTCTTTCATTGTGTGGCTTGAATATTGTGCACATTACAGCTGAAGAAGTAGGTACTGCCCCAAAAAAGATACATGCCAAATAAACGTTGGGCCTCTTTACACTGTCAAAATAAATTGGGAATTGGTTTGGGTTTTTTTTTAAGTCAATTATCATCAATTTCACATGTTGGTGTGTGCAATCCTAATGGAATCATTTGTAATTCGATTGAGGGCTATCTGGCATATTGGTGCAGGGGTCTACATGCGAATAAAATCCCTGTGTGTCCAAGTTATCTGGCACTTGGGCACTCCAAAATAGTGGTGATCAAGGCTGCCATCAGGGGGGGGACAAGGGGGAGTGCCGTCACGGACCCGGAGCTGGCAGGGGCCCGACGGCGCTATGTTATTTTTAAAAAAATAATAATTAATTTTTTGTAAAAAAATATTTTTGCTTTTTTTTATGCATGGCGCGCAGCACCACTGCACATGCCCCGCCACCACCAGAGGGTTCCGCCTCTTCCTCGACCCAGAGCGGCATGGGTGTGGCTAGGGGGAACTTGCCGGGTGCTTCTTTAGGCTCATCTGTACTTCCTGTGTGCAGCCTTTGGCAATGCCCCCACATGCTCTTCGCCCGGCCAGGGACGAAGCCCGAAGGTGCGCAGGAGGAAGCAGCCCCAGTGCGCGGTCTCTTCCGGACCGGGACCAGTGCACCTCATGGGCTGAAGCCTTGACCATGAGGCACGCTGTGCTGGGCCCAGTCTGGAAGAGACCGCACACCGGGGCTGCTTCCTCCTGTGCACCTTCAGGCTTCGGCCCTGGTGAGCAAAGCATGTGTGGGGGCATTGCCAAAGGCCGCGTGCAGAAAGGAAGTACAGCTGAGCTTAAAGAAGCACGCCCGGCAAGTTCCCCCTAGCCACGCTGCTCTGGGCAAGCGGCAGCGGCAGGGGAATGGGTGGGTAAAGTGACGGCTCCCCCTCCCCCTCCCGGCACAGGAAGTACGGAACCCACCCAGCAGTGGCTTCAGCTCCAGAGCTCCTTGTCGTGGAGGCAAAGCTGCACCTTCAGGTGAGTCTCCTCTCTTACTCTTTCTCTCTCTGTGGGTGGAGGGAATGGTGTGTGTGTGTGTGTGTGTGTGTGTGTGTGTGTGTGTGTGTGTGTGTGTGTGTGTGTGTGTGTGTGTGTGTGTGTGTGTAATGATGAAATTGCTAGTAGATATCCTTATTTATCTACTTGCAATTTATTGCTTTCGAACTGGAAGGTTGGCAAGAACTGGGAGGGATGACGGGAGCTTATCATTAGGAATGTAAATAACATTCTGTCCACTCCGGTTTCTAGTCATGCATGCCACATGTCCATGGAAACATCTGTGAATGCACACAGCGTTGGCTCTTTGGCTGTAATCAGAGATGAGCACTGAACTCTAAAGTTGGATACAACTCACTTTCAAGCAAGGCTTAAAGACTAACTGCTGTATTTTAATGTGAGATTTTGTGGATCAAGGCCACTGGCTCTTTGGCTGTAAATCAGAGATGAGCACTGAATTCTAAAGTTGGATACAACTGCCCATCAATTTCTTTTGGGAAATTGTGTATTCCACCCACTGCCGCCACCCCATTGTGAGGAGAGAGAAAAGTGTGTGTATGTGTGTGTGTGGGGGGGGGGGAGGAGCCCAATAGGATTGCTCAGTACGGGGCCTAGAAATTTCTGATGGCGGCCCTGGCAGGGATAAACAATGATCAAGGATTTCATTTGCAGTTTTCAGCACTAGGAATACAGCCACAAAACCCTGCTGCCTGAAATGGTCATTCTGTTGTTCTAATTGTACCCAAAAGTAGATAAAGGGTATAGGATGCCCTTACTTGAAAGCAAGTCGTATTCGACTCTAGGGTTCAGTGCTCATCTCAGTTTATAGCCAAAGAGCCAGCACATGTGGCGGGCATGGCTAAACACTGGAGTGCATGGAATGCTGTTTACCTTCCCACCAAAGTGGTACCTATATATCTACTTGCAATTTCTTGCTTTTGAACTGGTAGGTTGGCAGGAGCTGGGACAGAGACGGGAGCTCACTCCATTATGCAGTACTCGGGTCTCAAACTGCTGGCCTGCTGACCTTCCAGTGTCTTAACTACTAAGTCCAGTGTCTTAACTACTAAGTCACAGCAGTCCTTTTATCCAAAAGTATCAGGTCTCAAACGCCTGTGCAATATTTTCCACAGTAGTGCAAAAGTGCTACCCTTAAAAGAGATTTTTTTTAAAAAGAGATTCAAGTTTGGACACCAGGATATCTGCATTGTGAATCCTGGAAAGAATTTATTCAAAATAAACAGAGTGTTTTTATTTAAAACCTGCTTGCTAAAAGAAATAATGCATGCTTAGTTGTAGGTAGTGCAATTCATGATCTTTAAATAAATTTAAAGCATAGGGAATGTGACTCAAATACAGAACTAACCTCTTATACTTGGAGGTGATAGTGAAAGAAAGCATATTTCCACTAGAGGTCACTAGAGCATTGCTACAACACTATGTCCTGTTATTGGACACTCCCTTTACTGTGGTCAAATATCAACACTTTCAATTGATGTTCTTCAAGGAGAGAACACGACACCATCACTGAGTGTCATTCTCACCCCTAGTGACCTTTCCTGAGTAGTCATGATTACACAATTGCAGAGCTGAGAAACTCTTTATTGGCCAGAATCTTATTGCTATGTACACATTATATATTATGTACACATATTATGTACATTATATATTATGTACACTAGTAAAGGTAAAAGTTTCTCTTGCTCGAAAGCCAGTCGTATCCGACTCTAGGGTGCAGTGCTCATCTCTGTTTCTAAGCCGAAGAGCCAGCACTGTCTGCTTCTGCAGATGTTTCCGTAGTCATGTGGCAGGCATGACTAGACACCGGAGCGTACGGAACGCTGTTACCTTCCCACCAAAGTGGTTCCTATTTATCTACTTGCAATTTCTTGCTTTCAAACTGCTAGGTTGGCAGGAGCTGGGATGAAGACGGGAGCTCATTTCCGTCCTGCAGTACTCGGGAATCGAACTGCTGACCTCCCGCTTCCCAGTCAGCGTCTTAGCGACTTGAGCCACTGCAGTACCCTAGGGAACATAATAAAAAGTAGAGACATCACCCAGACAAAAATAAAAGCATGCATAGTCAAAAGAATTGTATTCCCAGTAGTAATGTATGGTTGTGAGAGCAGGACCATAAGGAAGGCTGAGAGCAGAAGAATAGATGCCTTTGTAATGTGGTGCTGGAGGAGAATTTTGAGAGTACCCTGGACAGCAACGAGATCAAATAAGTCGATCCTGAAGGAAACCAATCCTGACTACTCCTTGGAAGGACAAATATTGAAGATGAAGCTAAAGTACTTTGGCCATCAGATGAGAAGAGAAGATTCACTCGAGAAGGCCTTGATGCTGGGAATGATCGAAGGCAAAAGGAGAAGGGGGCAGCAGAGGATGAGATGGCTAGATGGCGTTGTTGACGCAATGGGCGTAGAGCTGAGCAGGCTGCGGAGGATGGTAGAGAATAGGGATGCCTGGTGTGCAGCAGTCCATAGGGTCGCAAAGGGTCAGACTTGACTATGTGACTGAATAAAAACAACAACAAATTTGTTAGGGGCCTCAGTGGCTTAGTGGTTAAGACACTGAGCTTGATGAATGGAAAGTCAGCAGGTAAGCAGTTCTGAGTGCTGCATGACAGAATGAGCTCCCATTGTCTGTCCCAGCTCCTGCCAACCTAGCAGTTCGAAAGTAAGAAAATGCAATTACATAAATAGGTACCACTTCAGTGGGAAGGTAACAGCATTTTGTGTGCTTCAGCTTCTAGTCATGCCTACCACATGATCACAGAAACGTCTGTAGATGCAGACAGCACTGGCTCTTTGGCTGCAAACAGAGATGATCACCGCCCCCTTGAGTTGCCCATAGTTGGATTTTTTGGAATAGTGGCCATGTGGGTCTGTGTTCCAAGAATATCAGAATAAATAAAACAAAACAAAAATGTAGCATTAACTGTTAAATTTTAATTTTTGCTTTCATGGATCAAGTCTACTTAATCAGACATGGGAATGGAAGTTCATGGCATGAATTTATTTATATATCAAGTACAGTGGCTCAATTGGCTAAGACGCTGACTGGGAGGCGGAAAGTCAGCAGTTCAATTCCTGAGTACTGCAGGACGGAATGAGCTCCCATCTTTGTCCCAGCTCCTGCCAACCTAGCAGTTTGAAAGCAAGAAATTGCAAGTAGATAAATAGGGACCACTTCGGTGGGAAGGTAACAGCATTCCATGCGCTCCGGTGTCTAGTCATGCCTGCCACGTGACCATGGAAACATCTGCAGAAGCAGACAATGCTGGCTCTTCGGCTTTGAAACAGAGATGAGCACTGAAACCTAGAGTCAGATACGACTGGCTTTCGAGCAAGGGAAACCTTTACCTTTACCTTACAAAGGTACAGAGTGATTGGTTAGCATAGCAGATAGAAATCAATATGGCTTTTTACAACTGGTACTAGCAGATGATCTCTAGCTGTAATTCAAGTTTTTTGTAAATATCCCCTTTTCAATTGCAAATAGTAGGAGGACACAAAACACCTGACATTGAACATTTGCTAATGAATTTAAACTTTAGCATCTATAGACAATTATCTGAGTTCATCCTTTGTTCTGTGAAACAGCCTATGTTGTGAATGAGAATTTTACAGGAAAGTTTTTGTGAAATATAATATAACAAAATATAATATACAACATATATAGCAGCATATAGCAACCTGTGCATCAAATTTGATAATGTCCCAGAAACCCTTGACTAATATTCAAACTTTTGTTTTGTTGTTCAGTCGCAGTCGATTCCGATCCTTTTTGACCTTATGGACCATTGTCTTCCAGGCGCGTCTGTCCTCCACCATCCTCCTTAACCCGCCCAGCTCATACTTGTCAAGTTTCGGGAAATTTCTGTCAATCCCCCATATTTTAAACTCTTGATAGGGCCTGTTGCCATTATCTTGGTTTTCTTGATGTTGAGTCTCAAGCCAGCTTTTGCGCTCTCCTCCTTCAACCCAATCAAGAGATTCTTTAGGTCTTCCTCACTTTCTGCCATTAGGGTGGTATCATCTGCGTATCTCAAATTGTTGATGGATGGATTGTTTTGTGATGGATGTCTACCAGATGGATGTATTTTATTTCTGCAAGCTCTTTCTCTCTTTGGATGCTTGTCTTGCAATTTCTCTGTTCCAGAATCGCAACTTTCAAGTCTTGGATAGCATGTCAAGGTAGGTTGGAATGAGTTTCTCTTTGTTGCTATTCCTGATGGATGGTCAGGGGGAGAGGCAATGTGTCATTCATCTTGCTCCTTCCATCTTGCTCCTTTCCAAGCATGAAAAATGCCATTGGCCTGAATTTGTTTAAGGTGGATCCCAGTTTGCCAAGAAGTGACCCACACACTATGATCACAGAGCCCTCTCCTGTGGCACATATGAAATGAGACATGCAAGATTTAACACCAGGACTGCAATGGACTGCCACAGCCTTAAGGATATGGACAAGGTGTGCCTTCACAGCCAGTCAATCTGGCAAGGCCACTTCCACCTCCGTGACCGTTGGGAATCAGAGTTCCTCCTCTGCTCATTTTGCCGTTGAGCCCAATATAATGGTTTCCAGTGGGATTACCTCCACTGAGGGGACTATCACCCCACCTAAAGGGGCTCACCCGCCTGTAACCATTGGCCCCTTTAGGGAGTCAGGTTATTTACCCCCACCCAACACTTGGGCAATGTGTACCATAGTGTCCCCCCAAATAATTCCACAAGTAATGAATAAATGCTATAAATGCAAATTATTACTAGTTGTTTCCTTATTGCCTAAAAGGAATGTCATGATGCCCTATTTATTGCATAATATTACTTGTATTGTATTACTGTACTTTGAAGCTTTTTACTTTATTCACTTTTACAGTAAAAATAAAAGCTATATTGATCAAGGCATGGCTACTGATATTCCAGGCCTAGTCTTGGCAACCATCTTTTTAAACTAAGTATTGCTTTCCTTTTGTACAAAGAAGGGGAATTTGAAACTTAAAAAAATGTGCGTGAGTGTTATTGTCACTCCTTTTAAGGACTTATTTTCATTTTTTCACCCAGCACGCAAGGGGTTTCTTTCTCTCCATCTCCCCTTGACCATCACTCAGTCATCATTCAGTGCCCAACAAGGACATTCAGTCTGTGTGGTGTCCATTTCCCAAGATAATTTCTATATTTTGTCCCCTCCATTACATTTTGTAGTTTGGATATTGGTATAGTGGATACACACACATGCCCAGTCATTGCTATATTATAATCTTGGATTTCTGAACTAATGGAACCTCTCACTTCTGGCTCCAAGACAATTTCAAAATAGGGTCGATAGGGTGGCTATTTAGCTTGCTTTTTGATGGTTTGCAGCATAGTGAGGTTCTACTTGCTGGCAACCAGATGACAAACCCAAGATTGCAAACCAGCCTGATCCTGATGCATGCCCAGTCTGAAACCTTTTGGTACTGGGTCACATTTGGCACCTTCTGGTGCCATCTAATGTGATCTTCATATTGCTGTCAGGACATCACCTGATACTTTTTGTGTACTCATTCTATCTATCTGGATACCTTTTCCTCCATTCTCCTTTAGCAGCTGCTCGTTGCTACCCATTTCCATACCCCCCATTGCTGGTGTTTCTCCCTACTATAGGGGCACACCCAGACAAGGATCCATTTCATGATTACAAGCAGAGTTTCCTTAATGTTTATAACACCCAATTTACTATTCCCCCCCCCACACACACACACACACACATACACACACAACTCCTCCAGTTACAAATTAGTGTACAGTATTCTTTTTTCAGCAACTGCTCATCAGTAGATAAGCACAAGATTCCTTTATGGTAATGGCCAATGCCCTATTGTTGTTTGTGTATCATTGTTTGTGTGACTTATTGTGGTGGCTAATTGTGGCTAATAAATGAGGTGCAAGTTACATCTCTGTTGCATGCCCGATTGTGCAACTGAGATGTGTTGCTGCACCTCCTCAATTAGTCACTATTAACTGTAGCATTACTGTATATAAAACAGCAGTATGATTCTAAACACAGCTTTAACTGAGAAGCTGCATTTAATCTCTTCTTGTTCTTAGTCAACTTTCTATATCCACTGAGTTCTTATTAGATTGTTCCTGAGGTTTGCTTTCTTCTCTTTTTTCTCCCTTACGGCAACTCCAGGTCTGCTGAGACTTTCTTCTTGTGCAGCTGTATTGGTGGTGTTGGCTTTGTTAGCACACACAAAAGAAGACTTATATTAAGGGGGATGGGTTTTACACATCTATTTTTCAGAATGTGTTGTTATGAGAAGCTAAGTTAGAGAAAGGAAACAGGAGCTGGGAATTGAGTGGCCAGAGGAACCTAGTGCAGGATCCCGGGTGAATCCATTTGCCCTCCCCTCCATTTGTGAGGGATATTTTTAAGGACACCCCTTTGACTTGAACTAGTTCCAGCTGGTGTGGGACACTGAAATGTTGGTGTTGGCTTGGCATTTGGTTTCATCTTAATGTAACTTCCACATTACTGTAGTGAGGGGAAACAACATCCCTCACTTGGCTGGATAATTGTTGAGAGCCTGTTGCTAATCTGACATGACGCACAATGACAGCTTGACACTGTGCTGTCAGGTCACGGATGGTCAACCAGATGTAACATCACGCTTGGTACACACAGGAGTGCACACATATTCTCCCTCTCCCTCCTTCTCTCACACACATCTTTTCCTGCTTGAGTTACATTCCAGATAATAATTTTATCTTCCATGAGATACCACTGGATCACAAGGATTCCCCCCTCCAAAAAATCAGACTTTAATCAGCATATGAGAACAAGGGTGGTGGCACATCCATGGCTACGACCTTATTTGATCTCTAAAAACAGGGTGGCCTTCTTCCCCTGGGGTGTCAAGCTTGTAGCGTGCCTGACATTTGTGTAGGGCCCCATTCAGCAAAGCAGTTAAGCATGTGCTCACATTCCGGCAAAGCCCTTAGCTCATGCTTTAACAGCTACCCTGTTGAAATCAATGGGATGTGCACATGTGTCTAAATTTAAATATGCTTGCTACAAATTCACTTACTCAAATGACCTTGGGGAATATTTGGATACTCTATTTAGATGAAAAAGTTCCATGAAAGTGTGTGCGTGCGTGCGTGCGTGCGTGCGTGCGTGCGTGCGTGCGTGCGTGCGTGCGTGCGTGTCCATACATGTATGTGCTTGCATCCACAGGCAGAAAATATGTGGATAAATGAAAGGTTCGAATCGAATAACTGTAAGTTATGAATAGGTATTTTCTTTCCTCTTTCCTTTCTCTCCCCCCTCCCCACATTGTATTTTATATTCTTGCCCGATGAACAGATTCTTTTCTTGAAGTTTGCTGTTTTTTTAATGCTTATGTACACTTTTTTTGGGCATTACATGTAGGCGAATGAAAGAATCAACTTACTATAGATTTTGAAAGCTAGCTGTAGAAATTCATATAGACATGTGACAGTCAATGGTCAGAGACGATGGTAGTCATATCCAACTCTCAGGAGCAATGCTCATCTCCATCTAAGGCCAAAGAGCCAACACAATCTGTGTTTGCAGACATTTCCATGATCAGGGATGACTAGATGTTGAAGTGCACAGAACGCTGTTGCCTTCCCCAGTTTCTTCTTCTTCTTCCATGTCTAAGCCAGATGTGACACTGTCAAAATTAAGGTAACTTTTGGTGAGTTCATTTTGCAGTTCCCTTAACTGACCTAGTTTGAGAAAGATTAGCCTGTAACCAGTGGTGGGTATCAGTAGGTTCACACCAGTTCACCAGAACCGGTAGCAGAAATTCTGGCTGGCCATGACCATTCAAGTTTTTAAATAAAGTAGTCCTAATTTGGGTGCAACATAGGGCTTTCCCCCTGGCCACACACACCCTACCACTCCCACAGTGTGGTAGTATACTTTTTGGGAGCCCACCACTGCCTGCAACATGGTTGCTGTTACCAATTATGGTTCAAGAATACCACAATCTTCAAGGAGGCTCTTCTGTGTACCTGCCCTTTCCCACTGAAGAGGCACCTGATTAGCTACTTGCAATTTCTTGCTTTTGAACTGCTAGTTTGGCAGGAGCTAGGTCAGATGACAGGAGCTCACTCTATTGCACAGCACTTGGGTCTCGAACTGCAAATCTGCCGATATTCCAGATGTCAAGCTCAGCATCATAACCACTAAACCACCTTAACTTACATATGATATGAAGATATAAATGTTGTTTGATTGTTTGTTTGTTTGTACTGCAGCTGTCACCAGAAAGTTGTAGACCAGTTCATATGTGCACTCCTTCTGATTAAAATCCTTTCCCAAAGCCACTAGGACTAGATGCTTCATAGATCTTCCGTGTTATGCCTCATCTGGACCTTAAGATGTGAGGGAAAGAGAGGTTAAGATGTGAGAGCCAGAGATAGAAAAAAGAACCGGAATAGGAAGAAGTGTGTGTATGAGGGGGAGGGAGGGAGGGCTAAAATCAGCATGCATGAGGATGTGAAAGAAGCTCTTGAGAAGTTTGTGTCATGGGAAAAGATATTAATGAATTTCTATGTGTGAGATATTATGTGTCAGGGGAAAAAATTGATGACAGAGATCAGGTCAACACTTGTGGAAGATATTCCTGTTGCTTTATTGTATTTGATAAAATTAAACATCCACAGTGAGTTAAAAATCTTTCAGAAGATATAACCCTTGGCTTCCTTTCCTTGAGAGGGAGAACATATGATCTCTTCCTTCCTGCCGCTGGGCACGTACTTCTAAGGACAGATAAGCTGCTTCCCCGTGTGTTATCATCCAAACAGCACTGCATTGCAATATCTGCAACAAAGAAGTCTGCATATCCCAACTTGTTTTCTAACATTTCCCTTTGGGGTGAAATTTTTATCTCCCTGTTGCTCATACTTCTGGAAAGATGACTGATACGGAAGGTGTGAGTAATGCTTTTTGTACGTCATCAGCGGTCCGCTGCAAGAAAGGGTGAACAAGTTCATTTGTCCACAAACCAGGGTTCATCAAAAGGGTTGGTGCAGACAGGGGAAATTACATCTGTCTCCATTCCTCCAAAATTCCTGACACTCTGTTAATTGTGTCTTACAAATCAATATGTTGCCCACCTGCAATAGCTAGTATCAACTGAGATGAAGGATATTGGTTTGAGACAAGACTCAAGTACTTCCTCCCATTCACCAAGTGAGAAACTGAGGCACAGGGATATTAACAGAACAATTAAAAAATCTTAGTGCAGCAGAATTAATACCGGCAAATGTAACCCTCTATACCAAGGTCTCCCAAACTATGTTCTGTGGGACACTAGTGTTCCATAGAAGGTCAATAAGTGTTTTGTGAAAAAATATATGAAATTCTGGTAAAACTCGTTGTTATTGTTCATTTGCACAGTCGATTCCGACCCTTCACGACCTCATGGACCACCGCCCTCCAGGCACCCCTGTCCTCCAGTCTTTGCACTGAAGAATTGTATGGATGCTGGAATGCTGCAACAAGCTTGCTTAAGAGCCTTCCAGCTAAATTGTATCAGCTGGGAGCCTTCTCTGGTAACTAGTTCTAGCTTGCTTGCATCTCAGGTGCAGCTCCTTTCTGCACCTTTCCCTGGCTGAGGGCTGATCACTGTCAGACTCAGACTTCTGATCAGACAGGTCATCTGCCTGGGGAAAACAGAGTTGGGCCAGAAGCAGGCTGAGATTCCTGGTTCAGGACATTCTCAAGTTTGGGTGCAGGCAGAACTGGGCTGGGCATAGGAAGTGCCTCCTTATCCAGGTAATCTTCAGAGTCTGATGAGGACTGGGTCACAACAGTACTGCACAATGGAGTGAGCTCCCATCTCTGTCCCAGCTCCTGCCTACCTAGCAGTTCAAAAGCAAGAAATTGCAAGTAAATAAATAGGTACCACTTTGATGGGGAGGTAAACAGAGCTCTGTGCATTCCAGTGGCCAGGCATGCCTGCCACATGTCCACGGAAACATTTGCAGACACAGACAGTGCTGTCTCTTTGGCTATAAACAGAGATGAGGACTGAACCCTTGAGTCAGATACGACTGACTTTCGAGCAAGGGTGACCTTTACCTTTAGGGAGAGTATCTCAGGCAATTGGTTTGAGGTGCCATGAAATGACAGGAAATGATTATTATTTTGTAGTGGAGATAGGGAGGAAGTCCTTGGATAACTTTCTTAGGTGCTAAACTAACCTGACTGGTTTGGGCATCTATATGCTCTGACTTGTGGTAGTTAGTAGAGAGGTGTTGTTTGCTGTCTGTTTCAGGCCGCAAAAGGTCCTGGGCTGACTGTAGGATGATATTGGAGACAGGCTACTGTCACTTCTTATCATATCATAAGTTTAATTTATACCCCGCTTCCTTCAGCCTGAAGGCGACTTGAATAGGGTTCTTCCCCCAAGTGGGAATATAGATGCTACATGGAAATGACATGTAGCATCTATATTCCCACTTGGGGGAAGAACCGTATAAGTAAAACATAAGTGGGAAGCACTTTGGTGATTATATGGATCATCTTTGGAAATCAGCCATGTTTTTTTTAATCAACCTAACAAAGATATGAACTTTGAAATTTAACAGCAAACACATTCAGCAGCAAAAGAATGTGGGTGTTGTACAGTACAGTCAAGGCAAAGCTCACTCAACCATTACTTACTTGGTTTTACTTGTTCTTTACATTGTCGTTGTTATGGTTGGAGGGTGGATTCATTCACTACGTGAGCGAAATTCTGTTTTTGCACGTTGAAATACATGTCTAGGTATGTGAAGGTTTATGCCTAGGTGTGTATGAATATAGACATAGGTTGGAAACCTCTTTGGTTAAAAACTTCACACAACAAGAATAGTGCAACTGACTTGCATGTACATTTAAAATTTTCAGAAATGGGATTGATTGATTGATTGATTGATTGATTGATTGATTGATTGATTGATTGATTGATTGATTGATTGATTGCAGAATCTCACGTTCAGCGTGACTACCCAGCTTGCTGTGGGATTCTTGGAATTGTAGTTTTGTAGGATCAGGTACCACTCTACTAACAGATGTGGAAGGTATTAATCTAAATAAGGATGAGACAGAATTACTAGAAATAATGATTACATCTGCTAGACATTGTATAGCTAGACATTGGAAAACTGATGTAATTATACAAACTGAAGAGTGGTATAAAGAAATGTGGAATCTAGCATTGAATGACAAATTGACCTGGGAGATAAAGAAAAAAAGGGATAATCTGAAAGAAAATAGATTTTGGAATATTTGGAAACCTTTTGTGGATCACTCCCTTATGGGGGATGAAAGAAACAGACCTGTACCTGAGCAAAGTGGATTTTGGAACTAAATTATTGTGATATTCTGAACTCTCCAGGGCAATGTAAATAGACATGGGGTGATCAGTATTTACAGTTATATTTTTGTTTTGTTTTTCTCTCCTATCCATAATGGTATTATATGACTTATTGGAAAATGAGTTTCAGAGATGGCAGTTAAGATTAGAGAATAACTATTTAAGCAATAAGTCAAGAGATAGTACTTATAATGATGGTTTTAAGATATTTGATTTAAAAAGATAGATACATAAATGTATTAGGATAGGTGTGTATATTTTTTCTTTATTTGTTGTTTTTGTATTTTGTATTTTAGCTTTTTCTTTTTTTAGTATTATCTTGTATAATTTGTTTGTTTTGTATTGTGTATTGTATTTTATATGTATAAAAAATTAATAAAAATTATTTTTAAAAAGGAATTGTAGTTTTGTGATCTTTTTAAAACAGTGTTTCCTTTCTCTGATCATATTAGATTTCATAGACTGCTGGTATACCTTCTGATCCCTTACCTAGGAATGACACAGATACAGGCCCATGGTGGCCATTGTGGACACCAGGACAAGTCCCGGTGCGCCCCAGTGATTAGCGCCCCCAAGAAGCAGGCAGGCAATTTAACAAAAACAAAGGCAAATGGTGCCTTTCAAACATGGCTCTTCTGAGTGCACGAAGGGAAAAGCTGCCTGGTAACAGCTTACATCACTGACTACACAAGAGTGCCAATAGTCGACTGTTGCACCAGCCGAGTGGCATTTTGGGGCAAAGGGGTGGGTGGAAAAGCTGAATTTGAAAGGGACACCGCCCAATTGCAAGTAGGCGGTGGGTGTGCTGAGGTGGTGGTAGGCAGGGTAGGTTTTGATTTTTTGGGGTAGGTTTTATTTCTGCCCTTTTGTTGCCCCACCAATTGAGCAAGAGAAGAGACCCAGGGGAGAAGGCAGCAGTGGTGCCCTGATCTCCCACCCCACCGCCACCTTTGCTCCGGGCACTTCGTGGCTGCTGCCCCCTCCTTTGCCAGAGATGTTGAGCTGAACTAGGTGCTGCCCTTGACCACCCAACACACCCTCACCTCCTGGCATCTCTCTGGACCAAAGCAGGAGAGACACCCAGCTGGAAGTGCTATGAAGTGGGAATGGAGGAGGGGGAGGGGAAAAACATGGGAATTCAGTGGGATGGAGAGAGATTTTGAATGGCCCCAGCCCGTCACGACTGATATGAGGAGGAAGAGGCTGTTGGCCCCAAGGGCCTGGTTTTCCCCCAATCCCCCCCCCCCCCAAGGTACCCCAATGGTAGCCAGCCCAGGCCTGCACAGATATAGCAGTCTGATTTTAATTTGTCATAAAATATGTCTTTTTAATAGTCCCAAAGGCCTTTTTAGATTGAAAAGTTGCCTCAAGCACATTCCACAATCATCTTCAAGTCAACAGGAAATAACTAACTCCAACTCAATTAAACTGTTTCCTTAACACCCTCCTGAGCCTCCTTGACGATTGTGGTATTTTTGAACCACAATTGGGCATACCCTGGTAACAGTAACCTTATGTTGCTGGCCAATCTTTCTCACATTAAGTCAACAAAAGGACCTGCAGTATGAACTCACCAAAAGGTCCCTTCATTTTGGCAGTTTCACATTTGGACTAGAAACAAATGAAGAAGAAGCAACTAAGTTAATGGAAGAAAGGCCTTATTCACTGGCATATTGATATTCATGTACATATTTGGAAATATACCTATGTGCAAATAGAAATTATTCAGTTGAGTGTCTTGAAACATAAATATATGGAGAGAAACAACAGACAAGCAAGCACAGGCATTTTAACACAATGTGCTGTTAGCTCTTTTGCAAATGGCCTGGGATTTTAATTTTATTTATTTAGTTACATCCATCATGTTGTTAAAACACAAATAAGTTAAAAGAATTTAAAATCACTTCATTAAAATAGAGATAAAACCATCTCTTGTTTACAGTTTTATCAATCAATGCTATTAATGATTAAAGGCCTATATAAATAAAAATATGATTGCCTACTGATGGAAGGACAGCAGAAAGGGGACAACCTAAGTTTCTCAAGGTTGATGAAGAGTTCCAGAGCCTGGACAGATCTCCTTTCCTAACCTAATGCTTGGCCTACATTTTTGGACTATGTTTCTTATCATCCCTGCCACCCTAATCAATGCTGACTGCTATTGACATAAGTGTAACATATCAAGAAGGCAACAAGACAGAAAAGCTGGATGAAGGCCATTGAAAACCCTAGCTCTAGCTTTCATTTGTCCCTTTTGGATATTCTGGTTGTGTGTTGTTTGCAGTGGTTTTGAGGGTAGCACAGTGATGCACCGTAAAAAAAATCACTACCCACTCAGTGGTGTGGCTATCTGTAGGCGTGGCCTCAACACACACACACACACCAAAAAAGAAACCTACCTTGTTCTCTTGCTTCGCGGAGATGATGACGAGGAGTCCCAGAGCAGCCAGGCACTGCTGGCAGGTCAGCCCCTCACCGTCTGGGCATGCTTTCACCAGCGGCACTGCTGGGAGGTGAGGTGGGTTGGTGGGCTGGTGCTGGCCTCCCCTCCCAGCACCACCGGAAACCCATCCCATTCACCTCGCCCAGGGCTGAACGCACGCAGGAAGTGCGGAGGTGAAAGCGCTCCTTCGGCCCTGGGCGAGGCGAATGGGACGTGTTTCCGGTGGCGCTGGGAGGGGGAGGCTGAGAGGTGGGTGTGGCCAGTCAAGTGGGCGTGGCCTGGAATTTCCGCTACCGGTTCGCAAGAACTGTTCAGAACCGACCACAGTACATCACTGGGGTAACATGCAGAGTATGTGTCCGGGGCTCCTGGTGCCTCGCAGCGGGGCAATGGCTGGCCTCTTGCTGCAAGGCTGGTCCTCCTCCCCTTCTTCTTCACCCCCGGCTGGGGGTGGTGGTGTCCAGGGCTCCTGGTGCCTCGCGGCGGGGCAATGGCTGGCCTCTCGCTACGAGGCTGGTCCTCCTCCCCTTCCTCTTCACCCCCGGCTGGGGGTGGTGGTGTCCGGGGCTCCTAGCATCTCGCAGCAGGGCGCCGGCCTCCCCTCCCAGCACCACCAGAAACCCGTCCCATTCGTCTCGCCCAGGGCTGAACGCACGTAGGAAGTGCAGAGGTGAAAGCGCTCCTTCGGCCCTGGGCGAGGCGAATGGGACGCATTTCCGGTGGCGCTGGGAGGGGGAGGCTGAGAGGTGGGTGTGGCCAGTCAAGTGGGCATGGCCTGGAATTTCCGCTACCAGTTCGCAAGAACTGTTCAGAACCGGCCACAGTACATCACTGGGGTAACATGCAGAGTATGTGAATGTCTGCAGCTGGCCTTTTGCAGTCTAGCTCAGGGAAAGATCTGTGACACTTTGAGAAAAGATGAGGCCTCTTATATCCATCATGGCCTGAACTCCTCAGTTATTCCAATGTAGAGGCCAGAAGAAGACCAAAGCTACTGTAAGTTCATGGTTCATTTCTTTTGGATGATTTTTCAGTTGTTGAAGCTTGAACCTCTACCTGTGTACAGACTGATCACTTTTATAAGTGGGGGGGATTTAACCACCTCCAGCACTCTGCCTCCTGGCAAATTCATAACCCATCACCCCAGCAAATTGTTAACATTTTTTTTTTTGGGGGGGGGAGATGTTTATTGTTTCTAAAAGTGGAGATCCTGGAAGAGGTGCAGCCCGCTGAACTCTAGGGGTGGGCATGGTGTAGCCTTCATCTCTGTGCAAATTGCCCACACCCAGAGACTTCCATAAAATTTGTATGTGTTTGTTTGTATGTATGTAGAGACCTCTCTGGAATGAGTCACTGCTTTACTTACATAAAGAGCTATATTCCATAAAGAGTCTGCATAAGCAGAGTAAGTGGGTAGGCTTTGCTGCAGGTATTTTGCCCTCCATTAGATAGAAGGTGATGGGGTGCAACAAAGACAACAACAGAGCAGAGTGGAGAGCTAGCACCCATGATGAAGTGGCAGATTTTGAAGCAAAGACACTCGTCGTGGAAGTCCCTGTAAGCCATGCTCCCAAACAGACTATTTCCCCCCACAAATTAACAACTTGGAAGCTGTGTCGATCCCTTCCATGAAACCAGTCCTAGATGGTTTCAACTGCACAAGCAGCCAATAGCTCTTGTATGCCCATTGAAAACATGCCAATATTTGATGTAATAAAGATAACTCGTTCATAACAATAAATTGTTGCTGGCAAAGGACTGCAGATAAATCGGGAGGAAACAGGAACATTTTGGAGGGTGGCAAATTGTGTAGTCCTCCTTTGTCAAACTAAAAGTGTTGGTTCTCACGTAATCCTAATCATTTGGGACAATGGTCAAACAGAACTGAGGCCAATGAGTCTAAATGAGAACTTTGTGTTTGAATGTATACATTAAAAACACTCTTTTTCTATTTGTCTTTCAGCGTGTAAAAGAAAAACAGAAGATTGCAGTGGAGCCTGAGTTTATTGTGCAATACAGGGCAGCTTAGGTTGTTAATAATTACATTCAGCCTTTCAGACTAGTCCCTAACTACTCCCTAGGTGTGTCTTTCTTTTCAAAATGAGGACACACACCCTGATTTATCTTCTTGCTAAACAGGAACATAGAGTACAGAGACAAACGTGTTTCCTTGAATTGTGGAACAATTGGTGTTGCAGAACTGCAGTCTAGCAAACATGCGCTGTTCTGACTCTCTGTCCACTTGTTGTCATATTTTGCTGCCAATTTTAATTATTTCATCACAGGTAGCTGATCATCAGAGTACCAAAGGAAGTAGCTAATGTGTGCCATGACAAATGATATGTATGTGTGAAAAACACTGGCATTTATTCACAATGGTCAATACTATGAAAGTGTGAGTTCATGAGAGGACAGGCAGAGAGGAGATTGAGATCTAATACAGATTTGCAATTGAGAAGCAAGGATCTTTTATTCCAAATACCATAGGAAAACTGAGTAAATGTTTTGTGGCTGACATCTATGGATTAACCCACACTCCTAGTCAGGTGTGATTCAAGTCATTTGGTTGCTAGAGGAGAAGAACAAGACAGCACCCCTTCCTTTCTATGTACAGTATAACAAACAATTAGACTTGCAGTTAAACCCATCATCATCAACTGCAATGGGACAGCACCCTCCTTAGCACCTGTAAGAAGCAGCAGAGCTTGGAAAAGTTAATTTTCAGGCTACATATCCTTGAATTCTCCAGCCTGCATAGCATTGGGCCATATCACATAAAGTCCTGGAATTGAGAGAAAATCAGGATATAAATATAGTTAATAGCCAACTTCTCCAAGCTTTGGGCAACAGGCTAGCTTTGATGGGAGGAGACAGGTTGTAGAACCTCCAACTCCTCCAACGCATGATTTGTTAGCTCCCAGAATGTCTTCCTAGTTTGTTGTTGCTGTTTTTGTTGTTTGTTGTTTGGTTGTTGTCACCACCATCAACAAGCTGCCAAAGGCGTCCTCGAAAAGAAGAGTTTTAAGTTGCTTCTTAAAGACCTCTAAAGAATCAATTAAATGCAGCTCCCCAGATAGAGCATTCCAGTTAGCCAGAGCCGCCACTGAGAAAGCCCTCCAAAAGGTAACAGACTTTCTAGCAAACCTGGGAGTCGGTACCTGGAGTTAACTTGTAAGAGAAGAGTGGGTGAAGCGGGCCTGATTTCTGAGGGGTAGATGCTCCGTTAAGTAGGAAGGTCCCAAACTGTTCAGGGCTTTGAAGGTTAGCATAGCCACCTTAAACCTGACATGGAACATAATGTGTTATACCTTGCTGCACTTCTCAAAGTGGCTGAGACCTCTAGCAATGCAGGTATTTGGGGCCTGAATCCATCCAATGCTGAATTTCTATTACAGTGAGGGTTTACGCATTCATAATCTCAACAACAGACTGATGTAAAGCTCCCTACATAGGACTTCCCTTGAAAATGGCATGAAAATTCCATCAGGTCCAATATATGGTGGCCAGACTGATTTCTGGGACTAGTAAATCCTACCATGTATCACTAGTTCTGGCATTTTCCCTGATAGTTTCCATGCTTAACTCAAGCACTACTTTTAACTTTAACTTAATTATTTCAATTATTTACTTAAAAACCAATTGTCCAAATTTCAATATAGTCTCACACTCCTACCACATGTGAAAATAAGTACCTACTTTTTTGCATTCTCTCTAAAGCAAATTTGAATAATTAATATCTATTTGATCTAATTTCATCAGATTTAAATACTATCTCCATACTAACTAATAAAAAAATTCCTTTATCCTTACAGACATCAATTTCAATACAGCAATACTGTGGTGCCTTTGTGGTTAAGATGCTGAGCTTGAAGACTGGAAGGTTGGGGTTCGATACCCGAGTGCCGCATGACTGATCTTGGGGGCATGAAAGGAGCCTCATTCAGGTGTCCACTGAGTGGAGTTTCTCCAGCAAAAATCCTTTCAACCCAGAGTAATTTCTGACACGAAATTCATTTTATTATCAATTTTAATATTCTTATATCCCAGTGAGTTGGCTGGGTTGTATCTGGCTGCAGCCATGAAATAAAAAGACTCTTACTTCTTGGGAGGCAAGCTATGGCAAACCTAGGCAGCATAATAAAAAGCAGAGACATCACCCTGCAAACAAAAGTCGACATAGTTAAAGGAATGGTATTCCCAGTAGCGATGTATGGCTGTGAGAGCTGGACCATAAGGAAGGCTGAGCGCAGAAGAATAGACGCCTTTGAACTCTGTTGCTGAAGGAGAGTCTTGAGAGTCCCCTGGACTGCAAGGAGATCAAATCAGTCAATCCTAAAGGAAATAAATCCTGAATGCTCCTTGGAAGCACAAATACTGAAGCTGAAGTTCAAGTAATTTGGCCACCAAATGGGAAGAGAGGACTCACTGGAGAAAGCCCTGATGCTAGGAAAAATCAAAGGCAAAAGGAGAAGGGGGTGGCAGAGGATGGGATGGATAAATGGCATCATTGACGTGGTCGGTATAGATCTGGGCAGACTACGGAGGATGGCAGAGGACAGAGGAGCCTGGCATGCGGTGATCCATGGAGTCGCAAAGGGTTGGACTCGACTATGCAACTGAACAGCAACAACAGGTAGGTATGGAGCCCTGAGGGCAATGTGGCTCCTGCTCGCTGGCTTTTAACATGAGATGTACCCTCTCTTTGCTTCTCGGGGTGGGTGGGTTTATTAATGTGGAGGGGTGGGTTAACTGCTTTTACTGTATGGGGTTTTAAATTATCTAAGCCGCCCTGAGTCGGGCTTGCCAAAGTGGGCAGCGAACAAGTTGAAATATTAAATTAAATTAAAATTAAATTAAACAACAAATCTGGCTGTGGAGCCATAGGTGGGGAGTTCAATTCCCTACTGTGTCTCCTTAGAGAAGAGCCAGCATATGTAGTTGTGAACAAGCTGCATAATCCCTGGGTACCCCAGAAGAAGGAAATGGTAAACCAACTCCAAGTATTCCTTACTCAGAAAAGCCCCCAGATAATATTCCTACAATGTTTTAAACGAATCCTTTTGATCCTCTGCTTTCAATAATATTTTATAAATTCTACTTACTGTCTCTTTCATTACCTTGTTTCTCCCTATACTTTTTCTTTCATGAAACAATTTCTTCAAACTTCATGAGGTCCCTACATTTACCATCACAGTACTTTTTACCAACCCCTTTGTCCTGCTCTACAACTGTTCTAATTGTATCAAATTAAAATTACAGATTTTATGCTGTGGGCCTGACCTCCCCCCTGACAGCTGAGCAGGCCTGACCCAAAAGTGGAAGAGGGAGCAGTTACGGCTGTTGTAAATGCAGCCACTTCTGCATTTAGAACAACCATGGGCACGTTTACACATACGCAGGTGCATTTTACAGCTGACGTAAATGCGTCCACTTCCACTTCTGAGTGCAGCAGAGGCAGCGATGGGCTGGATGGAATGGCACCGCGGACTGGGTCCAGCCCACAGGCCATACATAGGTTGGGAACCCCTGAATTAGACCAAGATATTCTATCCATTCCTGATTTTTCTTTTATTTGCTTTTTCTTCCCCCATTTTTCTCTAACCAATCTTTTGTCCTAATAACTTGTTTCTCTATTAATAAATTCTCAATCATTCCTTTCAGATTTCCTGGGAATTTCTCCAACTCGGCCACCAGGTATAATGGATAAATTGATGGGATAAATAGTTTTCTATACCTATTCCAAAATAAAAGAAAATTTTAAAAGGGATTTTCAATATTTCTTACTATGTTCTTATTATGTTATATCAGGCATTCTCAACCTATGGCCCGTGGGCCAGATCCGGCCCCCAATGCCAATTCATCTGGGCCTCGACACCCTCTCTGCTCCCGTATGCAGAAGTAAAATATGCACTGTGCATGCGCAAAATGCTGCTAAATGTGTTCTGCACATGTGCAGCGCACATTTTACTTCCACCTCCGGGTGGGAGAAACCACGTGAATGGCCAGATCAAGAAAACCTTGAGAAACGCTGTGTTATATAAATAGAATATATGGGGGTTTAAATAAAATTGGTAAGTTTCTATATTAAAACATATTAATTTATTAGATTGAGATATAATATCACGTGAGTACGTATCTTATTTGACTAGCTATATAATATAACCTTAAATTAGGAAGCCCCAACCCTCCTACTTTTTCAGATGTATACCATCTCCTCTTGTTAACTCCTGGAACTTTTTTCTTTCCTTTGCAAAATGTATTAACTATATTTTGCCAATTTAACTCGTCTTCAATCATCTCTATCAATAACATCATAAATTTTAAAACAGCTTGGGTAGAATCATCTATTGAACAATGGAAGTTCAGTTTTCCTAAAATGATTGTAATTAATTTTGTTCTTTGTTTCAATTTTTCTTTTTAAAAAAATCCCAATTTCATCCTATTAAAATTCATTACAAAATGTATACCTACTTAATAAACTTTCAAATATTAATATGAAATTCTTTTATAATTATTTCCTTTTAATCTTCATCATATTTAAACATCATCATCTCTGATTTGTGCCAATTTATGTGTAATCTCAAATTTATTTCTAAATTATTTTCAGTACAATTTTATCCTATCAATAACCTTTAGTGGATCTTCTATTGTTAATGAAATATTGGAGCTGCAGTGGCTCAGTGGTTAAGAAGCTCACTTTGTTAGCTGGAAGGCCAGCAAGTTGGCAGTTCAAGACCCGGGTACCGCATGATGGATTGAGCGCTCAACTCTGTCCCAGCTCTTGGGGATATGAAAGGAGCCTCACTTGGGCGTTCCCTGAGAGGAGTTTCCCCAGCAAAAATCCTTTTCAACCCAGAATAATTTCTGACATCATCATCATCATCATCATCATCATCATCATCATCATCATCATCATCATCATCATCATCATCATCATTATTATTATTATTATTATTATTATTATTATTATTATTATTGAAATATCATCAGCAAATAATACCAATGCCACAAATTAATATGTCTTTTTAATAGCATTCACTATTGGAGAAAAGTGACATCCTTATCTTGTACCATAGCCTCGAGCTATCTATCATTTACTATTTCTGTTGCAATGTTCTCTGAATATAACTGATCTGTCATATTTTTAATTGTTTCTCCAAATTTAACATTTTTATTATCATGTTTAATGTTGGCCATTCAGTAAAATCAAATCCCTTGAAAAAAAATCTACTGAATTTATTCCCACCTTATTGTAATTACATCCAAAATTTGCCATTTGTCTTCCTATTGCAAATCCATTTCGATCTTCTTTAGTATATTTAGTCATAAATCTATTCATTCTATTTGCTAATATTGCAATAAATATTTTAGCATCTTGGTTTATTAATTAAATAGGTTTATGGGCTCTTGAATCAATGGGATTTGTAGTTGCTATTGCTAAGAAAGAGGACACAGAGTTCTGTCAAAAATTTCTGTGTGCTGTTTTATTTGTGCTTGTGTGAATTTAGAGTGATTATAGTTTAAGCAATATATTAATAGAAATTCATTTGTTCATTTGTTTGCATGATAGGTCATTCATTCATTTATTTGTTCATTCTTTCATTCTTCTTTGCCTTAGTGCCCATAAAAACAGTTTTGAGAAACTGTGTGTAAATTTCTGGCCCCTTCCAGTTTCAATAGAAGGGGTTTATTGATGCAGCCCATGGTCTGGGCAGGTTATTCTGCTATGGTTATAGACCATACTGCCAGTGACTCAACGGCGAATGTCAGGTGGCAGTTAACTAACCTGACAACCCTGAGGACTAACGGCTTGGGTGCCAAAGTCCACAGGGAAGGGTGATGGTCCCCAAGTGGATTAAATATCACTTGGATCCATCTTGATGGAGGGCAGTAGCTTCATTAATACCGGCCTGGGGGGCTAATGAGGATTTTGAGTGCCAAAAGGGCTCGGGACCAGAAAGTGACTTGCAGAACTGGATTAGTGATATGAGTGTCAAACTACGATGCATAAGGCAGATGAAAGGCTAGTGCATTATATTCTCAGGACAGTCTTCATGTCTGATTGCCATGAGGATCGCCAATATTTGGATTTGGATATGGCAGAAGAAGAAGAAGAAGCTCACTGTCAGTTGGAGGTGCATGCAAAATAGGCTGTGGACTTTCTAAAGATGCCTGCCCATGTAACAGGGAGAATTTCTCCTTCTCTCCTAACATTCAAACATGGGGTCACCAAGAGAGACAGATTGGCATTGAATCTCACCAAACAGAAGTATTGCTTTGTACGGCATGCAGGACTGGCCACTGCATTCTTTTGTAATAGCCTTTGTATGACATAGTATGGATGATTTTGGTCATCTAATTTTGAAAGTCGGAATATAAACCTACTAGCAGAGGTTGCCCGGCATTGCCAGGCTGTTTTAAATGGTATTAAAAGGTTTTTGTTTTATGTTTATACAAATGACGTTAGGTTTTTTGGATTAAAAAAGAGGAAAGGATGATATAATTTTTTATAATTATTTTATTTAACCAAGTAATGTTTTACTATGTGAAATTTTTTAAATAGTTGTACCTTGGATAATAATTTTAAAAATGTGTAAGTACATGTTTGTTTAAATTTAATATTTTTAAACTGTGTTTAGATGTTTTGACTTGTTTTGGAGTGAAAACTGTATACAGGATTTTAGAAATGTTTGTACTGTATTATTTTGTGATTTATTTCTGTGAATATTTTTGACGGTTTTTTCTCCTGTGGCCTCTGGGTGGGGCTGTTGAGGTTTTCATTGATTTTGACTGTTTTTCTCTACTGGCCTCTGGATGTCACTTCTTCCGGTAAGTAGTCTCTTTCTTTCCTCATTTCAGTTCCGGTCATCGTGGAGGAAGGTCGTTTGGGTGAGTTCTCTATTTCTTGGGGGGGGGGGTGTAATATTTTTTTTGGGGGGGTGTTTGTTCTTTCTTCTTGATTTTGATTGTTTTTGGATGTTTTTGGTGTTTTTTTTAATTAATGGTTTATTTTTGGGGTAAGTAAAGTCAGTAGGCCCAGCGCCGTCCGCTGGCTTTGCTTACCTGGGAATGGGTTTACTTTCAAGGGGGGGCCAAGGCACCATTGCCTTGGCCCCTGCTTGAGAGCGAAACTCTTTTGGGATAAGTAAAGTCAGCAGGCGCAGCGCTGTCCTCTGGCTTTGCTTACCTGGGAATGGGTTCACTTTCAAGGGTGGGCCAAGGCAATGATGCCTTCGCCCTCCCTTGTAAGTGAAACACTTACTGTTAAAGTAAAGGCGCCGGGCGGAGCGCCATCCGCTGCCTTTGCTTTCAGGAGGAATTGTTTTGCTTTCAAGGGGGGGGGGCAAAGGCATCAATACCTTCCCCCCTTGAGTTCCCTCTGTTTTTGTGGTTTTTTTCCACTCCGCCTCGACTTTTGTTGAGGCCAGTGGTGGTCTCGGCGTGTCTTCGGCAGGGTAGCGTGGAGGAGAGGGAGTCCCTCTCCTCCCCGTTGCATCGTGCATGAACGCCGGCGGGTGTTTGCATGGACTTGCATTCATGTTGTGGTTTTAATTGTTATTTTTCGTGCACCGGCTTCCTCAGCGTTCTGCGTGCTCATGGCTCATGGCGCACAGGACGCTGGGGCTTGTAGTTATGGGTTTGTGGTTTGTGTTTGTGCTGCGTTTTTTAAAAACGGTTTTCTTTTGATTGGCCGCGGCACATTTCCGAACGTTCCTTGTGCCGCGCCGCGCCAGAGCCTCTCAGCCTGATTGGCTCTGGCACGGCGCAAGGAACGTTGGGAAATGAAGTTGTTTCCCTTTTTCGCGTTTGTGGGGCTGTTGCCCCACTGCCGGTTTTCTAAATCCTTCGTTGACCTGCGGACCCAGTTCACCCATGTGCACGAATGGTGGGTGCAGGTTAGTAGGGCCAGGCTTAGGAACCTATGCGAAGTTCCAATGGTTAACCCTTGGTTTTATAGGTTAAGTTATATATATTGCTGCAAAGCCAACCACCACCTCCACGTTCTCCTGCCCTAGCCAAAATTTAGGCATTTAATGCAAAAATCTGAATGTTTTAGTAAGTGTGTTTGGTCTAGGCCAGACATGAAACTGCCAAAATTAAGGCACCTTTTGGTGAGTTCATTTTGCAGTTCCTTTTGCCTGACCTAGTATGAGAAAGATTAGCCAGCAACACAAGGTTGCTGTTACCAGGGTATGCCTGATTGTGGTTCAAAAATTCCACAATCTTTCTGTGTACCTCATATAAGAATAAAAACATGCAGGGACCTTCAGCATGGGTCTGCCATGGGCACCGTGTGTCCCTCTCCAGTCTGACTGTTCATGCTCTGCTGGTCCAAAACATTTTACTGTCTGTAGCAAAGAACAAAGTGGTGCCTTGTTCATATTCCACGTTTTGTGAAACAGCTGAAGTGGGCCTGAATTTTTCTTCCATCCTGGCCATAAGGTATGTAATAGAAGGCAGGAGGCTTGTTTGGTGTTTCTGGTCTTTCTACACTGCTGACCTTTGACCCCACCCCCCAGGTGTCACCTCAGTGAACTGCTTGAAGGAACCACCTCACTTTGCCTCATGATAGGACTAGCCCCACCTTCACAGGTCACAGGTGGATGCCTGCGCCAGGCTTGCAACTAAACAAGCATGCGTCATATAGTCACTCCTCCCACCATGTGATGCCTTAATGTGTGTCAGTGCTATAATGGCCCACAGATGTGCACGTACACTGGCAGGAAAAACTGGTTGAGCTGGACAATTGTCCTGCTTTTGCATCCTTTAATTTTGGAAAGGGCAAAATATGGATGGTTCATCACTCTATATTCCTATCATCTATACAGCCATGTTGCTCAGTTTCAGGTGCCAATTTTATTTCAGCTTCTTGTAAAGAGCAAAGATAGGGCTCCATGCGACCAACTGGTCTGTTTTCCTACATTTGAAAGTGTAAGACATCCAAACCAATAAACCTCAGTTTTGAATTGCAACACCCACTGAGGTCCAACCTCGCCTTCTCCCTACATCACAAGGAACCACCAATTCAGAGAATTTTGTCCCAAATTGCAACACTTCCTGCTGTTCCGGGTGTTGTTTTTCTTTCAGTCCCATCCCCCAGCTTTGTCCAACATGTATTTAAACACACCCTGTGGTTTATGCAACACCGGTTTGGAGAGAAGGGGACTTGCCTATACATGGCACATCCTTCCTTGTTTTATTTTCTTACTTCTTCCAATGATCCCTTTGTATTGGCCTAAAAGAACATGCAACATTTAGGTTTTTGATTCCAAATCCCAAGATTTCTTTATGGATAAGGACAGCTTGTGCCCATAGGCAAGTCTAAGAATTCAAGTAAATATCCCCTTGAACATCAAAAGCAAGGAAGCCCACGAGAAACACGTATTTGTATTGACAGTAAAAGAAAAGATATGCCACTCACAAAACCACAACTTCTTGAATTCTTGGCCAACATGGAATGGTAGCACAAAAAGTACCATTTTTGACTTTCGATACTGTGTCAACATTGATCAGGGCTTCTGGGAACTGAAGTTCAAGAACAGCTGGAGAGCCAAGGTTAAGGAAGCCTGCACTATAGTATCTGATTCCTTAATTTAACTTCAAATTTTAATATTTTTAACCAACCCTCATCTGATTATTATCATAATATCATATTATCTTCATATATATTTTTCAAATATTCTTTGAGGGGATTCCAATTATTTTGGAAACCTTCCCTTGATTTATTTTTTCAATTCACACAACATTTTCTTCTTTTTCTCATAGATCTAGTAGTTTCATAATCCATTTTCAATATTTTTAAAAAATTTCCATATAAATTCTCCTCCAGTATAGTTTTTGCTTTGTTACATGTCAACCACATATGGTAAAATTTCCCTTTTCTCTTTTTAGATTTCCAGCACTTTCCATTTCCATTTTTATATGTCTTTGTTAATTTTGGGGGGAGGGTTAAATACCACCTATAGAACATATAGAAATTCTCCTTATAGTCTGTATTAAAGGAGAACTATATGTAATTGCAGAACATTCTAGATTCTCCTTTTGTTGTTGTTGTTCAGTTGTACAGTTGAGTCCGACCCTTTGCGACCCCCTGGGCCTCGCATGCCAGGCTACTCTGTCCTCCTCCATCCTCCACACCCCACACAGACTTACGTCCATTTCGGCAAGAATGCCATCTAGCCACCGCATCCTCTGGCACCCCTTCTCCTTGATCTTTCCCAGCATCAAGGCCTTCTCAAGTGAATCCTCTCTTCTCATTTGGTGGCCAAAGTACTTGAGCTTCAACCTCAGGATGTGTCCTTCCAATGAGCAGTTAGGGTTGATTTCCTTCAGGGTCGACTGATTTGATCTCCTTGGAGTTCAGGGTACTCTCAAAAGCCTCCTCCTTAGATCAAAATTGAATGCCTAAAAATGATGGATGCTTTCAGTTTTGTCTTATAGTCAGTGATAATACAACCTGTGAAGAATTTCCAGAGAGGGGTGGTTATATCCATTTTAGCCCTTTGCATCAGAAATAGCAGTCTTAAAAACTGGCAAATGTGACATGAAAGTTTATTCCACAACAAATTGGTCAGCCCTGATAGTACTACCAAATTCTTTACAATTCTTGGGAGACAAGCTATGACAAACCTAGGGAACATAATAAAAAGTAGAGCCATCACACTGCCAACAAAAGTCCGCATCGTCAAAGCAATGGTATTCCCAGTAGTAATGCATGGTTGTGAGAGCTAGACCATAAGGAAAGCTGAGCGCAGAAGAATACATGCCTTTGAAATGTGGCACTGGAGGAGAATTTTGAAAGTATCCTGGACAGCGAGGAGAACAAATAAGTCAATCCTAAAGGAAATCAACCCTGACTGCTCCTTGGAAGGACAAATATTGAAGATGAAGCTAAAGTACTTTGGACACCAAATGAAAAGAGAGGACTCACTTGAGAAAGCCTTGATGCTGGGAAAGATTGAAGGCAGAAAGAGAAGGGGGTGGCAGAGGATGAGATGGCTAGATGGTATTGTTGACACAATTGGCGTAGAGCTGAGTGGGCTACAGAGGATGGTGGAGGATAGGGGTGCCTGGCATGCAATGGTCCATGGGGTCGCAAAGAGTCGGACTCGACTATGTGATTGAACAACAACAAATAAACCAATGTTTAATGTGAGCCATTTCTTTTTCTAATAACAAAGCTATAAATACATCACATTAAAATTGCAATTTAATGAGGATTAATTTAGCTCTTTTTGCAATATGACCACAGTTTTTAAAATTTTCTTTTAGACTTAACAGGGGGTCGCCACACTTAAATGGTGGTAGAGGAATTGCATGGTTCGGTCACTAGCAGTTGACTCAACCTCTCTTGCTAGTGTTGAGGTGTATGGGAAATGAGAGGTGGGGTTTTTTTTAAACCACAGGCTAGTGATTTATAACATTCAGACATTTTTATTTTTTAAAGGGGACATTTAGTTACCTTGAAGGAACCAGAAACTAAAGGCAGCAAAGAGGTTGGGGCCCACTGCATCAAATGCCTTACCAAAATCTTTGTTGATTTTCTTGCATCAGGTCAACATGGCTATTTTTCTTGGAAAGTAAGAAGTGACTTTTTAAACATTGTAACATAACACTAACATTAGCTAATTAATTCATGTGCCTTGGAACTATAACTGTAACTAACTAAAGTAAAGGTAAAGGTTTCTCTTGCTTGAAAGCCAGTCGTATCCGACTCTAGGGTGCAGTGCTCATCTCTGTTTCCAAGCCGAAGAGCCCAGCGCTGTCTGCTTCTGCAGACGTTTCTGTGGTCATGTGGCAGGCATGACTAGACACTGGAGCGCACGGAACGCTATTTACCTTCCCACTGAAGTGGTCCCTATTGATCTACTTGCAATTTCTTGCTTTCGAACTGCTAGGTTGGCAGGAGCTGGGACAAAGATGGGAATCAAACTGCTGACCTTCTGCTTTCCAGTCAGCGTCTTACCTACTTGAGCCACTGCAGTCCCTACTTCTAAACTAATTTCAGTACTCTGCTCTGAATGCATTGTTGCTCATTTTTTCCTCATTCCAAATCTATTTCCCACTATCATGCTTTTGGTCACAAAGGGCAACTTATGAACAAACAATGATTTCATCATTTCATAGCATCTATTTTTAAGGTCATCTGTATTGTGAATAATATTGTTTTCCTCTTCCATAGTAGTAGGGAATTTAGGCAGCTTTTACCACTTCCTTTAGGGAACAAGAACACAGGAGATTTATAGACACCTTGTAATCTGCACCTTATTTCTGAATTTGCAAAGTGCAATGCACGCAGGGGACGGGTGAACATCAGAATTGTACATTTGTTCAGTGTTTAATTGAAACCAAGCTTTAAGATTGATGTGCTGAAAAGTCAGCTTTGATTCCAAGCATGTCATCTTTTTATTTGCAAATTTACAGGCTCAGCAAGTATATCAGAATTCAGGCAGGAAGAACAGCCAGAGCTAATTTCTCAGTAACATCTCTTCACGTCCATGCAAACCCAACCAGCTCTCAGAACAGGAAAATCCAAATTTACACACACACACACACCCTCTTCCATTCTGTTTCTTAGCAATTCCTTTACCAGTTCCCAGTCAGGTCAGATAATTGTACATTTCCAGGGACCTTCCAACTGTTTGGGGCAAAGAGTTACTTGTGCAGTCATGATTTCACCATTAATTAATTCTCTCAATTAGCTAGCAGGTTTCACTATGTAAGGTTTCTGTGGTGAAAGGTAGCTGCTTAGAGTCAGTAAGGTAAAGGTAAAGGTCACTCTTGCTCAAAAGCCAGTCATATCCGACTCTAAGGTTCAGTGCTTATCTCAATTTACAGCCAAAGAACCAGAGCCGTCTGTATCTGCAGATGTTTCTCTGGACATGTGGCAGGCATGACTAGACACCAGAATGCTGTTTACCTTCCCACCGAAGTGATACCTATTTATATACTTGCAATTTCTTGCTTTCAAACTGCTAGGTTGGCAGGAGCTGGAGCAGAGACAGAAGCTCACTCCGTTGTGCAGAACTTGGGTCTCAAACTGCTGACCTGCAGTGTTTCTTAATGTGGGGCCCACACCCCACAGGGGGACTCCAATCCCCAGAAGCCTAAGTCAGTACATTGGCTGATTGGTGTATTGGGGGATTGACTTCGGCTTCTGGGAATTGAAGTCCAAAAACCAAAGGTCGGGAAACACTTTAGAGGAAATACTCGTTAAGAAAAAGGTAAAATGTCTAATCTGAGGCTACAATGCTTCGAAGACAAGACTCACTGGAAAAGACAATAATACTAGGAAAAGTGGAAGGCAACAGGGAAAGAGGAAGTCCTAGTATAAGATGGACTGAGTTCCTAACGGTAGTCATAGCCTTTTGTTTACAAAACCTGACCAGGATGTTAATGATAAGACTTCTGGAGGTCATTAATTCATAGGGTTGCCCTAACCCGGAAATGACTTGATGACATATAGCACTAACAACATATTTAGTAAACAGAGGAAGATGGAGTCTAAAGGCTATGATACAATGACTAAGACATAAGCCTTATGCAGTTTGTTGCAGTAATAAGTATCCAGCATGGTCAACATAGAGGATAGCATTTAGCCCGGGCCCTTTCAGTATTATTTTCTCTCTGAAAGCAACAAGAGGCCTGAAGAGGCTCAGCACATGAGCAATAACCCTGGAAAATTTGTGCTGTTGGGCACACGTAAACAGAAAATTCTCCCCTTCACATTTGTCACCACTAGCATAAAGAAAATGATAATAAAGGGGGTAGGGCAGGGTTTCCTCTTCCAACTATTTCATAGTGTTGGATTCTGTTCTGACTGAACAGGGCTGAAAACTGCATGAAGGAGCTAAGCAGAAGTAAAGTCAGACACGAGGAATAGTTCTTTTAGAGGCAAAAGAGCAATAGGTCATACAGAAACAAATGTAAATACATCAAGGAGCTCTCACTACCTCTAACTTTACTACTGCCATAGGAGCATCCAACTCCAAAATATCAGGAGTAAGAGCAACCTTCCTCTACTTCAGCTTTTCCCAACGTATGTTCTGAGGAACACTGGTGGACTTCAATTCCCAGAAGCCTATGTCAGTTCATTGGCTGATCAGTGCTTTGGAGAACTGTTGTGTCCAAACGTATATTGCTTTAAGTTTGCAATTGCCATTAAGTCTTTGCTGTAAAGCACACCCTTTCTGTAAGGTGCCACTTTCAGATGTTATCAATGTACGTTGTTTGGTTTACACAGGTTTCCCACGTTAAGAAAAGCCTGGGCAAATGTATCACTGTAACTGCCGTTCTGTCTGTATATAAGTTGCTACCTCGTCCCTGTTTTCCCCAGTCCGAACTGAGCTATAATAAATGACTTGTTGGTTAACCCTCGATCTGCTGTCATGTTGCAATTAATACTCGGACTCAACATTGGCGGTAAGGATGGGATCTCCTGCCGCTTCAACTCCACTCGTAGGGTTCGACGTGTCCAAGGCGGACACCTGGCCAAGCTACGAAATCCAGTTTGAAAATTGGGTAATAGCCAACAAATGTCAAGCCGGAGGAACGGAAGGCGACGTTCATTGCAAACTGTGGCATCTCCACAATTGATCTCGTTGTGAACTTGCTTCGGCCATGAGAAGTAAAGGACACTTCTCTTAGAGACATTCTCTTGGTGTTAAGAGACCACTTCAAGCCCAGGGTCTCTATCTTCACAGCCCGGGTAAATTTATACCGTCGGAACCAGAAGCTCAGCGAGTCCATCACCGACTATGTTGTTGCCCTGCAATAGATGGTGGGAACATGTGAGTGGCTGAACTGAGGGAAAGGGTAAAAAAGGGCAAGTTAACCTTCGAAGAAGCATTCGAGGAAGCCCTGGCATCCGAAGTCACCAGCACAGGTGTAAAGGTGTTCCGGGAGAAAAGTTCCTCAGTCAAATTGTCTGCAGCTGACCAGAGGCCGAAGCACGTTGGCTTGTCCTCTTCAGATTCACCATCCTCATCATCCTCAGACAACAGAGAGTCGGGGGACGACATGCGGAAAGTGCACCACAAGTCCTCCAAACTTGCAGAAAAGGCCAAGGGCCTGAGCAAGGGTTGCGGGGGCAAGCACCATCATGGAAAAATGCCCATTCAGAGAGACAGACTGCCACAAGTGTGGTTGGAAGGGACACATCGTGAGAGTGTGTTGCCAGCATTCTGGAGGGTTTTCCAGAGACAAGGTTTGCCGGTCCAGGGAGTTCAAGATCTCCAAAATCTACGCCAGTCAAGACTCTGGGTCCAGTTCCAGTGTTGTGCAGTCACAGGTCAGTTCTTCATGGATGTAGGTCTCCAGGGTCACCGTTGCAGCATGGAGATCGACTGCGGACCAGCCCAAGTTGTGGGCTCTGCAGATCCAGTTGGGAGATGTGCAGGGATGCCACATCCCTGTGCTTGGTGTGGGCATGTTTGATGTGAAGTTCAAAAGCATCACCGCAAAACTCCCACTTGTTGTGGTCAAGGCAGGTAAGAACAACCTCCTGGGTTCTCAGTGGTTTGGGCCCCTAGGCATTACCCTTTCAGGTTTGGGAAGGGTTCAGACCGACCCCCAGCAGGTGAGATTGGTGTTTTTTTTGGGTGGGTGGGGGTGGGAATGAAGGTTTGGAGCACACAGTCAAAACAGTTAACGTGAAATGCCACCAGGCGCATGTTGCGCACAGAGACTGTGCTAAGACTGAACTTGCTAAACTGTTCCCAATGGCCAGTGTGGAGCCAGAAGTCTTGAAACTGTGGAAGCCCCTACTGATAATCACTACATTGCAAGCCAATGATACTGTGTATGTATCATGGAACAATCCCCTTTTGTCCATTGTTACTCTATGGGTTCAGGTTGGATGGCCACCGCCACCGGGTTTGGTAAAGCTTCAGGATGGTGTAGCATGTAATAAATGGCTAGTGAAGGGGGGGGAGTCATCTTGGGAAGACATCATGATAGTTCTGTCTGTCCTACGGGTTGTGTGTTTGCATACACTGCTGGTCGAGTGTGCCGACATTGTCCACCCACTGGTGTTTATCGGAGGCCAGTTATGGGGAGCCAGGTTAGACTACCAGTTCAAGGTTTGGGTAATGGAGGCCTTACATCTATTTCCCCGGGTTTTGGGGGGGAAGGAAGGCATTGGTTCAAAGAGTTTCACAAGCATCTCCGGGATTGAGGAGGAAGCCGTCACACTGGGAGCAGGAGGGCTCGAATTTCACAAGACAGTTCTGTGACCTTAACAGGTGCTGCCACAGCCATAGCTACAAGGCTGAGGGGATTGATGGGGGTAAACTGCATGAGTCAATTTTGGTGTCCCAATCTCAGTCAAGACCTTGATGCTAGGGTATGTTGCCCTTATACAACAGGTTTCCCGAGGGAAGAGGGGAAGGTTAAGTCACATCTCTGCATGGAAGGGCAAAGCATTCGTCCAGGCTCAGTTGAAATGCGGGCACATCAAGGCAGGCCATCCCTGGGGGTGTCGGACCTCCCCCCTCATATTCCTCATATCTCTGAGCCAGTCACCAGTGATCGCCCCTACCCGGGGAACTCATGCAAAGTTCCCCCAACTGATGCAGCGGCCGCCACGTCTAGAAGTCCCATACCTGCCATAAGGGGCTCGAGTGTTCTGACAAGATCTTCAGGCACCCCAGAGTCAGCACGGGCAGCTACCCCTGTAATTCACACAGGTTTATCTGTGCTCAGTAGCACAGACGTGCCCCCAGATTGGGCCGGTTGGAAAGGTGGGGGCAAGGAAAATTTGAGTCTATTCCGCTGGGTTAATTCTGCCTCAGTGAAAATGTGCACCACCGACTCTGTGGTAGAAAATGTCCCTCACTCTATGGGTACAGTTTTGGCACTGTTAAGGGGTATTGCCACAGGGCAACCCATAAATGACTTCTTGTTGTCCACCAAGGTGCCCCCATTGCCTAGAACTCCCTCGAAGTTGGCAGACTCTATAGGTGATTCAAGTCCAGGGTGCACACCATGGCTATTGGTTCCAAATCCAGTTTCACAGAAGCCATCAGAAAATCTTAGCTTGCCTAGGTCAACCAGTGAGTCCACCGGCACTTCCATAAACCCTGGTTCTCCCATACCCCTTGCCCTAAGTCCCACCGATGCTGGGCGCCCTAAATGGAGAGTGGGTTCCCCACTAGGGGGGAGGAATGTTGTGTCCAAACATATATTGCTTTAAGTTTGCAATCGCCATTAAGTCTTTGCTGTAGAGCGCACTCTTTCTGTAAGGCTCCACTTTCAGATGTTATTAGATAGATAAATCTTTATTGTCATTGTCCTGCACAGAACAATGAGATTGAAAAACCACTTATCGACCCAACAAAACCTAAACAAAATAAAACTATACAAAATTATCAACATACTCCCACCCAACATATACACATTTAACCCCTAAAAAGCTCTTAAAACTCTAAGACTATAAAAACTATATACAGTAGCTCCCTCATAGATTGCATTTCACTGCATTCAAAGCCAGAGCTGCTTTTGGGTAGAAACTATTTCTCAAGCGGCTGGCCCTGGTCTTTATGATCCTATACCTTCTTCTAGAAGGCAGAAGCTGAAAGAGATCATTTCCGGGGTGCGTACTATCCTGCACAATCTCTACAGCTTTCTTTTAACACCTGGCGGCATAGGTTTGATCTAGAGTGGGAAGAGTACGCCTGATTATCCCCTCCGCAGTCTTTACGACCCTGGACAGCCTTGTTCTTTCCCTAGCTGTACAACTCCCAAACCATACACACAGACCATAGGTTAACACTCTCTCTATGGTACAGTGGTAGAATGCCAACAGCAGGTCCTTTGAAAGATTGTTCTTCCTGAGGATTCTCAAGAAGTATAACCTGTGTTGTGCTCTCTTCATCAGATCTTTGGTGTTTGCTCCCCATGTTAGATCATCCCTCAGCTCCATTCCCAGAAATCAAAACACCAAGACCTGTTCCACACAATTCCCTTCAATAATAAGTGGCTGGATGTTCAATTTGCATTTTCTAAAGTCCACAATGATCTCTTTTGTCTTTTTTACATTGAGGAATAAATTGTTTTCCCTACACCACTCCGTCAGCATCTCAACCTCTTTCCTGTATGCCGACTCCCCCGCCCCAGCAGTAATCAGACCCACCACTGTTGTGTCATCTGCAAACTTAATGATCTTATTGCTGGGGTAACCGGGAACACAATCATATGTGTAAAGCATGTACAGAAGTGGGCTCAGCACACACACACCTGCGGCGTCCCTGTACTTATACTGAGATCCGCAGAGACGTGAGTGCCCATCCTGACCCGTTGGGAACAATCTGATAGAAAATCTAGTATCCACCTACATAAGCATGGCTGAAGTCCCAGATCTAATAATTTGGGCACCAGTCTATGCAGAAGAATAGTATTAAATGCAGAACTAAAATCTACAAATAACAGTCTCTCTTAATTCCCTTGTTTCTCCAAATGGGTCAGAACAGCATGTAGGGCCGTAGCCACAGCATCCTCGGTGGATCTCTTTCTCTTATATGCAAATTGACAAGGGTCAAGTCCAACTGGTAAACAAGCCATAATATGGTTCTGCACCAACTTTTCAAAGCATTTCATTATGACGGGTATAAGCGCCACAGGGCGGAAGTCATTCAGACCATCTATGTTAGGTTTTTTAGGCAGAGGTATAATAGTAGATGATTTCAGACAAGGTGGGACAGAGGCTTGGGCCGAAGACCGATTAAAAATCTTCATAAAGGTTTCTGCCAGCTGTTCTGAGCAGTACGCTGATTGGTTTAACAGGTTTCCCATGTTAGCAAGAGCTGGGTAAATGTATCACTGTAACTGCCATTCTGTCTGTATATAAGTTGCTACCTCGTCCCTGTTTTCCCCAGTCTGAATTGAGCTATAACAAATGACTTGTTGGTTAACCCTAGATCTGCTGTCGTGGTGCAATTAATACTCGGACTCAACAGGAACTGACTTAGGCTTTTGGGAATTGAAGTCCACCAGTGATCCATGGAACATAGTTTGGGAAACGCTGCTCTACCTAATGCCATCAGATTTGTTTAGTGCTGGTGAGAATTGCAGCTTAGAACATTTGGCACACACCAAATGAGGAAGGACACGTTCTTATTTGAAATAATGAAAAGGTTAGATGTGTATATTGTGGTATGTGCAGTGTTGCATTTAGGGCCTGTCGTGAAATTTCGCGCAGAGCCAGGGTTGCAAATGTCCTGTTGCACTACCATGTTGCAACCTTGCCGGGCCAAATCAACCCTCAGTCCTGCTCTACCCTCCTGCCATTTGGTGGCCTAGGCTGAGAAATTCTGCTCTCCTTGCATTTTACCGCCGGCACGGACCTCTAGCCCAGTTACGCTGTTATTGGGAAAGTGGTGATTCCGCTTCCTAGCCGGAATGGTGGTAGCTGATGTTGTGGCAAAGCAACAGTGCCGTTATTATAGCCATCTCCCAAACAACCAAGAGAGGGTCTGGCCCTGGGAAAGTGATGTAGCAAAAAAAGTAACTTTTAACTTCAAAGTTGGCAAGTCTGAGCTTATAAAAATTTCCCGGCTGATGAGAGTGAAAGTAAACTCCCATTAGGATCACTGTAGCAATCCTTATCTACAAATAAATGTCCCCTTGAGGAAGATTGCTCCTCAACATTATGTTGGTGTGAATGTTCAGCCTTATAGCCGGCTTCAAACCATTTTATCTGTTCTCCGCGAATACTCCCATTTTCTGAGCAAAGAAGCAACTACGCGGCTTGTCTTTGGAGATTTTATTGAAGCTTAATAGTCATCCATAATATGCAGGATAAACATGCAAAGAACTAATCTATTCTATTCTAACTTACATACTAATAAAATAATAAAAGAAAAAATAGCTAACCTCCTTAAAGAGCTGGTAGATCACAGGCTTTAATAGCCCTCATGTGAGACTTCGTTTTTCCATGCTCTCGATAAAGGGTACCGCCTACCTGGGAAAAGGTCCCTTTTGAAGTTCAAAACCTGAGGTCTTAAACACCTTTTTCACCTCCTCACACTTTCCTCTAGAATGTTAAAGATGTGAAATGACTTAATTTGTTATGACTATTGTCATGCTTAGACAAATTCTCTGGTGTTGTTTGTCACCCTGTTCTCATTCCCAGGATTCCCCTTTTGATTGGCATCCCTATTCTCAATGACGTGGTAATGTGCGGAGTGTGTATTGGAATGTTAATGATGTAAATGCTTTCTCTGAGTTAGCCTTTCTCAACCTTAAAGGGAATATAAGAACTACAATGTAACAAATGAAAATGAAGTAATTCCAAGAATAATAACATCTCTTGGGATCTCATGACAGGGCCAACATTTGGAAATTAATCTCAAAATCCCACATATTTCCTTAGTTTTTACTTTTTTTGAACACGCAGTGTTTCTTTAAGAGTGTTTATATACATTGCAAACAAAAATTCATATAGTCAAAGCAATGGTATTCCCAGTGGTAATGTATGGTTGTGAGAGCTGGACCATTTGGAAAGCTGAGTGTAAAAAAATAGATGCCTTTGAAATGTGGTGTTGGAGGAGAGTTTTAAGAGTTCCCTGGACAACGAGGAGAACAAATAGGTCAATCTTAGAAGAAATCAACCCTGATTGCTCATTGGAAGGCCAAATAGTAAAGATGAAGTACTTTTGACATCAAATGAGAAGAGAGGATTCACTTGAGAAAGCCTTGAATGGTGGAGGGCAAAAGAAGAAGGGGGTGGCCAAAGATGAGATAGCTAGATGGTATTGTAGACACAATGGGCACAGAGCTGGGCGGGCTGGGGAAGATGGTGGAAGACAGAGGTGCCTGGAGGACAATGGTCCATAGGGTCGCAAAGGGTCGGAATTGACTGCGACTGAACATCAAAATAGCTTTTTGAAAAATCACTGCTGCAGTCAAATTTAAACAATAAAAAATTGAATGGTATAATTTTAACACCTGCTTGTCACATAATATCATGTAACCTCCAGAATAATTACAGTTGAACTATGTGGTGAAACAGTCCAACAAGAGGGGCAAAATTATAAACAATCATAATTATAAAAAGATTGACCCTTGAAAGCGTTACTTTCAAGTTCAATAGCCACTAGGCCTGTCAGCCTTTGAACTAAAGAGGTGACTTGCTTTTAATTGTAGCAGTGCAGGGAGGTTTCAAGGCCTTCTCTCTTGGAAGCAAACAAGAAGCAAGGGTCACCTCCATCTCCATGAGGCCCTACCAGGGAGCCAAGATGGTCAATTTATTTCCAGGTGCTCTTGTGCTGGGGAAGGGCTCTGGGGCAAACACTGTTGTCTGGCCAATGTGGGGCAGCCAGCAGCATTTCGATGGGGAGCTTCCAGCCCAACTGGGTTGGGGTTTTTAAATGAAACCCTGTGATCCTTGCTCTCAGAGTCATGGACATTCTCCCACCCACCTTCTCTGTTTTCATCAGTAATTGTATCTTAGGAAGTAGATGACATGAAATTGTTGGCAGTATACTTTACTCGTCCATCACTGCTTGGTTGGCAGTGAAAGAGAGGTGATTTTACACATAGGAGCCGATCCACAGGTTTGGTAGATGGTCATTCATCCCTATCTCAGGAAATGAAATTCCCCCATTTCTATGGGGGAGGCATTAGTATTAGCAATAGCAATTAGACTTATATACCGCCCCATAGATCTTAGTGCATTCTCTAGGCAGTTCACAAGTTAATTTGCATTTTGCTGGGTCTTCGTTTTACTGACCTCAAAAGGATGGAATGCTGAGTCAACCTTGTTTCCTGGTCAGGATTGAACTCACAACGTTTTGGCTGCAGTCCAGCAGTTTAAACACTGCGCCACTACATACCTGTCATGTATCCCGTATTGGCCGGGATTTCCTGTTTTTCAGTGCTCGTTCCTCCCCTTTCCCGCCGTCATCCCGTATTTCGTATTTGAACGGTGGGGAAAGGGGTTACTGTGTAGGCACGCCCATGATGTGCATGCACAAACAGGCTACTGCACATGTGTGCCCACAGCGCGCATGCACAAATGGGTTACTGTGTAGGCACGCCCATGATGTGCATGCACAAACAGGCTACTGCACATATGTGCCCACAGCGCGCATGCACAAACGGGTTACTGCCCACGCATACGCAGTAATTTCCCGTATTTTGCAGAGCTACGCTTGATGGGTATGCACCACTAGGACATGAAATAATGGAAGCATGCCTGATTCAAGAGGGCTCCAAAGTTGGCACGGTTGAAGCCAAAAATCTACTTCCTAGTGAATTTGTGCCCAGGAGGTGCAACACCCACAGTTACCCAACAACATGCTGGGATGACAGGCATCGGGTTACAAGTGGGTCACCCTGTATATGGATCTGCTCCTTATGCTGCTTTGTTGATGAAGGCAATCCAAGGAGCATTCTTTCTTTTTTATCCATCTACAGTGAAATTGGGGCTGCAGTGGCTTACTAGTTAAGATGCTGAACTGACGACTGGAAGGTTGGCAGGTCAGCAGTTTGAGACCCAAGTGCTGCAAGACAGAGTGAGCTCCTGTCTCTGTCTCAGCTCCTGCCAACCTAGCAGTTCAAAAGCAGGAAATTGCAAGTAGATAAACAGGTACCACTTCAGCAGAAAGGTAAATAGCATTCCATGCACTCTGGCATCTAGTCATGCCTGCCGCGTGTCCACAGAAACATTTGCAAATGCAGACAGCACTGGCTCTTTGGTTATAAATGGAAATGAGCAGTGAATCTTTACCTTTACAATGAAATCTAATAATGTTAACTATGTGTGTGTGTTTTAGTTCATAGGATCAGGCCAAAGGTGACCTGGGTCTATAAGGAAGGGAAAGCCTTAGGTGAGCACCAGGGTAGATCCTCTGATTACAAAGAAGCCAGAGCTTTGGAAAGTTAGAGGGTTTTTAAAGGTAGGGTTCACAAAATCCTCCTGCCAATCTTTGATGGTCCTGCTGGCTGAGAGATTCTGGTTTTAAGAACTTTCTAAGCTACAAATATTTATAGTTCAATTCTTGACATTCCCAGGGAGGCCTCGGAAAGACTCTTAGGGTTTATACGAACCTTTACAGGATAGCAAGAAACTGCTGACTAATGGCCAACCTGGTATAAAGCCGTTTCCTATGCTCCTCAGACCAGGAAGCAGAATTATTTCATCATGTCAGTCCTATTTGTGCTCTGAAAAGTTCGGTTTCACTTACCAGTGATAACTTTCGTTCTTCGAGTATATAGTTTGTGAATACACACTCATGGGTTATGCGCCTGCGCAGAACAGCCGATCGGAGGCTTGAAAAGCTATTGGTCAAAAGTTTTGGCGGTAAGACCGCCCACCGTACCGCCCACCCTGAGGCGCCCGCGCGCCATTTTACCTCAGTTCCATACTTAAGCCAAGCACAGGATAAACCAACTGATCTCATCCGTGCAGCTCAAGAGGGGAGGTAGGGTGGGTAGTGTGTATTCACAAACTATATACTCGAAGAACGAAAGTTATCACTGGTAAGTGAAACCGAACTTTCTCCTTCGTATAGTTTGTGAATCCACACTCATGGGAGATTAGCAAGCTCACACTTACTTGGTCGGTGGGCAGTCGGATGAGATGATCCCACGATGAGCTGAAGATCCCCTAGGTGGACCCGTCAGGGGCGTTGAGTCCGGAGCCCTCTGGTGAGGACGACACGGCCAAGCCTGGCGTCCGCAGTGGCTCTGGTGTCCACCCTGTAATGCTGGACAAATGTGGAAGGTCTGGACCAGGTGGCAGCCTTACATATGTCCTCAAGCGGTGTGCCCTCCAGAAAGGCAGTGGATGTGGCAACCGCCCTGGTGGAATGCGCCCTGACATGCGGTGGAGGTGGCAGTGAGGCTGACTCGTAGGCCAGGTAGATGGTAGAGGTGATCCATTTGGAGAGCCTTTGAGCAGAGATGGGTTCACCCTTGGACTTTCCCCCATAAGCCACAGAGAGGCGTTGCGACTTCCTGAACTCTCTAGTCCTGCTGGTGTAAAACAATAAAGCTCGTTTCACATCCAGCGTGTGCCAAGTCCTTTCTTGGGCGTTGGTGGGGTTCTGAAAGAAGGTTGGCAAGGAGATAGTTTGTGCCATGTGAAACTTGGAGACCACCTTGGGCAGGAAGGTGATGTCCGCTTGGAGGACGACGCGGTCGTTGAAGAACTGGAGAAAAGGTGCGTCTGCTCGCAGGGCAACCAGCTCACCAGCTCGTCGTGCAGACGTGATAGCCACTAGGAATGCCGCCTTCCATGTGAGGAGGCGAACATCGGCGGTAGCCATGGGCTCGAATGGGGTCCTGGTGAGCGCGTTGAGCACGGTAGACAGTGACCATTGAGCCGTAGGAGTCCTGACCGGAGGGAAAGCGTTCCGTAGTCCCTTGAGGAAGCGCTTCACCGTTTGGTCACGGAAAGCCCCAGCAGCGGGCGAACCAGCCGGGGAGTGTGCCACCACTGCTGCGAGGTGCACTCGGATGGAGGTGATGCTAAGGCCAGACTCCGCCAAATGGAGGAGGTAGGTTAAAACGTCCTGCAGTCCCGCCTGCGGGGGGGGCATGTGCTGGGAAGCCAGGAAAGCACAAAAACGCCTGTATTTGGAGGCGTAGGACCTCCTTGTGGAAGGGCGCCGCGCTAGCTCGAGGATTCTGGACAGTCTGGGGTTATCCTCCACGCGGTGAGGTGGAGGCTGGGCAGGTCCGAATGGTGCAGCTGGCCGTGCTCCATTTGGAGAAGCGTCGGTGACTCCGGCAGTGTGCGATACTGTGACGACATGCGCAACAGTAGCGGAAACCAGGGTTGGCGCGGCCATGCCGGCGCCACCAGGATTGCATTGGTTCTGTGTTGGTACATCCTGGTGAGTACTTTCTGGACCAGAGGAAACGGGGGAAAGGCATAGAGATAGTCCTGATCCCACCGTTTCATGAAGGCATCGCCTTCGGAGTTCAGTCCGATGCCTGCTCTGGAGCAGTACCTGCTGAGTTTCTTGTTGGACTCCGATGCAAAGAGGTCGATGCTCGGCGTCCCCCAGGCCTCGCAAAGCGACCGGAACACTCCGTCGTCCAGCTCCCATTCGTGGGTCGTCGAGGTGAGACGGCTCAGGTGGTCTGCCAAAACATTCAGTGTGCCCTGAATGTGCACTCCAATTGGGAAAATGTGCCTCTCCAGGCACCATTCCCACAACTGCACTGCGAGGTACAAGAGGGTGGTGGACCGTGTTCCTCCCTGCTTGTTGAGGTACGCCACCGCCGTGGTATTGTCCGAGGCCACTTGAACCGCCTTGCCGGTGAGCAGCGTCTCGAAGGAACGCAGGGCCTTCCAGATGGCCAGCAGTTCCAAGTAATTTATGTGGTGCACCGTTTCGTGTGGTGTCCAGGTGTCGTTGACCGTGAGAGTCCCGCAAGCAGCGCCCCAGCCGAGGTTGCTCGCGTCGGTCAGTATCTGCAACGAGGGTTGCGGGGGGTAGAAACTCTTTCCCGTGGCCACGTTGAGTGGTGTAGACCACCACAGCAGTTGGTCCCTCAGTTCTGGAGATGGGGTCAACCGTTTGGACTGGCTCTCCCGAAGTGCGTCGAACTCGTGCAGGAGCCACGATTGCAGGGACCTGAATTTCAACTTGGCATGGGGAATCACTGCCGTCGTTGAGGCCATAAGGCCTAGAAGTCTCTGAGCCTTCTTCGCCCGGATGCACGGTTTGGTGCGAAGTTCGCTGACCCCTTGCGCAATGTCCTGTAAGCGTTTCTGGGGGGCGTAGGCTCTCGTAGCAAGCGAGTCGAGTACCGCTCCGATGTACTCGACGCGTTGAGTGGGAGTCAACTTCGATTTGGTGAAGTTGATCCTGAGGCCAAGACTCTCCCTGAGGTGGACCGTGTATTGTGTGTCCCGAATGGCTGACGATTTGGTGGGGGAGACGATCAACCAATCGTCGATGTACGGGAAGACCCTGATGCTCCGTTGACGGAGGAATGCAGCCACCGGAGCCATGCATTTGGTGAAGACCCGCGGTGCCGTGGCCAGACCGAACGGTAAGCACTGGTACTGGTACACGGAATTGTCGATACGGAAGCGGAGAAATCGTCTGTGTTCCTCGAGGATGGAGACGTGGAAGTAGGCATCCTTGAGGTCTATGACTGTGAACCAGTCCCCTTTGTTGATGAGGGGGAGGACGGTCTGCAAGGTCACCATCCGGAACTTCCTGGTGTGGATGCATTTGTTCAGGCGGCGCAGGTCCAGGATAGGGCGAAGGCCTCCGTCCTTCTTCTGGACCACGAAGTACCTCGAGTAGAAGCCGTTGTCCCAGTCGGACGGTGTTACCCGCTTGATGGCTCCCTTGGAGAGAAGGGTTGATATTTCTTCCTCCAAATGGGGGGACGAGGTGGTGAGACGATGTCTTCCTACCCGAGGCACCCGCACGAACTCGATGGCGTAGCCAGAGGACAAGATCTTTAAGACCCACTGGTCGTCCGTGATGCCCGACCATACCTGGAGGAAGTTCCGGAGGGGGAGGTACGGGATGTGGAGCGAGAGAGACTCGGCCGTCGCAGCTTCAAACGCGGGGCTTGGGCCTCGCGCCCGAACGTTTGTCCTGTCCGTAGGGTCGGTAACGGGGTTTGTGCTGCCGCCGTTGTTTGTAGGAGCTGGATCTAGGCTGCTCCGTCGGTCCCTGCTGCTGCGGGTTGCCCTGGAATCGCCGCGTGAAGGGCTGGAACCTCGGCCTGGCGGAAGTGGTCGGCGTGGTGAGCCCCAGGAACTTCGCCGTGGAATTGGTCTGGCGCATCTCGTTCAGGACTTTGTCGGTGTCCTGACCGAAGAGGCCCTGCCCGTCGAAGGGAAACTCCTCGATGAGCTTTTTCATAGCGTCATCGAGGGAGGTGTCCCTGAGCCAAGCATGGCGACGGAGGTAGATTGCGGAGGCCATGTCTTTTGCCGCATAATCGTTGATATGCCGGGCAGTGCGCATCAGTTGCTCGGCGACGAAGTCCCCCTCGGTGGCCAGTGCGTCAATCCGCTTTTGGGCATCCGCGGGTAGTCTCGCTGTCTCAACCTTCACCTGCTCCCAGAGGTGAGATTGATACAGGCCCATGGCGGCCGAGTAGTTGGCGGCACGGAAGAACAGGGAACCGGTGGCGTAGAACTTACGCCCCACCGCGTCCAGTTTCTTTCCCTCCGGCGTCGATGGGACCGGAAACCCGCTGGTGGCCGTCCTATGCTGGAAGGCCTTGACCACCAGGGAATTCGGCAGGGGGTGAGCCTGCAAGAACTCGACGTTCTCGTCCAGGACCCGGTACATGCTGTCGAGCCTGGACGAAACGGAGTGGGCCGCCAAAGGTTTCTTCCACGTCGCCCTCGCCGAAGTCATCATGGAGGGGAGCATGGTTATGTGGACTGGCCGCACAGCACGTCTGTCGAGCTTCGCGGTCATCTGATCCTCACCCTCCAACGGCGGTTGATCGACCTTGAGGTTGAGTGCGGTGCCCAGCCTCGTGAGCATGGCAGTCAGTGAGCGTTGGTCCTCACCACGCGGTGGGTCCACTGAGCCGATAGCCTGCTCCGGCGTGCGCTCGGCGTCGACGTCTCCCTCGTCCTCCTCCGACGACGAGCTGGACTCATCGGAAGACGAGGGAGGCAGTCTTTCATCCACGTCGGGACCGCGCCAGTACGGCCTGGGCGGGCCGGCGGGATGGGATTCCTCCGCATCGACGTCCGGACCACACCATGACGGGTTGGGTGGGCCGGCGGAGCGGGCACTCGACCCACGAGAGGTCAGTGGGGCCACGGCAGGGCCGGGATGCCCGGGGCTTGCGGTGGTCGGAACCGGAGCCGCAGAGGCCGCAGGCATGGGGGCTTGGAGCTTGGCCGCAAACGACGCCATCACCTGGAACATCTCTCGGACGAGGGCCATCTGAGATCCGTCCGAGTCCGCTGGAGGCAGAGCCCCGGTAGCCGGCGGGTTGGTGTTCCACGAAACGGTGGGTGTCGAAACGGTGGCCGGCGTCGGTGTCGGCGAAACGGTCGTCGGAACGGTGACGACCGCGTCGTCCGTCGGCGTTCTGGGCCTTGGAGAGACGGAGGCCTGCCTCGGCGAGCGGTTTCTTCCTCGGGGAGGAGAGGGGAGCACCTGAAGTGGGCGAGCTGGAGCCCCAGCCCTGCGTCCTTTATCAGGTGACCCGGAAGACGACCGTCCTCCCCAGATGGAGGATCCCGGAGAAGGACATCGGGCAGTCGAGAACGGCGGCGAAGGCCCGGGAGAGGCGGGTGTGCGCGGGGTGGGAGGAAGCGACCGTCTCTTCTCCGACCCATGCTTGCGCTTCTTCTCGCCGTTCTTGTCCTTCTTTTTCTTCTTCCTAATCGGAAGCACGGAGGAAGAAGCCGGTGGCGGCTGGACGGCAGCGGCGGATGTGGACGCGGAAGCGGCGGGAGCCAGAGCGAGCTCCATCATATGCGCCTTGAGGCGATTGCTTCGGTTCTGCACCGCGAGGCGCGTAAACTTTTTGCAGTGCGGGCAAGACTGGCTCTGATGCGACTCTCCCAAGCAGAAGAGGCACAGGCTGTGTCCGTCGGAAGCTGGGAACTTCTTAAGGCACGCCCTGCACTGTTTAAACGCTGCAGCCATGAACCGCGGAAAAATTCTTCCAGTGGAAGCTTCTGGAGGCGAGTACCCCGAAGGGCGGACCAGCCGCCACCCCCTTGAGGGGGGAGACGGTGATCGATGCGAGGAAAAATTGGCTACTGAATCCACTCGAAAGAAGAGACAGAGCCGGGGTGGCGATCCTGCCCGGAGGACAGAATCACCGAGAAAAATTGTTGAAATTTGCCAAAAAGACTTTCCCTCAGAAGGGCGAAAAAATTGAGGAAGCTCTCAACGATCGTCCTGCTGCTACGGCGGAAAGAAGAGAACTGAGGTAAAATGGCGCGCGGGCGCCTCAGGGTGGGCGGTACGGTGGGCGGTCTTACCGCCAAAACTTTTGACCAATAGCTTTTCAAGCCTCCGATCGGCTGTTCTGCGCAGGCGCATAACCCATGAGTGTGGATTCACAAACTATACGAAGGAGAATACTGTGTTCCAACTTCAGTTTCACTGTATAACCTTCTGCTTGTGAGGCCCCACCAAACTCAGCATAATACAATACCTGAGGTTTATAGCTCTTGCCTTCACATTACTTTTTCCCTTGACTTGTCACTGAAGACTTCCAAAAGAAACAGAAGCGAGCTATAAATATCTATATTAGTCAGCATAATTCCCATGTGATTGGGCTCTTCCTTCCCTCTGGTGTTCTTTGAGTGGTGAGTTGTCCTGAAAAAAGGGGTGAGGTTACTCCATAGCAGATCCTGCCAGAGAAGCAAAGCTCTTCTGGGTGGTGGCATGATGTCATCACTAAATTAGTTCCTTCCTTTCCATAAGAATATGGAAGGAAGGATGCTAGAGCATACCCCATTTGCCAAGGGAAGATACATACTGTATATAGATTCTATGGTGGGGAAGGAGGCAACTCCATCAGCCATGCTAATAAACAAATGCTGTATTTAAAATATAAGTCTGGTCAGGTTATCCTGCTATGGTAATAGAGTAGACAGGGGCTATGATGGTCATACCTGTCAAGTATCCCGTATTGGCCAGGATTTCCCATAATTTAGCGCCGCTTTTCCTCCTTTCCCGCCCGGAGCCGCCGCCATCCCGTAATTTGATGGCAGGGGGAGGGGAGTAGTTTCTGTGCATCCCTTTCTTTACAGAACCCTTCTACACATGCGCAGAAGGGGATGCACAGAAGGGGATGTGCAGAAGCCTTCTACGCATGCATAGAAGGGACCTGTGCAGAACCGTTCTGCACAGGTCCCGTATTGTCCGGAGCCGCGCTTGACAGGTATGGTGATGGCTCAATGGTTAAGAAGCTCACCTTGTTATCTGGAAGGCTGGCAAGTTGGCAGTTTGAGATCCAAGCACTTTATGACAGATTGAGCACCCATCTCTGTTCCAGCTCTTGGGGACATAAAAGGAGCTTCATTTGAGCATTCCCTCAGCGGAGTTTCTTCTGCAAAAATCCTTTCGACCCAGAATGATTTCTGACACAGAATTATTATAATAGAATAAACCATGCTGCCAGCGACTTAACACCGAGTGTCAGGCAGTGGTTAATTAACCTGACCACCTGAGGACTAGTGGCCTTGGGTGCTGAAGTCCACAAGGAAAGATGATGGTCCCCAAGTGGATTAAATCCCACTTGAATCCATCTGGATGAAGGGCAGCAGTTTCATCAATTCTGGTCTGGGGCAGAGGAGGACTTTGTGTGCCAAATGGGCTCAGGACCAGAAAGTGACTTATAGAGCTGGATCAGTGGTATGGGGGTCATGCTGCAATGCGGAAGGCAGATGAAAGGCCATTGTATCATATTCTCAGGACAGTCTTCATGGCTGATCACCATGAGGATTGCCTATATTTGGATTCGGATATGGCAGAAGGAGGAGGAGGAGAGGTCCTATTGTATAATGGATGTACCAGTGCAGGCCCACATTTCAATCCTGAGAAGAAAAACCATGGTGAGCCAGAAGATAAAAAGAGGCATGTTGGTGACCTTGGAAATGTGACTGCAGACAGCTCAGGTGTGGCAAACATATCAATAAAAGACCAAGTTATTTCTTTCTCAGAGCCACATTCAATTATTGGATGTACTATGGTGGTTCGTGCAAAAGAAGATGACCTGGTTAAAAGAGCAAATGATGAGAGCTTGACAACTGGAAATGCTGGTGCTCATCTAACTTGTGGTGCGCTTGGTCTGGCAAAGGCTTAGATACTTCAAGAGAAGCATCGTATATTAAAAACCACATGTGGATTATCCTTGTGGCTTTGTTTAGAGAAGAAAGGAACCATGTAGTCTTACAGCTGTTTAATGGAACTTAAACTGACATGTCTCATTTTGTATACTTATAATTAAAGTACCCGTGAAATATAATACCGTACAGATGTTATTACTGTTATGTGGATGCTGGGCTTGTACCTGAGTGGTAAAGTCATTTGGATCAGTATTTCCTAACCTTTGGTTTTTGAACTTCAATTCCCAGAAGGCTAAGTCAATTCCCTAAAGCACTGATCAGCCAATGTACTGACTTAGGTTTCTGGGAATTGAAGTTCCCTTGTAGGGTGTGGGCCCCACGTTGGGAACCTTTGTTAAAGATTAAGCTCATCAGGACAAGAAACATTACCCTGATATCGATGATTAAGCCAATTCCTATTCTTGAAAGCTCTTAAATTACGTAATTTTAATGACTTGTTAAAGCAGAGTTTCCTATCTGAAAAGGCACCCACTTGGAACTTGCTGCTGAGAAGGTGCAAGCCAGCTATCACTAAGCACATAAACTGACAAGAGAGGAAGAAGAGAGAAGTGGTTCTACCACATTAATGTTTGGACAGTATTGCATTGTCAGATTCATACCTCTTGTCTAGGGCTGGGACGATTAGGCACCTGCCAAGAATCCACTGGACAGAACCTCTTTACTGATGTTGCCTGTTCTCATGCCTGCTGTGAGCAAGGGACCAATGACAGGCCGAAGGAGTGGAAGCAGCATCTTTGTCTTGCTTTGCTATCTTTTTCAAGGCAGTGATCTGGACTGTACCCAGAAGGAGGGATCAAGGGAATGAGCAGCACTAATAGTGGTGGGAATGAAGTGTTTCTTCTCAGGGCCTCTGACCCAAGAATTCTAAAATCAGGAGTCAGCACTAGCTTAATCATTGAGCCACAATACTGTACTGAAACAGTTCTGGGAAACAGTACAAACCACATGTTCCCTGGTACTGTATAATGTTTCATGACTAGCAGTCTAGTTCGTGAGGTACAGGGCACAGAAAATTGTCCAGAATTGGTTTGGAGTCTAAAACTGTAAAACTATGGCTAAGGAAGTTCCACATTTTGGTGTAATCCTGAGTTAGGCCACAGTCTGGCATTGTGGGATATGTCTGTCTCTTTTCCTGCCATAGTTGAGGCAATCTCAGCAAGGACTGAACATTTGCAATGATTTATAGGTGAATACTACTGAAGGTACTACAAGGTAGATGATAGTTAAACCATTTCTCTAGGATCCACCCTGAAGATCTCAGTGAGAAGTTAGGAATGATGTCATTGGAGCTATATGTCCCTCAATCATGCTTTTCCACAGGGACATCAGCCCATAAAGGCTGAAGTAATAATACCCGGAAAACTACATATCAAGAATTTTGCTGGATACACAGCGGATTAGATGGTGAACTGTGTTGCTGGAACTACCTAAGGCAGTCCGTTCCTAAAAATCAATAGATACACATTTTCTCCATGCTAAGGTAAAAAGCTGAGGAATGATACGTGAGTTATGAAAAGGCATATTCAGATTCAGCTAGCATGTCGTGAAGCCATAGGGAGGTTGGGGAACATGCCACACAGATGGGATTTGACGGGAGGAAGAAGCACTGTCCTTTTAAAACAGCCCCCTTTGCACTCACCTTCACACACACACACACAGAGCAGACCCTGCCCTGGGAAGCTGCCCTGCTTGAAGATAGATAGCTTTTACCCAGTGATGCACTGCAAAAAAAATATGTTACTATCACTTGGTGGGGGTGGCTATCTGTGGGCATGGCCTCAACCACCACCCCCCAAAGAAAAAAAAAAGAAAGAAACCTACCTTGCTCTCTTGCTTCACGGAGATGAGGAGGAGGAGTCCCAGAGCAGCGGTGCTGCTGGGAGGTGAGTGGGGTGAGTTGGTGGGCTGGCGCTGTCTGGCCTCCCCCTCCCAGTGCCACCGGATATGCATCCCTTGTAGTGGCACTGCTGGGAGGTGAGCAGGGAAATGTTACATCTCAAGGCTGAGCCAGTGTGAAGATGTAGCCACTAGGTTGACCTTATCTTGGCTCCTCTCTGCTCCGCAAATACTCCCTCTTCTCCTGGTCACAAACTAGGCTTTTGTAGTCTTTTCCAGTGATGTACTGCAGGGGGTTCTGCCCTGTTCGGGAGAACAGGTAGCAGAAATTCCCCCAGGCCATGCCCTGGTAGTAAAAAAAAATTGGAGTGCATCAATGGTCTTTTCAGGCTTTTATTGAAGAAGTATTTAGATCCAAAAATATATCAAAATGCAGATCAAAGCAATCAATCTAACTCTACTTTGAATCCCTAAATACACTCTCATGTCCATAGATAGGACCCCTATATCTATCCTAACATAAACAAGCTAAATAAAATAAGAAATAACTAACTCTTCTAAGTTGGCATTTCTTCTGTCCGATTATAAGTATTTTGCCCCAGATGGTTTTGGCAAAGACTCAGACTGATGCGCTGAGCTCTCGCCCCCATAGGATTTCCTTAGAATCCCATGGTCTGGGTTCAAAATAAGAACATAAGAACATAAGAACAGCCTTGCTGGAACAGGCCACAGCCCATCCAGTCCAGCATTCTGTCTCACACAGAGGCTCACCATTTCCTTCAGGGTATTCCCAAGGAGATGCCTTCACCTGCTTAGGATTCCCTGGAAATGGCATTGAGAGATATCCTGCCTATCTCTCCAACCCGGAGGTTGTCCTTAGGTAGCCATAATTATAGCCATTGATAGCCTTGTCCTCCATGAACTTGTCTAATCCTTTCTTAAAGCTGTGAAGACTGACAGCTGTCACCACTTCTTCTGGCAGGGAGTTCCATAGACCAGTAATCCTCTGGGTGAAAAAGTACTTTCTCTTATTTGTTTGAGAACTAGTACCCAAAAGTTTCATGGAGTGTCCCCTAGTTCTAGTGTTGTGCGATAGGGAAAACAGTTTTTCCTTATCTACCTTGTCCACACCGTGCATGATTTTATAAACTTCAATCAGGTCACCTCTTAGACGCCGTCGTTCAAGAGTGAAAAGGCCCAACCGTTGCAGCCTCAGATGGTAAGGAAGGTGTTCCAGTCCCCTAATCATTCTGGTTGCCCTCCTCTGTACTTTCTCCAACTCCATAATATCCTTCTGGAGGTATGGCGACCAGAACTGTACACAATATTCCAGATGGGGCCTCACCATAGATTTATAAAGAGGCAAAATGACACTTGCTGACTTATTTTCTATACCCTTCCTAATGATCCCTAACATTGAGTTTGCTTTTTTCACTGCTGAGGCACACTGGGTTGACACCTTCATTGAGCTGTCCACCAGGACACCAAGGTCCCTTTCCTGGTTTGTCGCAGAGAGTTCAGACCCCATCAGTTTATAAATGTAATTGGGGTTTTTTGCCCCAACATGCATCACTCTGCACTTACTGATGTTGAAGCTCATTTGCCACTGTTTTGCCCACTCCCCCAGTGTCAAGAGATCCCTCTGGAGCTCTTCACAATCTCTCACAGTTTTCACTACCCTGTATAATTTAGTGTCGTCAGCAAATTTGGCTACCTTGCTTTTTACTCCTACCTCTAGATCATTTATGAAGAGGTTGAAAAGCAGGGGTCCCAGTACTGAACCTTGGGGGACCCCACTCTTTACTTCCCTCCACTTTGAGAAGTGTCCATTTAGTGCTACCCTCTGTTTCCTGTCCCTTAGCCAGTTGCTGATCCAGGACAAGACCTGTCCCTTTATTCCATGACTGGTAAGTTTATTCAAGAGCCTTTGGTGTGGGACCTTGTCAAAAGCCTTCTGAAAGTCCAGATAAACAATGTCAACTGGATCCCCCTTATCCACATGCTTGTTGACACTCTCAAAAAATTCCAACAGATTAGTGAGGCATGATTTGCCCTTGCAAAAGCCATGTTGGCTCTCCTTTAGCAGCGCCTTCTCTTCTATGTAACTGTTAATTCTATCTTTTAGGATGGTTTCCATCACTTTACCTGGGACACATGTCAAACTGACAGGCCGGTAATTTCCTGGATCACCCCTGGATCCTTTTTTGAAAATTGGTGTTACATTCGCTACCTTCCAGTCATCAGGCACAAAGCCTGATTTGAGGGAAAGATTATATATTTTGGCTAGGATATCAGCAATTTCATCTTTAAGTTCCCTGAGAACTCGTGGATGGATGCCATCTGGTCCTGGGGATTTGTTAGTGTTTAGCTTAACAAGACATGCAAGGACCTCCTCCCTGGTTATTTCTATCTTGCTTAATTCTTCGGTTTCCCTCCCTACGAAGATAGGCTCTGTTTTGGGCATGTGGTCTCTGTCTTCTTCAGTGAATACTGAAGCAAAGAATTCATTGAGTCTCTCTGCAATCTCTGTTTCCTCTTTAATAACCCCTTGCCTTCCATTGTCATCTAATGGTCCAATGGCCTTCCTAGTTGGGTTCTTACTTCTAATGTACTTAAAGAAGTCTTTGTTATTTCTCTGAGTATTTTTAGCTATACGCTCCTCAAAGTCTTGCTTTGCTTTCCTGATTGTTGCCTTGCATTTGTTCTGCCAGAATTTATGTTTCTGCCTGCTGTCCTCATTTGGACAAGCCTTCCATCTTCTAAATGAGCTTTTCTTGCTCTTGATCACTTCCCGAACAGCTCCTGTAAGCCACATCGGAGTCCTCTTGGACCTGGCAGTGCCCTTTTTCCTTTTGGGTATGCATTCCAATTGAGCCTCTGTTATTGTTTTTGTAAACAGCCTCCATGCCTCTTGGAGTGTTTGGACTCTCTCAATTTTCCCTTTCAGTTTCTTTTTTACTAGTTTCCTCATCTTTGGGAAATTTCCTTTTTGAAAATTTAAGGTCTCTGTGTTAGATTTTATCAGTGACTTGCGGTCTATGATCAAGTTAAACATAATTGAGTTGTGGTCACTGTTCCCTATTGGATCAGTCACATTAACATCTTGCACCAGATCCTGAGTATTACTCAGAATCAAGTCAAGGATTCTTGTAGGCTCGTGCCCACTCCCAATAGTTGCTTGTTCAAAAGAACATGATCCTGTGCTCCTGAACCCTGAAATCTTGGGGTTTATATACAATTTAAGTCCCTCATACCTCCCCTCCGGAATGACAGGCATGTGGGATGTTTTGGCAAAACAAGTGTTTATCCAGGTGTTTTCCCAGACAATGATGTAACTAATGATGTAACCCCTCTCACAGGTGTTGGGTATCTCATAGTCCACTTCTATGAGAATGTCACCTTTCCCCTTTCTAAGGTGATGGTTGAAAGTGTGAATGTCAAAGTGTGAAATGACAGGTGAAAGTGTTATTCTTGTTAAGGCTTGGGTGGAGTTCATCTCCCCTCCTTTGAGTTGAATGCCCCGTTGTTACCTTGGGTTTATCTCTGTTCAAGTGCTAATGCGCAGGCGTGGGCTCCCTCACAGGTGTTTAAATGCTGCTTAGCCACCCAGATGCTTAATGACATCTTGACGTGTGGAATGTGACTGGCATGTGTATTGGAATGCTGCTGACATCAGAGTGCCTTCCCTATTGAGTTAGCCATTCTCAACCTTATAGAGAATATTCTATATGAACTTTAATACTTGATAAATGTAAAGAAATTAAAATGTGTGAACATCCCTTGGGATTATCACGACAGTTAGAGCTCTTGGAGTAAATCTCTTTGAGCCTAACCAATTTCACAAAGACAGTGTGTGCAAGTAAAATGAAAGTGTAGGAACCTTTTACGGTACTCTGACTTCTTAGGAAGAAAAGCAAAATAACATGTGCAATAAATATGTACTTGGACAGAACTCCTCATCTTTTTCAACATAATGCCAGCTGCTATCACTTTTAGATATGATTTTCATATTGTGCAGTCAGTCAGAGGTAATGAAACTATTCTCTCCCAAACATTGTATTGTTATGTGCCATCAAATTGCTTCCAAGTAATAGTAGCCCCATAATGTCCTGTCATCAAAAGGCATGCTCAGCTTTTGTAAAGCTCTTATAAACTCAAGGTTTCCTGCTGCCCTCACTGCTGAACTAAGTATCCCACCATCCCTCATCATTAGCCATGTTTCTGACACTGATGGGAACTAGAGTTGAACAAAGGGTAATTAATGGTTTTGTCCAGAGCACGTACTATCAGTATAGCTCTTCCAATTCTAAAAACCAATATTACTGTTGAATGTCATCAGCAAGTAAGAGAAATACACATGGTGTGGAGGAATTCCAGACTGCAGCACACAGTTGCATTAATCTTCTCCAACTGACATGTTGTGGCAAGATCACATGGGAGGGAGGCTGCAATTACAGCCTCTCTGTTTTTCTCTTAGAGGGAGGAATGTCAGATACCTTCAAAAACAGGAAATTAGACCAAATGGGTACAACATCTTCTTTGGGTTTGGTGCCTAATTTCCAAGAGCAGAAGGCACAGTTCAGAGTCAGCCAGCTGTGGAAAATCTTCTGGTTTTCTCTGCCTTCAACTATCAAGGCATAAAAATATCCTTTGTTTCCAATTCTGGACTCTAGTTTTCACATCCCTGTGTAACATTCCATAACATAATAATTCGCCCTAATAAGCAGTGTTCAAAACTGTGCCAGATAATTAGCTGAATGGTAAACAAGTGAGTTCAGTAAGCCACATGACTCTTTAAGTGAGTAAGTGGTAGGCTATATGCATTTATGTTGGAATGGTGTGCATTTTTTCTCCTTATTTCTTCATACAGAATTCTGATAGTTGAAGATTTAAGAAAGATCCACTGGGTTTTAACAGCAATACTTCATTAAATAACTGCCACGATAATTAAAGCATTTTAAAGTTAATAAAGTATACTGTATATACATATCTATATAAGCCAGTCCAAAGAGGACAGGATCTTATTGTTGTTAACTGGAGAATCATTGCTTGAAAAGTAGCATATGAATATGAGTTTGTAAATGTGTAGATTCATAGCCCCTGTGGTCTATTTGGTTCAACCCAATGAGTGGGAAAATTCCAGGAAAGGGCTGTGATTCCGGTTTTGAATTAGAAAGTGTGGGAAAGCTGGAAAGGCAGGAGCTGCTGTTCACATGGAGGAGAATGAAGCCCTCCTCACCTTGGGTAGTAGAATTTCAGCATATTTGTGTAGGAGGGACGTTGGAAATGTGAATCCACATAGTGATCTTGCATATTTTCATTTGCATTTTATTTTGAGGCTTTAGAGAAGCCAGTTCTTCTGTGTTCTGGATGACCTACTTAGGTTGATAAATTTATCTTGGACTTCGTTATCATTTGGTTTCAAAGAGACATTCGAATTCTCCTTTAATTCTTTAAGTAATTCCCACTCTGGTGAAGGTGAAAAGAACTTGGTGTATACAAATTGCAGAATCCAGTTTTCTTATAGCACTACTATTTTTGTTTATAAGTAGAAAGGTAAAAACATTTTAAATAAAAATTTATGTTTGTAATAGTAAATTTTGAGATATAGATAGATCAATAGACAGACAGACAGACACCAGTGCATAAATCCTTCATATTTATCTTTTCTGTTCCTAGTGTCATGCTAAGATTACAACCTGTAACCGAAGCTCTCAAACTTTCCCTTCTTTACTTGTTTTCTCTATCACTATCTCTATGAATGAAATCAAACACGGGTGGCCAAAATCACTACCTCATTTCAACATCTGGGTGAACTTGTGGTGTCTATGAAGTGAAACTAATGTGGGAATAAAGGTACAGTATTACTCTTTCTCCACTCCTAACATTGGACCACATTTCTATGCTCTTTAAGAGGCCTATTTTGCTTCTTCAACTTGGTCTGCTTCTTAATCATTGGAATCCTTCTCTAGCATATAGCATTTATGCATGCAAACTATTGAATATAGTGGTATCTTTTTTTTTTCAGATTAAAGCTTGTATTTCTCCCACCTTCATGCAGGAGCTCAAAAATACTGCAAACCATGAGAAACCAAAAGTTTACCTCATATCTAGGTCCAAGATATAAACACGTTTACTGAATTTTCAGCACAAAGCATAATATCGGGCATTTTACAAGGTTGCATTCTTCATCATAAACAGGTAACTCATAATAAAACAAAATTTATTGATTTCACCTTAGCAGTCTTTGTAAGCTCTGATCCTGCTCCCAAAGCCAGGAATCTTTACTGAACTAATGTTTTGTGTACACTTTTCGGAAGATCAGTCCAGTTGCTTTTAGTTTCTAAAACACAAATCAACTAGACAAGGAAGCTGTGTGCCGAAAGGAAAAGAAGTCTCCAGGCAGAAGTGTGAATTATTTGACATTACATTGATACCAAGTTACATTACATTGATAGAGTGGTGTTTCCCACCAAGAGGGTGGGATATAAATTACATAAATAAATAAATACTTCCTAACCCTTTAAATCAGTGGTGCCCAAACTATGGCCCAGGGGCCAGATCCGGTCCTGATGCCAATTCATCCGGCCCATGAAGCCCTCATCGCTCCTGGAAGCGGAAGTAAAACGTGCCAATATGGGTGCATTTTACTTCTGCTTCCAGGAGCAACGAGGGCTTTGTGGGCTGGATGAATTGGCATTGGGGACCGGATCCGCATGCCTGACCAACTCCCTGAACCACGTGACCAGCCTGCGGCCCGAAAAGTTTGGGCACCCCTGCCTTAAATGCCACAGTTAAGCAGTGTCAAAATAATAAAAAGCAAATGGAGAAAGCTTTTTTCACATACATTTGAGATTAAAAACAGGAAGAAAGGGAAAAGAGAGAGAACAGAACGCCTCTGAGACGGAAGTGTGGCTTAACCTCGCTTCCTACAGAAAGGGGATTGAAAAAGGCATGAGGTTTGCATTACTGTATCATGTAATTCCATCCTTCCAATCCAAATTATAGTAGTTTTACAGATTCTATAGTCTGTGGTCTGCTTGTTGAGGCCAAAAGACAATTTAGCAAGGGACTGCACAGAGAGAATGCTTACCATATTTAGAGAAAAGTTTCACTCTATTTCTGAAGCAGATTGCAGACAAATGAGGTCTAAATGCAGTGTAGAATAAATCCCAAAAATAACCAATGAACATGTTGTTATGATTGTTCGGAAACTGCCATTCTGATTACTCTTGGAGATCTTGGGTTGTTGTTTTTTTAACTCTGGTCACTGCCATCCACTGTATTTCTACCAAAAAAAATATAATCTCTTTCTAAAACAGACTATGCCCATTCCTCAGTTTGCATAAATGTGTTTTTTCAATTATACAATGTTTTGACACAAACAGACAAATTGCAAAAAAAGTGCAAGGTGGCAGGAATAGGTAAATGAAAATCTCTAGGTCAAAGATGGAACCGCATTAGTGATTTGATGTACAGACATTAGCAGGCTCCTTTCTGTACAATAAAATCTCCTGCTGATTTCTGAAAGGACATATGAACAGTCCCTACCATTGAGCATCAATTGACAACCTTATTGGAGACATTTCCTTGCATGTTTTCAAGCTCTTACCGCTGAGAGCTCTTTTAAAAAGAAGTCACTGTGCCAAACAAGAGGACAGAAATTTAAAAATCTCAGTGCTTGGTATTCAAAAGGAAAGAAAATCAAAATGCCCTTCATAAAAATGCCTAAAGAGCTCTCTATTGTCCAATCATTCAAAATATAATGCTGTCTATCTGGTAAAGTGTGACCATAGTATAGTTTGAGTGCACCATGTTTTTGTCAGTGTCAGTTACATTTATGTAACCAAGAATATTTGTCTTGAACTCACTTTTATCATCGTAGAGAATCTTTCTTCTTAGGCTAACCATTATTATCTTGTCCAACTTTCTTGAAATATGTGTGTCTGATTTCTTTCCTGAATTAAAGTAGATACAGCAGAACCCCTACTTACGAAAAAAGTCCATTCCGTAGGCTTTTGCTTAAATCGGTTTTTATGTAACTCGAAGCAAACCCATAGGAAAAATGAATTTTTTTACCTAACTTGAAGCAAACCCATAGGACAAAGAATCTTTATGTAACTCGAAGCAAACCCATAGGAAATCATGTAAATAGGGACATGGTTTTAGCACAAAATCATTATGTAAGTCGAGTTTTATGTAACTCGAGGCATATTTAAGTCGGGGTTTTACTGTACTTGCCTTTTACTTTAGCCCCACTGGTTGCCCTTGCTCAAAAGCCAGTTGTATCTGATTTTAGGGTTCAGTGCTCATCTGTTTATAGCCAAAGAGCCAGCACTGTCTGTGTCTGGAGACACTTCTGAAGACATGTGGCAGACATGACTAGACACCAGAGTGCATGGAACTCTGTTTACCTTTCCCACCAAAGTAGTACCTATTTATCTACTTGCAATTTCTTGCTTTTGAACTGCTAGGTTGGCAGGAGCTGTGGAAGAGATGGGAGCTCACTCCATCACGCAACACTCGGGTCTCAAACTGCTGATCTGCCGGCCTTCCAGTCATCAAGTTCAGCATCTTACCCACTAAGCCACTGCTGACCCACAGCCCCACAGACCTTGTATTCTTTTCTCAGAAGCTATATATACATTCTATGCCCATCAAAAGATGGCTCAAAAATGCCCATGCCCGCATGCCTTTGCTGGCGTCACTGATGCTTGCTGAGACAGAAGGCAAATTCAAGCTTTTTATTAGTCATAACAAAGAGAATCTTTTAATGACATCAACTGAAGAAAGAGAAGTACTCCAGTTAGCTCTCACTATACAAAAAAAGGTGTCCGCAGTGCCATAAAAGCATAATTTACAAATATCCAAACTTGAGGAGAGAGTAGTGAACACATTCAAGCATTACAAAAGGAACAATGACAGAGCATGGAATGGTATCCGAAGGAATGAGGAAATGAAGGGTTAGGGTAAGTAAAAAATAATTATAATTTTATATACACATACCTATATAAAACCTTCATTCTTTTCCATCTATATTGATCTTATTTTACAAAATGGTACTACTCCACTGAAAGTGTAAAAGCATGGCCATTAATTTACTATGTTCTTTTATAGCAGCAAGCTTCCTCAAACCAGCTTCCACCTAATTATTTATCTCATCATTGTTTTAGTGCAAATAACATAAGCCAGGGATATAAGGAAAGGAACGAGAAGATGACAAAATCTAAACAAGAGAGTAGAAGACAGTTTCCAGTCCAGTCACTTTAAATAAGTGTTTAGAGGACTTATTTCACCCAGGGATAAAGGGGGAGGAGGATGAAGAGGATGGAACACATCTTTGCATGTGGAAGAAAAATGCACTGATCTCTACAGATTTGCACATATTTCTGTGGCACAGATTAGATCAACGTTTTGGTGGTGCACAAACATCTAACATGAGTGTATTTAGTCATAGTCACATGAACAGAATGAAAACCAGGTTTTTTCATCTTCAGAAACCTTAAAGCATTCTTCCATTTTACACTACCAACCTATTGTGCTGATAAAGGTGCACTACCTCTTACCAATGTTTCTTGGGACTAACACGGTAGAATTTCTATACACACACAAACACTTTGTCTGCTCACTGAGCACAAACAGACCCAATGTCTATTTAGTACACATAATTTCATATTATTTTCCCACATCAAACAGCCACAAAGAAAGTGGACCAACCTTTTAATCTTACAGTGGGGGGGAAGAAGAATGATTTCATAGGACAGAAAAGAAAGTTCTGATCTGACTTTTGTATTCAAAAACAGTTCATCTGGCACAATCTACTATCTGCAGAAGATTTAGAATGCATTGTTAGAAACAAGTATCTTTATACATTTTATACAGGGGGAAAACAACTACCATGTATAAGGATGTTTTGGGATCTTCCTGACACCCGCCCTCCCCCCAATTTAGTGGTTCTGTTTTATCTTGTCATGGTCGCAGTGAGGCATGAATTTATTGGGTTTCATCCACTCTTTTGTCTCTCTCTCTCTCACACACACACACACCTTTAACTCAACCATGCACCCAAGAGCAATAGGTAGACTGAGACACCAAGCAACTGTGCTTTTCATTTTGTTTTCTCAGGATGTAGGTATATACATAGTCACACCAACATTCTTTCTAAGAAAGCCTTGATTTGTTGACCAACATATTTTGTGTGTAATGAAAGGGCTTCATTTCTTCCTTCATGCTGGGAATTGTGTATAGCTCTTCTAGTCCAAACCTTGTGCATTTGGATTCTTCCGCCTGAAAAAGGCATATTTAAACAAATCAAAGTGGGCAACCTACACACTATAATCTGTGGATTGAACATTTCTACATGGAATTTATTTATTTATCACTCAAACTTATATAGCCTCCCCGCTCACCAGAGTGACTCTGGGCAGCTCCCAATAATCAAAAAATTATGAATTCTTAAAACGTTAAAAATTACAGAAATCATTGGAGCTTAAAACCATTAAAACCTGTTGCTAAAAAATACCCCCACTAATTAAAAATTGAGATTAAAACATAAAAGTACAAGCAGCCATCATTGTATGAGCCAGCGAGAGGGGGCTACCATATAACCAGTGCCCCACACCTGTTTCACCAGCCATGTTTTTAGGTCTTTTCTGAAAGGCAGCAGTTCTATCTGGAGACGTAATTCAGTTGGCAGGTTCCATAGGGCCAGAGCCCTCCATCTTGTGCCAGAGATATGAGCCTCTCTAGCAGATGGCACTTTTAAGGAGCCTCTTTGGTCTGCTCTAATGGGACAGGCAGATGTCCTCAGGGTGATGCAGTCTCTTAAGTATCCTGGATCACTACCATGTAGGGCTTTAAAGGTCATCACCAGCACCTTGAATTGCACCCGGAGGCACACTGGCAACCAATGCAGCTCCCACAGCAGGGTGAGACATGGGCATAACACCCACATCCCATCACCTCATGGGCAGCTGCATTTTGGACCAGTTGCAGCCTTCGAATGGTCATCAAGGGCAGCCCTACATAGAGCGCATTGCAATAATCTAGTCTGGAGGTGACTAGAGCATGTGTGACCATAAGTAAGGAGTCCCGGTCCAAGAGCGGGCATAATTGGCAGATGACACGAAGTTGTGTGAAAGCGCTCCTGGCCATGACTGCCACCTGCTCATACTATTGAGTGCATGTGACATCCTCACATATTCTGATCCTATGGCAGTGGTGGTGAATCTTTTAGAGACTGAGTGCCCAAACTGCAACCCAAAACCCACTTATTTATGGCAACAGGGGAGGAAGGAAACTCTCCCATTGGGCAGAGGGGTGGGGCAAATTCTGTGCTGGGGAGGGAGTAAGTGTTCCCATTGGGCTGCTGGGCAGAGGGACAGGGCAAACTGTATGCTGGGGTAACCACATGGATGCCCACAGAAAGGGCTCTGAGTGCCACCTCTGGCATGCGTGCCATAGGTTCGCCACCCCTGTCCTATGGGAAAGGCTATCATGGCCATGACTATCCCTTATTCTGCTGTTCCATCTAGCTGAATACCTTAAGGCCCATGATGGCACACAATGGCACTCCAGCTGTTTTTGAACTTCATTTCCCAGAAGCCCAAGCCTCTCTGTGAATCCACACAAATGGGTTTACTGTGCGTACATGCAGTAACCCCATTCATGTGGATTCACAGAGGACATGGGCTTCTGGGAACTGAAGTTCAAGAACAGCTGGAGTGCCAAGGTTCGCCATCACAGCCTTAGGCCAATGTCTACACTAATTAAAAACAACTGCACAAGGTTTGGGACGTGTTCTGTGCTAGTCCTACCTGGGCAAACTATCAGGTTCCAAACTGTTGTACACATTTTACACTTTCTTCTAAAAGACCCAAAAGATCACACATACAGTACACATAAAAGATATGTGATGCATTTGCATCTTGTTTTAAACTGATTGCTGTCTTAAAATGCTTTAGAGAAGTGGGTTCCCCCGCTCCCCACAATCTCTTCAGCTTTAACATTGCAAAATTTCATCTTGGCATTACAAGATAGGAACAAGGTAAATGGGTGTTAAATTAGCCATGGGCAGATTTGTTGGCGCGCGTGAACACACAATGTATGCCTGCCAATAAGCATTGAGTGTTATTAGGATTAAATCCAGGTGAAACATAAAAGCAACTCTTGGAGCAATTAAACAAAAATGTTATCGGGGGCACCAAGACAGCCCCTTTTCTACTACATCATAAGCAAATTGCCAACTTGAGAGCACAATCCTTCAAACACTGTGGCCATGCCTCCCTCTGTTTAATTCACCAGACCTAGGATGAAAGATCTTGACATGAACAGAGGTCACAAAGCAATTGTGGTTTTGGATGGCATTCAAAACCAAAAGGAAAGAAACAGTCAAGTAGAAGCATTAGAAGTTGGAATGAACAGAAAGCAAATACAGTACTACTTAAAAAAAGAAAAGGGTCAAGAATTAACATTAAGAGACAAATAATTTTTCTTTTGAAAAATGTTGCTAGATTTCCTCCAAAATAAAGCAGGTTAACAAGTAATGTGCTTTCAGGATTAAACTTTAAATCATCCAGGCAAGTGTCTATTTGCTACCCATTTCAGATTTGATAAAAGACTCATCCATTTTAGACAAGCTTTGGTGGTGTTCCACTGGCCAAAGCTTTTTTAAATCACCTTCATGCTAAGGCTACTAGGAACACAGGAAACAGTCCTATGCAATTTCATCATTTTGGAATTATTATCAACTTTGACTGAAAGCTGCTGTCTCCAGGTCCAGAGTGGATTCTTTCCTAAGTCTGACAGGACCACCAGGGAGCCCCTCCGGTCTTCTCTAGTGGGACAGGCTGATGTCCTCGGGGCAATGCAGTCTCCTGGGTACCTTGGTCCACTACTATGTAGGACTTTAAATGTCATCACCATCACCTTGAATTACACCCAGAGGCACACTGGTAGCCAATGCAGCTCCCGCAACAGAGGTGAGGCATGGACATATCACCCACACCCCATTGTCACATGGGTAGCCAGATTTTGAACTAGCTGTCATCAAGGGTAGCCCCATGTAGAGCATGTTACAATAATCCAGTCTGGAGGTGACCAGAGCATGAGTGACCATAAGCAAGGAGTCCTGGTCCAGGAGCGGGTGTAATTGGCATATGACACAAAGTTGTGCGAAAGCCCTCCCGGCCACGACAAGGAGCCCTGATCAGCAGGTGTACTGACTGGGGATTCTGGTACTTGAAGTCCAAGAACACCTGAAAAGCCAAGTTTGCCATCGCCTGGTCTTATCTGTCTAATGTAGTTAACATTCCAAGTCCTGGCCCTCAGTATTTCTAGCAACTAGGAAGTTAGCTGCAGAGAAGAGCTACCAACTGTATGTTTTCTCCAGTTCTGTCCCTTGAATGTTCCTGTAACAGGACTGTAGCTGGCTTGCACCTTGAATGATCAGCTAGAAATGTGACAGCAGAGTGGTGACCCAACAATCACACCAAAATGCACACCAGATACTGCCACAGAAATACATCTGCCTTGAGTACTGCTTGGGCACTTAAGATAACAAGGTCCTTTACTTCCAATAATATTTTATATATTAACAATTGATAGATTTGGCAGAGGTAGAAACTCAAATTACATTCCAACTTCCATTGTTCCTAGAAATTCTAGGAGACTATGCAGCCTGGGTCAGGCTGACACAGTTACATTGGCCAGAAAAACTGAATTTTTAAATTTTGCTTTTGGCCCAGTAAGATGGAAAAACTATTTCACAAAGCACATCATGAGACTTTGGTCAAAATCATCTCATGATGGTCTTTTCAATTCTTGTAACAAAAAGATACAGGTTCCTTGCCTGCCCTACTATGAACAGAATCTTCTTTGAGACATTAAATGACGCATGCTTGGAATGGAAGATTTAGCAATAACATAGCCAAAAATAGAAAATGCAGAAAGAGAGGGCCCGAAGCTTAGTATATTGATAAAAGATACTTGGGAATGTTTTGCATTTGAAAATAAGCACAGTCATATGCTCCCACCCTGCCCTTGCTCTCCCAAAAAAGTGATAGAAAGAGAAGAAAATCAAGAGTTACAGGCAGAACTCTGTCTATTCCAGGTGCAAGTATTGTGTTATCAAAGTGCAAAGTTTGGAATCAGAGGCGTTATCTAGCAAAACTTCAGTTGGCGTTTGGTGTTTATTGCTGGGAGGAGATGATTGGGAAAAAATGTAAATAATGCCTGGTGTAATTTCAGAGGCCCAGAAGCACACCAGGCACAACCACCAGGGGCTAGAGGTAGGGTTTCTGCAATCTCCACAGTTCCTTTCTCCTCCCTATGGCCAGCATAGGCAAAAATAAATAATGCAAATTTAGCAACTCGAGTCAACATTTGGACAAGTTATTCAGGTCACAGTATTTGGCTTCTCTTGTTGCAAAATATAATCTTGAACTTACTGGTTTGTCTGTTGTCGTTTTTTACAAATGGCCAGAAGATTGTATCCCTTTTCATGTTTGAAAATGGAAGTAAGCTGACCTGAAAAAAACTAAGGCTGCAACCCTGATGCATTTTAAAAAGTCTGTGGAGTGTTTGGTCACTAACTTCACTGGAAATACTGAAGAAAGACTCTGGATGGAGTTCCCCAGCCACTGAGGCGATGCTTCGAGGGAAAGAGCAATGCTCACCCAATAGAGCGAACATGGCTTGAAGATGTTCCCCCAGCTCACGAAGCGGGTCCCTGAATAGCATGGCACAATGAGTTCATTAATTCCCTCAGCCGTTTGGCCTAAAACACCCAGAGGGTTAAGCGAAAGGGGGGAGGGGGGATGACAGTGGAAACCTGCTCATAGAAAAATGTTTGCCTTATGAATTAGGGTTGGCCTGGGGGGGAATGAGAAGTTCAGCGTCCAATAATTTCAAAACAGGGTCTATATTCTTTTAGATGAGGGCGAAGCAAACCATTCATCCATTTCATTTGTCTGCCTCTCTGCATAACCAAGCTGCCTTTAAGAGCAATTGTCCTCACTAGGATTTTGCTTCAGTGCCAAGTAAAGTGCACTGCCTGTTTCAGTAGTGGGCACAGGGTTCTCTTCCCCACCCACCACCATATCAAACTGGATGTGTAAGGACCAAATGTAGATGAAGACCCAGGTATAGAAACGATTTCCCTCTCGCTGTCTCTATGACCACTATAGACCTAGAGGCAAAGGTGAAATCAAGCCTGACACCACCAGACAAACAAATGAGGCCCAGTGCCATCAAATACACAAACACACGCACACATACAGGCGCATCACATGCACAACTTGGGCTGAAATCAGATGAATGAAGTCCAGCCAAAGCGTACCAGGGAGTGGAGAGGAATTCTCCAAGGGAGTTTCCCAGCCAGCTTCCTGAGCTTTTACCCTCAAGTGAATCCCTTTCCTGGATTGGTCACAAGAAAAGAACAGCAAATGTTGCTACAGCACTATGGTCCACAGATCTGGGAGCCAGTGGCTTTGTTCAAGAAATGGCACGTCTCTGAGTCAGGCGCACTTCTGAGGAGGATGCATCACACCCAAGGCAGCTGGCAGGCAGAGGGAAAGGAAATGCAGGGTCCAGCAACAGACTCGAGAAATACTAATTACAGAAATAGCCCATGCCAGGTACAAAGGCTGAGTGGAAACTCACTCTGGCATCTCCCCAACAGATTTGCCACTGCCCTCCAATAAACAATGGGTGCATCTCCACACTCCTGTCTCCTCCAAAGAGACTATTTTTGTTTAAATCTGCAAACAGAATATAACAGCCCTTTTAGCCCTCTTGCTTCCCTACCATCCCCATCCTGCAAAGATGCTGGGATTGTCATTTTTAAAGGACTGTTTGGAGTGAATCGTTCCTTCCACTCACTTTTGTCACAGCCTGCCAAAAAAATAATAATAAAGAACACAACACCCAACACAAGCAAGAATTCCCCCAACATCAGCAGTGGTTTAACAAACATTGTCACAAGCCTTTAGAGCAGGGGTGCCCAAACTACAGCTCATGGATGGGCACATTTTGCTTCTGCTTCCAGGAGCGACAAGGGTGGCATGGGCTGGATGAATTGGTGTCAGGGGCCAGATCTGGCCTCCAGGCCGTAGTTTGGGCACCCATGGTTTAAGCAGAAAAAATGGCAGCTTAAAATTTATCTCATCCTGTTGCAAAACAGATTGCAAGGCGTGTTTTACTTTTGCTTCCGGTGGGAGGAACCACGTGACCGGCCTGCGGCCCAAAAAGTTTGGGCACCCCTGCTTTAGAGTTTTCGAAATGTCATGGCATCTGACAGAATTTTTAGGAAAAGGTTAAGGCCCAAATGAGATCAACCCATTGGAATGCACTACTTAGCAGAGAAGGAAACCTGGTCAGACCAGTTCATTCATCAGCATGACACAGGAATGGCTAACAATTTATAGGAGCTCACATCCGTTTGCACTGAGTTGTAAATGAGGGAGAGTTTGTCCACCACCATGTAGTCTAAACAAGTCAGGTCCCCCAGTAACGCAACTTCTGCCCCCCATCCCCACTTCTATATGGCTGGCATTTGTTCTGGCTCTTCCTGCCACAGGAAATACCTGGAGCTACATCATTGTTTCCTCTTCTTCCCCTTGCTGCGCTTGTGCTTGAATGCCATTGTGTTGGCTCTTCCATTTTTTAAAAAAGTGAGGTTACCTTTCCCCCCCAATAAGAGTAAATGAGTGGGGCAGCAGCCAAAAGGGGTTACAGTGCCAGCAGTGTTGGAGAGTTTAAGGAATCCGAGGACTGATCACCGCTGCTGCTGCTCCTCCGGTGAGCTTTGGAGCAGGACTCTGAAGGGGAGAGTGGTGACTCCTGGTCTAGCATGCTAGGGTAGGTGAAGACCAAGTTGGATGCTCCAGGAGTGATGGCAGGTGTTGAGGTCACCACAATGGGAGTGTTAAGGGGTTCTTCTCCATAAAACCCCCCTACAATGCTGATGGGTTTGATGACAGACCTCTGCTCTTTTTCAAGATCAGAAGAAGAGGAGGGAATCTCCTCTTCCACTGGCTCCTGTTTCACCACGATGGGACCACTCATTCCAGTCCGGAGAGTCTGGAGGCTGTGAGAAGGTGGAGTTCGATGCTCCTCGGGGCTGATCTTGCACATGGGGCTGTGAGCCATCAGCATGAACTTCAGTTTCTCCTTCTCTTTCTCCAGCTCAGCAATCTCCTTCTGCAGCACTGACTTCTCCTCCTCCAACTCTTCCGTTTCCTGCAGATCCAAAAGAAATAGGTCAAAAGCAGCAGAAACTCGCATTGAATTGGCACACAGAAGGCCAAGAAAAATGTAGATAAACAGATAATTTTAGACTTTGTGGGGTACAATATTATCTCTTGGTGATTATAGTGAAGTGTCTCCCACCTGAACTAGATAACTTTCGAGCTCCTTTCTAAACATTGGGTCAATCCAGATTTTAAAGTAGAATGAAACATACATCAGTGCACCTTAACTTGACGAGATCATACTCAGTGATTATAAGATTAGCTGCCCGGAGAATGGTGACTAGCTACTGAAAGGCAGAATCTATCTTCTGGAGTAGAAATAGTCTGGCTAAAAATGATAGACAAGGCAATCTATTGGCATCCCACAAACCCACACATTATCTGTATGCTTCAGAAAGAATAGATTAATTACCAAACTAGTGTGAAACACAACATTTATGTTGCCTAAATCTTTCTTTGAAATTAAACTAAGAATTTCAATGTTCCACTTATCTTAAACCTCACACGTTTTTGTTGTTTCGACAGTGAACTAGAGAATATACCTGGAGACTGTGCTTCAACCTACTGCCACAAGCATCTAGTAGGAACAGTGAAAAAGTGTCTTCCATGCCCACACACTCATTGCCCCAATAGCCATCATATCACCAAGAAGTTAGAGTCAGCACAACTGAGAAGTTAACTGTCCTTCTTCGTTGGAAGGATGCCTAAGCATGGCTACTGTTTTAAGGCAATTCCCATACTTCAACAATTCTGATCCCACCAATATGTACGCAAAAATTATTCTGGTCTTTTGACTGTCCAAAGGTTGACAGACAGACATCTACTCTGCTATGTTCAATCAACTGGGGATCAGCTGATATTTTATGATGTTGGATGGGATATTTGCTGTAATGTTTCTGAAACTCTTATGACTTGATATTTTGTACTGTAACTGTGATATTGTGTTTTCTTTGTTAGCTGCTCAGAGTCGCTCTGCGAGTGGGGTGGCATACAAATTGAAAAAATTAAATTAAATTAAATTGTATCTTGTTATTCCTAAACCTATAATCCTGGAGAAAGAGAGCCATCTTTATCAGAATGCAATATACATGTTATACAAAGATCAACTCTGGATGACTGGAAAGAAGGCAGCTTTTGAGCGGGAATACGTACCGCCTGGAGTTTCTCTGTCAGTTCTCGGCGTCTGTTACGACATTTAGCAGCTGCCAATTTGTTCCTCTCCCTCCTAATCCTTCGTTTTTCCTCTTCCTCAGGTGACAACTGTGTCCCGAGAAATAAACAACAATATAAGTTTGGGCTGTCAGGCGGAATAATGCCTTTTGAAACAATAAACAACACGAAAAGAAGACATGTCTCGTGAATTCTATGGCACCTTTAAACTTTCAAGGCCAATTCTTACTGAAAATGTAATGTTTCACCCATTAACCAAATAGCCCATGACCACAAGTGCCAAGTGCCAAAAGTTTCTTAAAGCCAAGACTCAGAAAAGGAAGATTTTAGGTCTGTGGCCAGCGTGCCATGACTTGAAAAATCCAACCAGGATCCAGACAGTCAATAAAGCCGTTGATCCTGTGATAGTTATGGTAAGAACAAGCATGGAACGGTTTCAAGGAAGTATTATGGCCTCAATATATTATAGCACTACTACCTAAGCCACACAGGAAGAGAACTGCCAAGATGGTGGGTGGGAGAGCAAGGAAATGAAGAAACCAGAGGACGATTAGGCAAGAAAACACTGAAATCTGCAATCAAGGCCAAACACATGGTCGAAGCTTCCAGATGTTTCACAACTTGAGTTGGTTTATGAGGTAAAAGCATAGGAAGATGTTGCAAGCTTATCGGTCTTGAAACAAACTATTTGCCTCTTCTCATATGAAAACACTCATTAATTGAAAAGCCTGGAATCAAGGTTGTTGGGGCAAGGTTGTTGGGGCAAGGCGAATAGGCCCTTTAAGTCACAGGGAACTATTTTCTCTGCTCTGATTTTTCATGATAACACTCTGTTTCCTAAATCATCAGACAGCCCTTACTAAAGAGAAGAGAAATGTCAGGCTGAACAAGATCACATTATGCTCACATAGGAGTGAAATCAAAGGCCAGAAAAAGGCAAAGCACTGTATGCAGCCGAGGAAGGGGTGACAGTTAGCATCTTGTTCTGGACTTGCTTGCTTGCTTTTGGTTTCTTGGTATTTATAATTTTATTCAATTTGTCTACATTTTTTTATTGTAAAGATTTTTACGTAGCCCAGAGTGGGAAAATATCCCAGATGGGCTGGATATAAATGTAATTAATAAATAATGATAAATATTGATACTTTTTTCCCAACAGGGCTTCGTTTGCTTATACCAGGGGTGCCCAAACATTTTGGGCCACAGGCCAGTCACATGGTTCAGTGGGCCAGTCATGTGGTTCAGCAGGCCAGTCATGTGGTTCTTCCCACCGGAAGTTGAAGTAAAATGTGTCTTGCAATCTGTTTTGCAATAGGTTGAGATAGATTTCAAGCTACCATTTTCTCTGCTTAAACCAGGGTGCCTAAACGCCAATTCATCCAGCCCACACTACCCTTGTCCCTCCTGGAAGCAGAGGTAAATTATTTCAGTCAACATAGTTTTAGGATACTTTATCAAGAGGTGGCAGCCCCTAATTTAATCTACAAAAAAGAACTAGGCAATTCATGGAGATAAAGATATCAAGGATTACAAGTCACAATGGCTATGGATTGCCAAAAGCAAAATGCCTCTAAATACATGTTTGTTTGTTTGTTTGTTTGTTTGTTTGTTTGTTTGTTTGTTTGTTTGTTTGTTTGTTTGTTTGTTTGTTTGTTTGTTTGTTTGTTTGTTTGTTTGTTTGTTTGTTTGTTTGTTTGTTTGTTTGTTTGTTTGTTTGTGAGGGTGTCAAAGGAGGCCTGATGCCCTCAAGATTTGCTTGTGCAACCCCAGAGGTATCTGATAGGTTATTGTGGGAAACAAGGTGATGGAATTACAGCATCAGATTGCTTTCGCCCCATCCTGCAGGGAAATTCTTACCCTCTTCGGATGGAAAAACAGTAAAAAGAAAAAGAAATGCAGAGTGAACCAGGAATCTCATTCTGAGTTTTCAATTTACAGTATTTGTGTAAATTAAAATCTGTTTTAAGATATATTTTTACAGTTTAAACTAGTTATTTTAATTCTAATATATGTTTAATTGTTCTTAATGCCATAATTCATCATATTTTTAAGCAATCTGTCTTTTAATCATTTGTGGGGTGTCTTGATTCCTGCATTTGGGAGAAATGCAGCATAGAAATAAAAATAATAAATAATACTCTAGTTCTCAGCCATGCATCCTCAGGATTGGCAAAGTGAGATGTTTTAACTCCAGCCCTGTTCCAGTAAAATTAATCCAAAACAAAATAATCTCCAGATTGTCTTTATTTATTTTTTAAAAAGTATAACCCCCAGAATCACCTAACCAAGGGCCATGCCAGCTAAGGGATTCTTTCTTCAGAATATGGTCTACTTGGCATGGCAGTAGACCAAATTAAATAAATACATTTTCCAACTTCCATACGTGATCTTGTCAGGAATTCTCTGTAACAACTAAAACTTCAAAGGAGCTATATTGTCATATGACTCTTAATTTCAGAGTTATTCAGAAGTTCCAGCATCTGAGTGGCACATTCTTTGTGGGTTAGTGTTAGGCCGAACAGCTAAGTATTTTAGTTGAAATACATAATTATTATTATTCTTTAAGTGTCATATCCAATTCCAAATATTGGCTATCCTCATGGCAATCAGCCATGAAGTTTGTCCTGGGAACAATATAATGCAATGGCCTTCTATTTGACTTCCGCATCGCCGCATGACACCTGTACACTGATCCAGTTCCGCAAGTCACTTTCTGGTCCTGAGCCCTTTTGGCACACAAAGTCCACATCAGCCACAGGCCAGTATTGATGAAGCTACTGCCCTTACATCAAGATGGATTCAAATGGGATTTAATCCACTTGGGGACCATCACCCTTCTCTGTGGACTTTGCCACCCAAGGCTGTTAGTCCTCAGGGTTATCAGTTTAGTTAAACGCTGCCTGATGATTAGCGTTGAGTTGCTGGCAGTGTGGTCTACTCTATTACCAGAGCAGGATAACTTGGCCAGACTGTCAAAATACATAATAAGATAGATAATCTTTATTAATAGTTCCACTCATTTTGATAGGCCAGACCCTGGAAAAATCCCCACTAAAGCACAAATTTAAGGAGAAGCATGAGATACAATGTTCTCTGGCATCAGTCTTAACTCCACAGTGAGATCATCATTACATCCCAGGCTTGCTACCTGAGATTCTCTCACTGAAGATGTCAGAGACTGAAAAATAGTTTTGTATGTGCAAAACATGCATTCTCCTGCTATATGAGCTGTAGCTGCCTGGCATGGTTTCTGTGAATCCCTCAAATTAAAACAGCCACACAAGCTAGCACCTTCTTCCAAGAAACCCAGGAATCTGAAAAAGGCTCCATTTTCAACAACTGTGCTCTGAGCATTGAATTTGATCTTGGAAACCGCATGTTCGGTTCCACACTCATTCAGGTAAATGATACATCATTTTGACCAATGTAGCTACCTGCTCATCTCTTCTCCTTCGACCCACTGCAGTTCCAATGGTTTTAATGACACCAGGTCTCTGAAGAGCTGTATGTCCAGTAATTGAAGACAGATTTGGCAGCGCATGGCTGTAAAGATGAGAGCGAGAGTAGGCACTTGGCATGGAGGTGATCACAGTAGGCTGAACCATCCACTGCAAATCTTGGCTGGTGGTGATGGCGTTCAGAGTAGGAATGAAAGTGTTGCTCGATCCTGGCATATCTACCCGGAATTTCTAGGATATGCAGAAAGAGAGACGGAAAGAAATCAGTAAAACTGCCACACTGCTGTAGTATTACCTGTTGGTAGCCAAAGGATGTAATACATTTAATAAAAATAAAATGTGTCACATATTGATTGTCCATTATCTATTCTGGATGCTTGAATATAATTGGTAACGCTGGAGACTGAATCTGGGACTTTAAATGTTCAAAGCACGCGCTCCATACCATTGAAAGAACCAAACACTATGCACTTTAGATTTGATGATACTTTTCAAGCAAGTGACCAGATGCAACCTTCCGGGAGCACAATGTCATCTGGGCAAAGGTAATTTCCAAACTAGGCAATCAACAGCAAATCTGGCAACCAATAATCAACCTGTCACTTTCTCCATACAGAAACTAAAGGGCTTGAAAATCTGAAGTTGTAGACCAGGGGTGCTCAAACTATGGCCCGCAGGTTGGATCCGGCCCATGGCACCTAATAATCTGGCCTGCACCACTCCCAGAAGTGGAAGTAAAATGTGCATGCGCAAAACACTGCCGTAAATTCACCCACAGCTGTCGTAAACACATTTACGACACCCACTGTTGCATTTATGGCAGCGTTTTGCGTATACATGTTTTACTTCCACTTCTGGTAGGAGGAACCATGTGACCAGCCTGCTCAATCATGTGACCAACATGGCACCCCTGCTGTAGGAAATGGGTGGCACTCCAGATGCAACTCCCATCATCCCTCACCATGGTTGACTCAGCCTTCCATCTTTCTGAGATTGGTAAAATGAGTATCCATCATGTTGGGGTCAAAATGCTTATAACCTTGTGAACCAGCCAGAGAGTGCACTAAGCACTAAGGAGAGGTATATAAGTGAAATTGCTATTGCTATCTACTATCTTTGTGGAACATATTGGAATGCATGAGAATAAATGAGGAAAAATCGGGAAAATAAGCAACACTAGGTACATCTGGACATCTTCCAACAATTCCCTCACAAAATCCCACCACTCAAATGCCCTGTTTCCAAAATGCAATATGGTAACTGGGGATGGGGTGGATGGGATCGAGAAACAGTAACTAATTTTGGATCGACAAAGCCTTGGCAATATTTGAAAGAATGAAACAAGCTATCTCCCTGCCCCTTCACCATAAACATGGGGCCACATGTTCTCTATATGAAACGAAAAGGAAGAGGCGACCGTTAATGCGATGCCTATAACATATGATGCCTTAAATACGCACATACGAACAGTATCAGCCATAAGGTGTACTGTACATGTAAATCTTTAATATCTTTAATGTCACTTCAAAGGAACATAAAGAGACTTGGTTTTATGAGATGTGATGGTATTTATCTAATTTTGACCTGACTTTTTCTAAAATCATTTATTTGTCCTAATTTGAACAAGTCATTGTTATTTGTCAAATCCCTTTAAAAGTTGCTTTTGAAATCTCTTGGATATGAGGAAAAGCACAGGAAACAAATCTCTTATGAAAAGGAAGGCAGGAACTCTGTTCCCTTTTTCCACCAACAGGACACTAGATTTTCAGCAATGGTCTCAGCAAAAAGAATGGATAAAAATGGTGTGAAAGTGAATTAGAGAAATACCTCCACAGCTGCAGCAGGTTTACGTGCCTATATTTTATTAATAATACCCTATAAAACATGTTTGGGGATTCACATCTGAAAAATTCCCTGCAGCAATTTGCTCTGTCTAGACAAAACAAAGGAGCCGCTTTTAAAAACGCACTAGGTAATAACCCTCTACAAATATATGTATGAAAAAACCAAAAAAAATAAGTACACCTTATTTCCAGACAGAGGTAAATCCATCTGAATAGTTTACTGGCACTAAAACAACCAGAGGAATTGAATCAAACAAAAGGCAGTCCCTGGAGGGGAAAATGCAAGAGAAAGAATACTTTTGTCTAAGAAGGGAGCCATTCAGGAGCCACACAAAGATCAGTTTAGCCCTATAGCCTATCATTTTCCAATACTGAGGATTTAAAACACATTAACTAAAAATGGTTTGCTATATGCTGGGAAAACATCCACACCCATTTGGCCAATGAAGTGATAGCAAAGCAAGAGGGCATTGTAAGAATAGATTAGAACTAGTCAGTAAAGACTTCTGCACCAACTCCAATTACTGGAGCAGTCTTGCAGATAAATTGCAGAAATGCAAGTCAACACATACCTAGGTCTCTGTGATTCAAAGGGGCTACTCTAGCTGGGACTAACAACTGAATTCAAATCTTGCAAGTCAACACTTACGTCGGTCTCTGTGATTCAATGGGTCTACTCTAGCTGGGACTAACCACTGAATTCAAGTCCTTAGTCCCAAAGAAGACAGTCAGGTAGACCTGAAACATTCACAAGTAACATACAGGAGAGACAACTACATGTTTACTAACTGGCTGTCCCATGTATGTGATGGCCAAACATGGATGATCTTCTCTTAGTTACTGCTAAGGTAAAGGTAAGATAAAGGTCACCCTTGCTTGAAAGCCAGTCCTATCTGACTCTAGGGTTCAGTGCTCATCTCTGCTTACAGCCAAAGAGCCACCGCTGTCTGCATTTGCAGGCATTTCCATGGACATATGGCAGGCATGACTAGACACCAGAGTGCACAGAACACTGTTTACCTTCCCACTGAAGTGGTACCTATTTATCTACTTGCAATTTCTTGCTTTTGAACTGCTAGGTTTACAGGAGCTAGGACAAAGACAGGAGCTCACTCCATCCATGCAATACTTGGGTCTCGAACTGCTGACCTGCCGACCTTCCAGTCGTCAACTTCAGCGTCTTACCCACAAAACCACCGCAGTCCCTTAGATACTTGTAGACAGCTATCTTCCAAGAGAAAAGAGCACAATATTATTCCTTCTAATTCAAATGAGACAAACTTCTAGGCCACGTTCTAGAACTATGTGGTAACTCAATATTTTGGAAAAAATGTAGCCACTTTTGCCTTTCCTCCACAACAGCTAAAACCCTTGAGCAAAATTTATTTACTAAGCTGTTGCTGGCTGTTGTTGTTCAGTCACACAGTCAATTCCCACCCTTTGCGTGCAACCCTATGGACCATTGCCTGCCAGGCACCTCTGTCCTCCACCATCTTCCTGCATCTACAATACCATCCAGCCATCTCATTTTTGGCCACCCCCTTCTTCTTTTGCCCTCCATCTTTCCCAGCATCAAAGCTTTCTTAAGTGAATCTTCTCTTCTCATTTGATGTCCAAAGTAGTTTAGCTTCATCTTTGCTATTTGACCTTCTAAGGAGCAGTCAGGGTTAATTTCTTCTAAGATTGACTTATTTGTTCTCTTCACTGTCCAGGGGACTCTCAAAACTCTCCTCTAACACCACATTTCAAAGGTGTCTATTCTTCTACGCTCAGCTTTCCTAATGGTCCAGCTCTCACAACCATACATTACCCCTGGGAATACCATTGCTTTGATTATACGAATTTTTGTTTGCAAGGTGATGTCTCTACTTTTCACTATGTTCCCCACGTTTCTCATAGTTTGTCTTCCAAGAATCAGTCACCTTTTTATTTTATGGCTGCAATCACCATCTGCAGTTATCTTAAATCCTAAGAAAGTAAAATCTCTCACTGCTTCTACTTCTTCCCCATCTATTTTCCAGGGACTGATAGGGCCTGTTGCCATTATCTTGGTTTTCTTGATGCTGGGTCTCAAGCCAGCTTTTGCACTCTCTTCTTTCAACCTAAGCAAGAGCTTCTTTAGATCTTCCTCACTTTCTGCCATTACGGTAGTGTCATCTGCATATCTCAAATTGTTGATGTTTCTCCAAGCAATTTTGATCCCATATTGTGATCCCTCCATCCCTGCATTGCGCATTATGTGCTCTGTGTATAAGTTGAATAAGCAGGGTGAGAAAATGCAGCCTTGTCTTACTCCTTTTCCTATTCCGAACCACTCTGTCATTCTGTATTCTGTCCTAACTATTGCTTCTTGACTCATGTAAAAATATCTCATGAGGCCTAAAAGGTGTTCTGGTATTCCCATCTCTTTAATTACTTGCCACATTTTGTTGTGGTCCACACAGTCAAAGGCCTTGGTGTAGTCAATGAAACAGAAGTAGACTTTTTCTGATATTCCTTTGTTTTCTCCATGATCCAATGTATGTTGGCAATTTGGTCTCTAGTGCCCCTGCCTCTTTTGAACCCAGCCTGCACTTCTAGTAATTCTCTCTCCACGTGCTGCTGAAGTCTATCCTGTATTATCTTGAGTGTCATCTTGCTAGTGTGTGGGATGAGAGCAATTGTTCAATAATTTGAACATTCTTTGGCATTACCCTTTTTTTGGGATTGGAACGTATACTGATCTTTTCCAATCCTGTGGCCATTGTTGTGTTTTCCAAACCTGCTGGCATATAGAATGCAATAATTTGATTCCATCATCTTTTAGGGCTTTGAAAAATCTAACTGTGATATCATCATCTCCACTGGCTTTGTTGTTTGCAGTGCTTTTTAGGGCCTTTCTGACTTCACTCTCTGGGATGTCTGGCTCAAGTTCAATTTCCGCATCATTGTTATTTTCAGGGGTGTTAAGGTCCTTTTTGTAGATTCCTCTGTGTACTCTTTCCATATTTTCTTAATCTCTTCTCCATCAGCTAACTCCTTGCCGTCTTTGTCCCTTATCATGGTCCTTTTTGCTTTAAATATTCTCTTGATTTCCCCAAATTTTTTGAAAAGATCTCTAGTCCTACCCCTTATGTTGTTTTCCTCTATTTCTTTGCACTGTTCATTTAGGTAGGTTTCCTTATCTCGCCTTGCTTTTCTTTGAAATTCTGTATTCAAGTGATTGTATTTTTTCCTTTCTCCTTCACCTTTTGCATTTCTTCTTTCCTCTGCTATTTTAAGAGCCTCATCATGGCTAGACACATGATATGCATGAGTAAAATCTGGAGACGATAATAAATTTGAATTCCTAAGTCTTAGGATCAAAGATCACTGCAGATGGTGATTGCAGCCATGAAATAAAAAGGTAACTGATGCTTGGGAGACAAGCTATGAGAAACCTGGGGAACATAGTAAAAAGTAGAGACATCACCTTGCAAACAAAAAATCCCATAGTCAAAGTAATGGTATTCCCAGTGGTAATGTATGGTTGTGGACCATTAGGAAAGCTGAGCACAGAAGAATAGATGCCTTTGTAATGTGGTGTTGGAGGAGAGTTTTGAGAGTACCCTGGACAGCGAGGAGAACAAATAAGTCAATCCTAAAAGAAATCAACCCTGACTGCTCCTTAGAAGGTCAAATAGTAAAGATGAAGCTAAAGTACTTTGGACATCAAATGAGAAGAGAGGATTCACTTGAAAAAGCCTTTAGCTGGGAAAGGTGGAGGGCAAAAGAAGAAGGGGGCAGCCAAAAATGAGATGCCTAGATGGTATTGTGGATGCAATGGGCACAGAGCTGGGCGGGCTGAGGAAGATGGTGGAGGACAGAGGTGCCTGGCAGGCAATGGTCCATAGGGTCGCAAAGGGTCGGAATCAGCTGTGCGACTGAACAACAACAAAAAGTATCTTCTATATAGATCAAAGAAAGAAAAAGGCCCAGACAACTTGTTTGTCAGCCAACATCTATCGCAGAAGAAAAGAGATCTTGAACTTTGTTTGCAGCCTTCTGCCAAAGTCTGATAGTCCTTGTGTAAACAGAATGTCATTTCTCATACATAAATGAACGTATTTAACAATAGTTGCCAGCAGCCTGTTAATCAGAACCTGTCTGATTAATGTGAACTAAGGAAACCTATTCTGCTAGAAGCTGGAGACTGTAAATCCTTACTACTGTGACTAAAAATGTAAAGAAACACATTCAAGTTGCCTAATAATCTTCATGCATATGTTTTAGATAACAAACTAGTAGTTAAGAGACCACGTTGGAGCAACATTATCATTCAGGTATGTAATGCCTGTCTCAACGTCTAGTGACTCATAGCCCGGAAGACATTCATATCTTCTACATAAGGAGTTGTAAACAAACTTATTTCAAATGACTCCTTTGGTATCAACAAACGTTGACCTCTTTTCTTTCAAATTTATGATACACATTGTTTTCTGAATGTAATATCTAACTGCATCAACAGACAAATAGTGTTCAAATCAAGGTAAGAGTGTCACTTTATTCTGCACTGGTTAGACCTCACTCAGACTGCTGTGTCACAGTTTAAGAAGGATACTGAGAAGCAAGAAGTCCAAAGGAGATTGACTGAGATAATAAAACATTGGAGACCATGCCCAACATGGCATGGTTGAGGGTTCAGGACATATTTAGTTTGGAAAACAGAAACCTGAGAAGTGATTGTGATAGCCTTCTTCAAATATTTGGCAGGCTATAATATGAAAGAGGAGTTGAGCTGTCGAGAATAGGATATAAAGTAGTGGGTGCAAATCCTGGGAAAGGAGATTTCAACTCAACTTTCGGAAGAACTTCTTACAGTGAGAGCTGTTTATTAGTGGAATTGATGACCCCAGAGGTTCTCTAGCACTGGAGGTGTTTAGATAGAGGTTGGATGACCAACTATCAGGAATGCTTTAAATGAGGATTTCCTGTTTTGGTGATATCTTCCAGCCCTTCTTCTTCTTCCATATCTGAATCCAAATATAGGTGATCATGATGGCGATTAGCCAGGAAGACTGCTGAGAATATAATGCAGTGGGCTTTCATCTGCACCGCATGGCCCCCATACCACTGATTCAGTTCTGCAGGTCACTTTCTGATCCTGAGCCCTTTTGGCACGCAAAGTTCTCATCAGCCCCAGGCCAGTATTTATGAAGCTGCTGCCCTTGATCAAGATGGATTCAAATGGAATTTAATCCAGTTGGGGACTATCACCTTTCTCAGTGGATTTTGGCACCCAAGGCCATTAGTCCTCAGGATTGTCTGGTTAGGTAACCACCAGCCCTAGATTTCTATGATTCTGTTATCTTCGTATGCTTTCTTACAAAGCTGACTTCCTCTAGTAAGAGCAGACCTCACAACCACATAACAGATTCATATAGCACAACCCTTCCTGAGACAGTTTATTATATTCTGTATTCCCTGTCTGCTTAGATATTGCTTTATTCATTGGGACATTTTACTTGAGCATGGTAGCTACAATGGTACAGTTTCCAGTGGAGTGACTTTGTCAACCTCTTGCAAAGAAACAGAAACTTTTGTGGCAATCAACACATTGACTGGCATAAGTATTTGCAGAGTGCTGCTAAAAATCTTGTCATTTTTAATGTGTCACAATATTCTGCTGCTTATACAATGGAACTGGAATCACAAAACACATATCTGTGTACAAAGACTGTTTCCACACTTATCGGTGAAAGAAGGTTGTGCAGTCTTCTATTTTATTTCATGCATAGTCTCCAAAACCCAGAAAAAGACAACATCTCAAAATACATGGGCATGGAATCTTTCACAATTGTTTCCTCTATGTCTTTGCAGGTAAAAACATAATACATGTATATGAAACAGCTTCAAGGCATAGATATGTTCCATTAAGGTGTCATCTTACCTATGAAACTTAGCTCTGAACTCAGTGGAAGTTTTTGCATTCTGAGAAATACAGAAGACCAGTCACCTCAAGACAGTAGTTTACTGTGGAGCTAGAGGACACCCAAAGTTAACAACATCTACCATATCCCATAGAGATGTTGTGCAAGGAAATAAGCACCATCTACGTTAAACCAGTAATATGTTAAACCAGTAAGAGGTTAAACTCCTTAGCATATGCTTTGCTTGGCAACTTCACACTTTTAAGATTGAAAGGGGGACATTTAAAACTAATCTGAATAATCATTTGTTACTGCTAGCAGTAGGAAACTGTATTGATATGCATGCTTCTCTATCATTCTGCTTGATTACTCCTTACCTCATTGCTTTGTGATCCATTTGCCTTGTGATATTTTGACCCCTGCATCTGGTATATATTAACCATGCCTGGAAGTTTTACTCCTTTGACTGAAGAAGTGGACTTGATTCACGAAAGCTCACAGTAAAAATATAGCAGTTAGTCTTTAAAGTGCTGCAATGTTTTTGTTTTTGTTTTCTGATACATCTACGTTTAGTTCACTATGAGACAACCATATTGATATGCATTAATAATAATAATTTTGTGTCAAAAATTATTCTGGGTTGAAAGGATTTTTTGCGGGAGAAACTCCGCTCAGGGAACACCCAAATGAGGCTCCTTTCATGTCTCCAAAAGCTCGGACAGAGATGGGCACTCAATCTGTCATGCAGTACCCAGGTTTCAAACTGCCAGTTTGTCAGCCTTCCAGCTAACAAGGCGAGCTTCTTAAACACTGAGCCAGTGCAGCCCCTGTTATCCATTTAAAATAAGAGATATCAGTGATGACTAGAATCAAGGATCCAGCAAAGTATTACACAAGATTGCTACACATTTCTACAGCACTCTTCAGCACACAGAGTGCTTTATCATTATCTTATTTATCACCACAACAATCCCATGAAGTTATTTAGAATGTGTTGTCCAAGGCCAGCCTATATCAACTGTGTGATGAATAAGGCCTTCAAAATCTAAACTCAACATGTTCTCCACTACATGAAAAACAGCTATCTTTTAGAGATTCTTGTAGTTTACCGAAAACAGAAATAGGTGACTAATGATTTATGGAATAAATCTCAGCATGTGAGCCAGAAACAATTATCTATGCCAGGAACAACCATACCACATGATGGACCAAACATAGTGGTTGGACAATGAAGTAAAGAGAACACAACAAAGTTCAACTGCTTTTGACTCATGTGCTCCTTTAGGTTTAATCTTGAAGGGCATTTTCAGGATTAGCAACATCATCTCTACACCACACAGCATGAGAGAACAAACTATATCCTCTTGCTTCAATGCAAGGTTTATTTGTACTGCAAGACAGTAACACTGTTTTTAGAAAAATATCATACCAGTGCTGTCGCTCTCACTGCATGGTACAGTACTTTACAAGTATAGCAACTACATTGATGTTTTGGCCCAAAAGAACATGCAACCTATGCTGACCCAGTCTTTCCAGCATGAAAGTTCAACCTAGGTCCTAGGACATGCCATGTAATAATAGGAAGAGATCTCAGAACATTTTTCAGTTGCCTTTCCATCCCCAAGAAGTTATCTAGTGTACATTCAGCTCACGCTTCCAGACAAAACTGAGCCTCTTTCGGAGGTTCAGCTATTTGCAGTGTTGCTGATCATGTGGCTGAAAGAGCAGAAAGCAAGGTCAAGTATAGGGAACTCAGCCTTCTGGCAGTAGTTATGAACATGGCTAAAATGTGATGGATGGAAAACACAGTTGGGTGGCCTGAGGAAAAGCAAAGGGCTGACCACTTGCCTATCCAGACAACTGCTGGAGAGCATCCCCTAGGGAAGAGATTCAAAGCTAGAGAGCAAAATGTATGCCGATGTATAGTGACAGAAGGACTGCGGTGACTTAGTGGTTAAGACGCTGAACTCGATAACTGGAAGGTTGGCAGGTGATCAGTTCAAGACGCAAGTGCTGCATGACGGCATGAGCTCCCATCTCCGACCCAGCTCCTGCTAACCTAGCAGTTTGAAAGCAAGAAACTGCAAGTAGATCCGTAGGTACCACTTTGGTTGGAAGGTAAACAACATTCTGTGTCTAGTCATGCCTGCCACATGTCCACGGAAACGTCTGCAGATGGCTCTTGGTTGATAATGGAGATGAGCACTGAACCCTAGAGTCGTATATGACTGACTTTTGAGCATGCTTTACCTTTACTATAGTGACAGGCCTTTTCCTCCCTCCAAAAAAAGTTCTCTTTTTTCTTGACTATTGCTGCCAAAATACAATGTCCATGTTCTTGTTAAACCCAGTGATGGGGGACAACTGTCCCCTTCAGATGTTTTGGGCTTTCCCTTTCAAATCCCCAGTCAGCACAGCCAGCATGTAAGGAATTGGAGGAACTTGGAACTGTGGTCCAAAATATTTGAAAAGCCACAATTCCACTAACCCAGTTTAACTCTTTTGAGCCGTCAAAAGAACTTAAAGAAAGAAACCTGAAAGTAAGTTTGACACATACTGTAATAATAATTTCATGTCAGAGATTACTCTGGGTTGAAAGGATTTTTAGGGGACGCCCGAATGAGGCTCCTTTCATGTCCCCAAGTGCAGCTCTCGGGTATTGGAACCCAACCTTCCAGTTTCCAGCTCAGCACCTTAACCACTAAACCACCGGGGGAGCACAGAAACACTTGGAAACAGTTGCATTGGAATAGGAAGCACATATTTAACAGTTATTGAAGACAAAGCCATCTAAGACACTTATTATGAAACAAATATTCCCCACATTTACTGTAAGTGAGCAAATAACCCTTCTATTGTGTGGAAATTTTCCTGTGTGGACCAACCTACAGAGGGCACCAGAGAGGCATCATTGGCATAAACGTGGGCACTGAGAGTCATTTCTGGTAAAAAAAATTATATCTTTGATGTGTGAAATGTCACAAATGGACACCACTTGCAAACTTTTACACAGGATAGTTTAACCAAAAAATAAAATGCTGAACGAGGCTAGCCAGGAACCTTATGCCTTTGTTTGCCAGTAGATTTATATGCATTACACAACTGGTAAGAAAGCCATCCTGGGGGAAGAAAGGCAAAGCCAGCTGATGCAAACATGTTATGAAATATCACAAGTTTGTGTAACACATGAGATTGTGCAATGCCTTTCACAGGAGACTCCACTCTTACCTAGTATTTTTTTTAAAAAAAACTTCTGTAGAAAAAAATCTTTTTTAAAAATAATACATACTGAGAGAAAAGTAGAGGTAGGGGTAATAAAAGAAAACCTTTCTGGCTGTCAAAAAATTTCAGTTGCAACAGGAAATATCTCTCATTCTTGGCGTTCCAATATCATTCGAGACTAGACGCTGACCAAAGAAAAGCTATCCCAAAAATGTAGCCAAATTGCTCAGGCTCTGTAAAAACTTGCATACTGAAGGTCAAAAACCAATCAACAATAAATACCAACCAGCTCCATTCAAGTCAACTGAGGAATGTCTGAATGCCCAAGGAAAGCAGCTGTACCGCTCCCCAGCTTGCTCCAAGACAGAGCTAAACTTCCCCACTTCTTTCTCTTAAAACCCTCTGTGGAAATATCTACTTGAACAGAGAATGTTGCAGCACAGAATTACTTCTTGTTGGATGCAGTTCACGAAAATGGCACTGAATTCAGGCATTTGAGAAATAAAAATATTCAAGATGGAACCAAAGGTGAGGGAAGACACAAGAGGGTTTCTTTAATAAGCAGAAATTACCTAGCAAGTTCCACAGCTTTCCTCTGCAGGTACTAACTTAAATGTGATTGTAGGCCATGAACAGCTTTCATAATATAGCAAATTATTCTTCACTGCACAAATCTTTTCTGTTGCAGCCTTCTCAGGGTCAGCCAATTGTTAAATTGAGTTCTCCCAAGGATGGTCCTATTCTATGGAAGAGATTTCTCTCTTTGCTTTAAAGTCATCTCTTCATTGTTCTGAACAAAAGGGATGATTCCAAACCAATGAATAGCTACTGTTACTTAGTGAAGAGCTTGTCCTAGTATTTTGGAAGCCTTATCACATCAAAGGGGATAAAATCTACAGGCAGGACCGTAAAAGATGTACCTTTGAATTTACAATGGGGGTAGCAAAAGCTAGCATTCAAGTGTTATAACAACATGAGAAAACTTGGAGTTCTATTAAAGCATTTCTAATCTACGTTTTCCTTTAGAGGCCAAGTTCTAAATCCAGTGTTAAACACTCTGTCTGAGGACTTCGGGTAAAGTGAGTTATGAACCAAGCCTAACACGCACTAATCCAAATTCCACATCTTGGAAGTATGTCCATTGGTGTCAGCAAAATCTACACCACTGGAGTCATGATGCTATTTATGCAATTTTGAGTGTGACATTGGAAGCCTCTTCAAAGCCCTGAAAATAGTAATTTTATGTTCAAATATTTTTGACCTAATTGTGATCAAACTAGAGTTCTTTAGAGAGAACATTTTCTACAGCATTGTAAGTTTAGGTGGACAGAGCCCACAGGATGCAGAGATCTATTAATTTATTTAATTTGAGTGTTAAATTGTAAAAATTCAACACAAAGAAAATAAATCACAATCAAGGTGTCCATGTGAGTATGCACACAGACATGTAACTGTTAAAAATATTTAATATTCCAGAAATGTAAGGCTTTTCTTCATCTGCAAAAATTTATGGTTTATATTTGTAGAGCACTCTGGGGGTCTTATTTCAAGATTCTAGAGAGGGGGGAAAATACTCCTGTATTATCTGCTTTCTTTTCAAATTGTGCAGACCTTACACAAAAATCCCAACCCATGGTACAAAAAGCTTTTACACCTCTCACAGCCATAGCGGCAACTGGATTTTCCTTTCTAATCATGAAATCAGTAATCTATTTTTTAAAATATTCCCATCAGAAAATGGCTTGCTACCACCAGTTTTGAAGAAGCAAATAAAGATAATTTTGTATAAAGCTACCTAACTTAGTTAAGTGAAAACAAACAGATGGTTAGGCGGGCTTTGTGAAATGATACAAACTCTCTGCTGTATTCCATTTTTTAACTTCTACAGATGCCTTTAAAAACAGGACCAGTTTAATTTTTGAACTGCATCAAGCGATTTAAAGCAGATTTAATTCTGTTCTCCTGTTTCTTTGACAGCCAAATCTTGTGAAGGTATCTCTAATTAAAACTCAAATCCCTATTCAGTTAAGTTAGTGAAAGTTAACACCCTACCACCATCAATGTATACCATCTCCTGGGAATCCACGTGTGTGTGTGTTATGTGCTGCCAAGAAGTACAGTATTTGATTTACAGCAGTGATGCCCAACCTTTGTTTTTTGGACTTCAGTTCCCATAAGCCTAAGTCAATTCCCCAAAGCACCGATCAGCCAATGAACTGACTTAGGCTTCTGGGTATTGAAATCCTCCTGCGGGGAGAGGGCCCTACATTGGGAACCACTGACTTGTGCCCACCATTGGAGGTTTTCAAAATATATGTACGAACTCATTTTAATCTGTAACTGAGTTTTCATGGTCAGTTATCTGAACCCAGGTTTCCTGAATCTCAGTGTATTACTCTGTCTGCTATACAACATTAGTTAAGGGAAGACACAACAACACTCCCAAATCCAGGTCTGCTCCAAAGAATGGAAGCTCCTTTCTCCATCCCATCTGTCTTCACCCTGTATATGTACATTACTCAGCTAAGAAGATTGGGGACTTAAACAGAGAAAGCAACAAGTGTTAGGCTGTGAGAGACATTTCCTATCCATGTAACAAAATCAAGTCTATCTACAAAGGCCCAGGACAGGGGACAGGACTGGCTGCTTTTTCCCTTCACACCCAGGCCACCATTTGCTCTTTGGGTTGTTTTTTCTTTTACTCCACCACATCCCTCCCAACATCCTACTCTTCTTGGCTGTGGCAAAAGGAACTCTGGTGTCTAAGTGCTGTCTGCCAAGCAAGGCAGCCATTCCTGCCACCACTGGGTCAGATCACAACTGGAAAGGACACATGTCACATGACACCCTACCTACAGAATCTAAAGTCCCCTCCTCTCTTAAAATGTCACTACACCAAGAAATGTGCCATTTACTCATTTGGAGCAGAGGGAAGGGATAAGAAGCAGCTCCAAACCCCACAACCCTACCTGTTGTTGTTTAGTTGCATACTCCAGTCCGAGCCTACCTACTAACTTACAAAGGGGAAATCAGGCTAGAGGGCTAGAAGGTCACGACCTCTAAGTTTATGACTTTCTTAGTTGATAGAATGGAAAAATTATTGGGGGGGCGGGCCTCCCAAACCTCACACACACACACACACACACACACACACACTCTCTCTCTCTCTCTCTCTCTCTCTCTCTCTCTCTCTCACACACACACACACACACACACTCACACACACACACAAACACACACACACACACACCCTTCTCTAGGCACCTGGCCTTTATTTCCCACAAGTGCCTCTGCCTTAAGACAGAGGAAAACGTGACTCTTTTCATGCTTGGTGACACTCGATGGAAACCTTACCACCCAGAGTTCAAGGCCATTTCTACCCCCAATTCTGGAAGCCTCTTATCTTGTGATGTCCCTTCTTCTGGCCCCTCTAAATAAAATCTCATACTGAGGGACTTTTTTTTGGGGGGGGGGACAGACCACCACACCAGGGCTTTCTGCTAACCCCTACAACTCCACAGGGCACATGTGGGTCCTGTGCTTGGAGGCACTTGAGCGACTGAGTCCTATCCACCTGTGGGACTCCTTGCCCTCCCTCCCCATTCCCTGACCACGACAAGGCCAGGGGTGCCCAAAGAATGGCCTGGGGGCCGGATCCAGCCTCCAATGTCCATTCATCTGGCCCACAAAGCCCTCGTCGCTCCCGGGAGCGACGAGGGCTTTGTGGGCCGACGAATTGGGGGGGCTGGATCCGGGCCCCGGGCCAGTGACTGGCCCACAGCCCAAAAAGTTTGGGCACCCCTAGGTGGTCAAGGTCATCTGGACAGCTCCAAGTAGTCGACTGATGCCCCGAACCAGATTAAGCCGAAGCCGAGAAAGAAACCAGTGCGAAAGTGGCGGCGGGACAACACCATCCCCCTCCACCTATTTCCCAAGCCTAAACGGCGTAAGCGCAAACCAAGATCGTGCGGTAGAGAGGTGAAACCGGAGCGAGGGAAAGACAGGAGCCGCCCCGTCGCGTCCCTGCCGTCCGATGTCCGGACAGGTTCCCCCCCCTCCCCCTTTGCCACGAACCTCGCTGGCGCTTCCGCTGGGCTCTGAAGGAAGGAAGGCGCCTCCGGAGAGAGGCAGAGGCAGCCCGCAGGACTAGTCTAGAAGAAGCCGAAGGAGCGACGCCGACGCCGTCGAAGAGGGGAGCGGCCGGCCGAGGGTGGGGTTAGAGCGAACTTTACTCTTTGGCCATGGAGTCGCTGGCGGGAGTGGCTCGAACCTCGCTCCCAGGAAACAGGGCACCAAGAGGGTGTGTGTGTGTGTGTGTGTGTGAATGATGATTGGGCTTGATGATGGAAGGCGGGGGGGGGGGGCAGTTTGCTTCTTTTAAAAAAAAACTGAACCAGGGGCACAGGGGATCCGCTTTCGTGGACAGGCGCCCACTTCATCAGATGCGCATCAGGGCAAGAAAGACGGCGCCAATATTTTTTAAAATGTGTAGCCTTTAAGGCGTCACAAGACTCTTCGTTTTGGGTTTGGCTTCTTTCTGCCGCCACCGACTGTGCGGCACGGCTGGCGCTCAAAAGGCCGCCTCGCAGCCACGCTCGCCCGAAAGGAACGAGGACCCGAAGTTATGCAAACTCACACCCAAGCTTTCCCCCACCCACAGAAAAACGTCAAAACTTCTGTTGATAACTATATCTATCGAAATATATCAATATACAATCCACCACCCACCCCTCGTATATACATTTTGTCTCCTGAAAATGATAGATAGATAGATAGATACTGTAGATCAGGGGTGCCCAAACTACAGACTGGGGGCCAGATCTGGCCCCCGATGCCAGTTCATCCGGCCCACAAAGCCCTTCTGTTTCCAGGAGCGACGAGGGCTTTGTGGGCCGGATGAACTGGCATCGGGGGCCAGATCTGGCCCCTGGGCCATAGTGACCAGCTCACCACCACGTGACCAGCCCACGGTCCGAAAAGTTTGGGCACCCCCGCTGTGGATAGACAGACAGATTGATACAAAAGTTACCTATGAGGAGGGAGGATTGTCAAGAGAGTTAAGAAGAGGAAAGGCACTTAGGCACCCCCAGAACTGAAACCTCCATCCTAGCAGGTCAAGAAAGTGTGTTTCGTGATCCGGCCCTACCTGTTGAGCTGTGATGCCCGGGTAGGTTTCCGGGTGGCCTGGAGAGCCGCTGCTGCCCCGGGAGGAGGTATCAAAATTTCCTGGGAAGTCTTGGTACATTGTCCGAGGGTGCGAGAGCAGGCAAGAGACAGAGAAGCTTCTCCCCACTACTTACTTCTTCAAGCCCTCTCGCCTTTTCTCTCTTCCTGTCCCGCAGGCGTCTGATCTTTGCGCGCCGCCTGAGGATTTCCCCAAAAGTCCCTCGGCGTAGGCTGTTGCCTACGGCGGGGTTGGCAGGCTGCTTGTTTGTCCTTTTCCCTCTATTTTAAGCAACGAAAAAAACAAGTCCTCCCTTGATCTTTTTCCTTTTCAATGACGACAGAGCTGCGAGGTTTACAACAAAAACTATGTACAGTATCTATTTTTTTAAAAAAATCACACCAGGCTCTCGCAATGCAACATCAGAAGAAAAATCCACTTTTTCTACAGCCAAATCATTGCCTCTTGACCATGGTCAAAACAGTGGCAAGGAAGATCTGGTGGTTCCTCCCCTGTCACACACACACATAAAAGTTCTTTTTTCCCCCTTTCTTTCTTTTTGCAAATAAGGTTTTATTTCTACAGGGGGGAAAAAACACTCCGGCGGATCTCTCCTTCCTCGATTTGTTTTAAAGCCGCGCCTAGGCTCTGGTTGGTTTCTATCCAAGCCGGGCAGGACTATTTGCCAGTCAATGAAGTGCTTGAGAAAAGTGCGCCGGCTTCCTGCTCCAACTGGACACAACTGGGTGATCTGAGCCCCAGGATCGGAGGCGCTTGATTGGTTGGCTGTTTTAAAAAAGACCTCTGAATTATTGGTTTTATTAAAATAATCCCTTGCTGCTGCTGCTGCTGGACCGAAGGGATCTCTCTGTGTGTGTGTGTGTGTGTGTGTTTCCTTTTCCTTCTTTCCTTCCTTCTTCCCCCTCCTCCCTCTCCTTCTCCTGCCTACGATCCGAGCTCCCTTCCTCTCCCTCGGGGTGAGTCAGTGCGATGGCATCGGTTCAACTCTCCGCGTCTACGACGATTGACTCCGCTTTAAAATCTATCTCCATGTGGATTCGGCACAAACGTCAAGCCAGCGAGCCACCTTGGGCCACGCCCACTGGAACCTCCCACTTGGCAGGGGGGGAAGGGGGAAGCCTGAAATATTTGCCCAGCCCCTTCGGATCCCCCCACGCCCTTTGGCACACCCATCGCGACGGCCCAGCCCAACCCAGGGCGTCCGACTGTCCCGGATCGCCTTGGGGAGGGGGGAGGGCACCGTCTCCCTTTGGCCCTCCCAAGCCCCCCCCTCCACCGCCACGGTTTAGTCTGCCCCGTTGTCGCAGGTCGCCACTTGCCATAGATGGTCATTTGCGTTGCAACGACGCCAGCGCGGGTTTCCTTGGCGAACGTGACGCGTCCAGGGAGGGATTCCCTCCTGCCCCTGGCACCTCTGAAAACCACTTCGGAGAGAGGGGCGTGCGAGGAAGGCGAGGGAAGGCAGACGAGCGGCACGAGACACGCGTCCGCCTGTTCTCACGTGGGATTTCTTTCTGACAGGTCTCGTGAGAGCTCCCCCTGCTGGCACGAGAATATCCCTTTAACAACACAAGCCTTATTCTTAAAACATAACAGGGGCGTTCGAGGAAGCCGAGAAAAGCAAGCGGCACGAGACACGCGTCTCCGTCTGTTCTCACGTGAGATGCGAGGTAGCAGCTCCGAAGACTGCACCTCGGGGCTAACCCTGGACGAGGGGCGGCGGTGCAAAGCCCCTCCCCCCAAAGAGCACAGCGACCCCAGGATGAGACCATTGGGGGGTGGATTAAGGGAAGAAGGATTACAATTAGTAGTAGTTTTGGACCCCCGATGGGGCGGTGCTGGACTAAGGCCCTCTGTTATATATTAGTGGTTGGTAGTACTTCAGGGTCTTCTTGACCCTTACCTTGTTAGGTCCATAGGAGTGTAATGTGTAAGGGGTTACCGTTGCCTTAAAGCAGTTTATGTTGTACCATAGTGGGGATCAGGTGGTGCGGGTCACACTAACAGCTGTGTGCTGACCCACCTATGGGTTTTATGTATATATTGGGGCATGGGTTAGGGCAACCCGCTCCTCGCCATCATCCTGCTTCGTTCGTGCATGGCCGGTGTGCACCACTTCCTCTAGGACCAAGTATTTTATACCCTCCTCCTCGGCTCGCTCTCCAGGCTGGAGTTATGCTACGGCGGGGAGGAGACGGGGAACATGACACGTCCGGTCACGGCGATCGGGAGGGCAGCAGGAAACTGTGCCACGGAGCCTTCTGGCCCTTCCGAGGTGCCTCCCCCCACCCCACGCCTCCATCTCCCCTTGGAGTGATGCCCAAACCCCAAAATCCCTCATCGCACCCTGGAAATGAAGGCTTGACTTGTAAAACGAGGTCATCATCTGACTTCTCTCTCAATCTTAATTGGTGTCTCGAGTCTCGCCCGCACTCTTGCAACGTCCTCAGGGACCCACGCCTTCGGGAAAGGCGCCTTTGCCGGGGCATGTCATGCTATATGCCACCCACGGCCAGCCCTTCTCTTGCCTCCTTTCTCTCCCAAGGGCCGCCTCCTCTTTGCTCCATGGCCTACTACTCAGGGGTGCCCAAACCTTTTGGACCTTAGGGCCAGATCTGGCCCCCATTGCCAATTAATCCGGCCCACAAAGCCCTCGTCGCTCCTGGCAGCGGAAGTAAAACGCGCCCACCAGGGGCCAGATTGAATTAGCATCGGGGGCCAGATGAACTAGCGTTGGGTCCGGATCCAGCCCACGGGCCGGAGTTTGGGCACCCCTGCCTTTTACGGAGCAATAGCAACTACACTTATGTACCACCACCCCACAGCGCTTAGTGCTATGGAGTGGTACATAAATTCACAACGTGGGCGGGTCCTCACAAGTGAATTCGCATTTTGGCCTCGACGTGCCGGGCCCTCAATTTGGCCGGCCTCGGAAGGCGGAGTCCACCTTGATCTCCCCGTCAGGATCGAACTCACAACGTCCTAGCTGCAGTACAGCAGTTTAACCGCTGCGCCACCAGGGGAATCGTGCCCCGGACGACGAGACGAAGAAGGAGCCCGAGTCACACTCACTCAGCCCCGGGGTTGGGTCGTTTACACCACGGGGGTGAGGGGTGGGGGGAGGCTGGGTCTTCCGACGCCGTCCCGCTGCCAAAGGAGAGAGCAGACGCTCCCTTCCGGGGACGGACGGATTCAGACGTGACGTGCCCTCTTTCCCAGATCGAGGGTCTCCCACCTCCTCCTCTGACTTACCTCGGAAGTTCCCCTGAACCTCGCGGGACCGCCTGCGAAGGGAAACCTGCCCAGGCACGGGCTCAGAGAGAAACACCCGCCCGACCGAGGAGGAGGAGGAGGAGGAGGCAGGTGTGGGTGGAAGGAGGGGGTGGGAGAGGAGGAGAAGCGGACCCACCTTGGCCTCCCGCCCTTCTCGACGGCGCGCCTCCTTTGGGCAGCCAGCGCCTGGGCAAGGCTTCCCGACGGGGCCCCGCTCGCAGGCGCCACTCCGGGCCGCTGGGGGGGGGGGGCTGCCGGGGGAGGAGGCGGAGGCGGGGCCTGGTCAGCGGCACCCCTCCCTCCCTCCAGGCACACGCGCGCGCGGGGAACAGGGTGTCTAACACCCACCCACCCCCGTGCCGGCTGGGCCTGGGACGAAGTGGAAAGGGGGGGTGGGGTGGAGCGCCCGCGGTTCCCTTCACCAGGCCCGGCCCCTTCCAGGAAAGCCTCGATCGCCCGTGGGAGGAGCGCTGCCTGGCCGCTGAGCCTCTCGCCCGCCTCAGGCGGCTTCCAGTAAGGGGGCGGCGGCAGGGTCTCACACACACACACACACACACACACACACACACACACACACACACACACACACACACGCGGAGATCCAATTCCAGGGGGGTTTCATCGAAATCTGGGGGGCGCCCGTGTGATACAAGCGTGGGGCCCGAAGATGGGACGGCGTGTTTGTTTATAAGCAATAGGAATCCTATTATTATTATTATTATTATTATTATTATTATTATTATTATTATTATTATTATTATTATTATTATTATTATTATTATTATTATTATTATTATTATTATTAGTGTGTGGCCATATTGAACCAGACCGGGGTATGATAATGTCGTGTCAGAGCAAAATGTTAATTACATTGAGAACTGTCCAGGCCGTGCTCTAAGGCAGGGGTGTCCAAACTATGGCCCATGGGCCGGATCCGCCCCCGTGAAGCACTCGTTGCTCCTGGAAAGGGAAGTAAAACACATACATTTTACTTCCGCTTTGGGAGCAATGAGGGCTTCGCGGGTCAGATGAATTGGCATTGGGGCCCGGATCCGGCCCACGGGCCATAGTGACTGGACTTCTGAACCACGTGACTGGCCCAGGGTCGAAAAGATTGGGCACCCCTGGTCTATGGGATGGCCTATAAGTGTAACTGTTATAGCTAAATGTATACAACGATAAATTTACTAGTATTCATAAAGATCCTCAGAAACCAACATTTACTGTATTTTGTTTTGGCTAGTCCTTTTTTTATAGTGTCAGACGCACACAAAGGTGCTTTTTTGCTGGACCAACTCCGCTCAGGGGACGCCCGAATGAGGCTCCTTTCGTGTCCCCAAGATCTTCTTTTTTTTTCCCCCACCGAAGTGGTCCTTTATTTATCTGCTTACAATTTCTTGCTTTCGATCTGCTAGGTTGGGCAGGAGCTGGGACAGAGACGGGCGCTCATTCCGTCACGCAGTACTCGGGTCTTGAACTGCTGACTTTCCGACCTTCCAGTCCAGGCTAACGAGGCGAGCTTCGTAACCACTGAGCCAACGCAGCCCCTATTGGACCGGGGTGTGTTTGTGGGGTCGGGTAGGAAATGGCACCGGGATCAGTCAAATCCTGGACGGAGGAGATGCGGGAAAGTGGGGGGAGAGACGGACCAGGAGGTGGAATTTCCCACTGTGGATGACGTCGGTCCGAATATACTTTGTTTTCGGAAAAGCCTGTCCGGGAAACCTGGTTGCAAACTGTTCCCCCTGCCGTATATGTGGCAAACGTGCCTTCCTCTCTTAGTTGCTGGTCGTTGGAAGATGTTTGGAGAAAGAGACTTCGCCGCTGAGAAAGGCTGCCTTAACTAGTCAGGGATCTCATTCACTTTCACGATTCCGTGCTTGATTAAAATAATAAATTGATGGGGCACGTGTGTGCGATATTGCTTCCATGGCAGCGCAGCAGATGTCCCAAGTGTGGGCTCTTGTAAGCAAACAAAAATCAGAAATAAAACCTGAAATGATACGTAACAGAACCTTAAAAGATAAACCAGTATAAGGCTTTTGTTTTATTTTTATTTACTAGACATGTGCCACAATACCTTTGTCTTTTGAGATCTGTCACTCAAGGTGTGTGTTTCCACAAGAGTGGCGCTTAATACCTAGAAGCTTCCTGGATTACCTATAGAGCAGGGGTGCCCAAACTTTTTGGGCCGTGGGCCGGTCACATGGGCCAGTCACTATGGCCCGGGGCTGAATCCAGCCCACGACACCAATTCATCCAGCCCGCGAAGCCCTCGTCGCTCCTGGAAGCGGAAATGAAAAGTGCCCGTATGGACGCATTTTACTTCTGCTTCCAGAAGCGACAAGGGCTTTGTGAGCTGGATGAATTGGCATTGGGGGCCAGAACCGTACATTAGTACCAGTTCCCAGCATCCTGGAAGTGTTCTGTTTTTGGACTACAATTCCAAGAAGCACTGAGTCAGCAGCTTGGGGTGGGGGGAAGTAACTCTTTCAAGCTCTGCCTGTAACATGGAAAAAATAAGCTAAGAACATGTTGGAAACATGGTGCAAAGAGCAGAAATTAATCTGAGGCAAAGTTCACAGTTATGTGGCTGAGTTCTTTGGTGATTATGTACTGTATTCCTTGTGTGGTATGGACTGGGTATTTCCAAACCCAAAGTAGAGTTCGCACTAAGTCAGGTGGTATAAAAATGTCAGAAATAAATAAAAGAGCTGCATCGTTATCCACATCAGTCTTTCTCACAATTCCCAGCACTCACACTTGCTGAGCCAATAAAGGGTCTTGTGAGGTGACAAGATTTAGGTATTTTTATATGCTTCACACATCAATTTGCCAAAGCAGCATCCCATACACCAATTTCTTTGCAGTTCATATATGGCAGAGGTGCCCAAACTATTTAGGCCACGGGACGGTCACGTAGTTCCGGGGGCTGGTCGCTACAGCCTGGAGGCCGGATACAGCCCCTGATACCAATTCATCCAGCCCATGAAGCCCTTGTCCAGGAGTGACAAGGACTGTGGGCCGGATGAATTGGCATCAAAGGCCAGATCTGGCCCCAGGCCATAGTTTGGGCACCCCTGATGTATGGAGTCGAGACTACTTCTTTCCTGTCCTGGATCTGATGTGAAAAGGATTAGCCAGCAACACAAGGGCACTGTTGCCCGGAATACACCTGACTGTGGTTCAAATTGTAGACAAGAAGTCACAAATGTTCAAGATGCTGTCAGAAAAATGGCCTCTCTCTCTCAATTTCTAGTCAGAATTGAGCAAAAACAGTGCCAACTGTTTGATCTGTTTTCCTGATTGGAATCTCTCTGATGGCCCATAACTAGGGTGGGGTGACCAAAATTTAGAGGGCACCAAAGTTGGTTCTTTAAAGGGGATGGAGTCCCTATGCAGCCTACAGCGGCTCCCACCAACCCAGAAGGAAACAGTTCAGTGAGGAACTAGTTAAAGGTCACCCTTGCTCAAAAGCCAGTCATATGCAACTCTAGGGTTTAGTGCTCATCTCTATTTATAGCCAAATAGCCAGCATCTGAGGCTGCAACGGTTGGGCCTTTTCACTCTTGAACGACGGCGTCTAAGAGGTGACCTGATTGAAGTTTATAAAATCATGCACAGTGTGGACAAAGTAGATAAGGAAAAACTGTTTTCCCTATCGCATAACACTAGAACTAGGGGACACTCCATGAAACTTTTGGGTACTAGTTCTCAAACAAATAAGAGAAAGTACTTTTTCACCCAGAGGATCACTGGTCTATGGAACTCCCTGCCAGAAGAAGTGGTGACAGCTGTCAGTCTTGACAGCTTTAAGAAAGGATTAGACAAGTTCATGGAGGACAAGAGTATCAATGGCTATAATTATGGATACTTAAGGACAACCTCCGGGCTGGAGAGATAGGCAGGATATTTCTCAATGCCATTTCCAGGGAATCCTAAGCAGGTGACAGCATCTCCTTGGGAATATCCTGAAGCAAATGGTGAGCCACTGTGTGAGACAGAATGCTGGACTGGATGGGTTGTGGCCTGTTCCAGCAAGGCTGTTCTTATGTTCCTTCGTAAGGAAGCTGAGAATTGTAACTAGAAAAGACACTTAGATTTTTTAAATGTATTACAAGTATTTATCACTTTTCATCCTTGAACACCCCCATGGGTGATGCTTATGGGTGAGAATTGATAAATGTGGACAATATTTTTTTAAAAAAATTGTAAAAAAAGGTCAAAATTTAAGATCAATGTTAGAAATAAGCAGTCTTTTAAAAACAGATCATTGACTTGAAATGTCAGTTGTAAAAACATTTTTGCATGCCAGAAATAATAGTCTGTCCTCTAAAAAAGCTTTGCAATCCTCTGAATCATAGTAGAGGATTCTGGGTACCACAACAAACAGCAAATCCCAGGATACCTGAGGGTAGAGCCATGTTGGAGTAGATGTTGTCAAATGATAAAACTATGTAACTTAGATCCATCGCTGATTTACTTCTTGTGTTGGTTTTTTCCTGCATTACAGGAAATTCAAGGTAGTATACACAATTCTCTTCCACCATTTTGTTATCTTAGGAACCTTTTTAGGTAGGTTAAACTGAGACATAAAGTTTGGTCCTGGATTGCCAGCTGAGCTTCTTGGTTAAGTGGGATTTGAGTCTTCCAAATCCTAGTCATGCACTCTAACCGCTGGCAAGCAAAGTGTGGCCTGTGGGTCACCATCAAGCCATCCAAAGACATTGTTGTGTTCCTCAGGTAACCACAGAACTTCCTAACACAAGAAAATGGACAACGTCAATAAAGTTTGGGCAAAAGTGTTTTCCTCCCCCCCCCCCATTTCCATCCCCCAAGCCTTACACCAAACCATCTGAGCACTTTATGTTTGACACCCCATCATCATCATTTCTGGACCTGGTGCAGCCAGAGTATATAGAGGGAAATAATTTGGCCCTCACGCACCAAAACAACCAACCCCTGCTCTCTAAGCGCTACATCCTGCAGGCTCTCTAAACCAGGAATTCTTAAATGTCTGCAGACATTTCCGTGGACATGTGGCGGGTCTGACTAAATACTGGAATGCATGAAATGCTGTTTACCTTCCCACAGAAGTGATCTATACCTATAAGGAAGGACGTTAACCGTTGGAATGTAACAAAGGCTCCCACACCCATCCATACTGTCCTGTACCGAGCCGCCTGCACTCGCCTTTACCCGGCCCACACAGTGCCACAAGGGTCCCACAGTCGGCAGTGGGGCAACAGCCCCATGAACGCAAACAAAACAACTTCAATTCCCAAAGTCCTCCACGCTGCACTGCCCCTCAGCCAATCAGGCTGACAGGCGAGAGCAAAGAGAATGTTGGGAAAGGCGGCATGCCCAATGGAAACTGAGCCACAGGGAAAAAAATGCACAAATGCAAACAAAATAAACTAAATTTCAAGTCCCAGCATCCTCCGCGCCGTGACCACTTCAGCCAATCATGCTGAAGGGCGCGAGTGCACAGAATGCTGAAAAAGCCGGTGTGCGGAAAATAAAATAAAAAATGCCTCACGCAATGGGAGCGCAAGGCCGCCGCTGGCGGATGCAGCACCTTACAGCCTCACAAACAAAAACCCACAAAAAACACGATGAGACAACCACCGGCCTTCTTTCCCGGAGCAACGGGGAGAAGAGGGACTCCCTCTCCTCCCCGCTACCCCGCCGATGACACAGCGAGACCACTGCCGGCCTCAAGGTAAGTTGAGCCGGGGTGGAAAAAAAACAAGCAGCAGGCAGCAATTCGTCAGGGGAAGCACTCTCTGGTGAATGACTGGATTCTGCCTTTCTACTACCCAAACGGTTATTTTGAGAACTAGCATAAAACAGCGGTGGAGGTAATAGAAAAGCAGCAGCCAGCAATCCGCAAGGAAGAGCACCATCCCTTACAGATCGTTGCCTGCCGATCTCCCCGTTAGGTAAGCCAGGGGAAAAAGGAGGCCCAGAGAAGAGAACCATCGTGAAGTAGATAGCTGTTCTCTGCCTCCTTTTCACCCTACCTACCTAACGAGCATTACCGGTCGAAGAGCAAGCTGACT